>OY757253.1:8745012-8801861 GCA_963584085.1 Pyrausta aurata | reverse complement strand
CCTGCGCCTGGCAGCGATACTGAAGGCGCGTGCGACACGACTCTCGTGCTTTTGTTAAGTTTGAAGTTTAATTATCATCGGTTCCAGTTTATAGTTTTTTTATATTATTATTATGGTGGAACAATTTAGCCGTGAATTCCGACGGGAAGGGCTACTGCAGCACCGTGTTAAATGTATGGTTGTGTCGTAAATATTATGCATATGCATAGCTTCGTTAAACTATAATGTGTAACTATTACTAAAATTATACATAAGTTGACCTATGACTCAAACAACTGATTAATCTAACAATTGTAAATAGACATAAATGACAAAACTATCTATAGGAGGATTTGTGTTTTCCTAATAAAATACTTATAAAAATACTGTTTTATTTAAAAATATCTAAATGCTTCTCAGAAATATTAACAACGGGGTAAGCATGGGGGGGATACATTTCTTCTAAAACGAGATATGAACTACTTTAAAATATATTACAATTATTCTTGTACGTGTTCATATCTTCGCATCTATCTGTTAGTACCTATTTAAGGCCGTCTTATTCCGTCAAATTATCTCATAAGCCCCGCCCCCTTGTTAAAAGTGCGGGGCGCTTCCCCCACCAGCACCCCCGCACAAAACTTTTTCTGTCAACTTTGTCTTACAAATCTCGTGTATAATTAAGCCATCTAGTGTTTATTTAAGGAACAAAATTTTCTTGGATAAGATACTTCATGCGCTTTTGTAAGTAACATACCCACGCCATCTAGCAGAACCCCTAAGAACTTTTACAAAATGGTTTCTTTAGTACACCATACATGCTTTTTAGTGTAAACGTTTATCGAAAGAACAAGGAACGCAAAGAGTGGCATTTCATTCACACACGACTGGTCAGCACTTTATGCCAGCAACCTGTAACCATTATAAAAACAAGAAAGAATATTCGATAACATTTATTATATTCTTTATTGCACTTATAAGATGTACAGAAAATAGGTACAAGAAGTCACAATGTGAACAAAGGTGGGCTTATCCCTAAAAGATACCTCTTCCAGCCAACCCATAGGTGTAGGAAATGTAATGTAATAACATTTAGGTGGTTTATATTAAGATCCTTTTTGTCGACACAGTTATAGTCTCACTACTATCTTCCATCAGTCTTCCAATTGATGATGACTGAAGACCATTACAGATATGGCACTTCAAATTTAGGGTTCCGTACAAACCAGTAGGTATATAAGTCAAAGTTCACCCATCACGAGAATTTTGTCATGGTATTTTTTTACACACTGAAATTCATAACATTACAAATCATCATCATCATTCTCTTGCCCTGTTCCCAGTTTATCTAGGGTCTGCGCAGTATGTTTCACGCTTCCGTTTAACATTACAAATATGGAAAGCTAAATTAAAGACAAAGGTTTCTTTATCGTTTCAGTAATCCTTTAATAATATCAAAGTTTTTTATTTACTAGTCGTCTCCCGCGACGTCGCCCGCGTATATTTTGGATGTCCCGTGAAATGGTTCAAGTAAATTAATGATTTAAAGTAATAACTATCGAGGTCACCCACACCACGCTTAAAATACTCGCTTAATATCAGCCTGAACTATAAAAATGACTTGACTATCATGTGTTAGAAAGTAAGAAAATAGTAAGGCAAAAGTAGTTACTAGTAATCTCTCATTTAGATGCAATTCTTTTTTCGGCGAAGTTCACTATCAAATATACTGAGCATTGAACTTGGCTATCATTTTTCACATTGATGTTTTTGTTGGGATATCATAACTTTTTATAGAAATATTTATTTGCTTATTCATAAATCATTAATACATATTTTGTGCAAGCTTCCATCCACTTAATTATAACGGTTTCAGACCCTACAATTAAAAAACTTTCTTTTGTTTTCAGATTTTTTCCTTCGCTTACACATTATTACCTAGCTAGATGCCATATTTCAACTGTCTAGGTTTGTTAATTAGAGCACCGCACCCACACAATTACTTTGATAAACCATATATGGTTTTGCCATGTTTGACTTTTTGTAGTCTAGCTTATAGACCTTTTTTACTATAAAACTGTAATTTGGCATGGGTTTCTTTATATCCTAATCACACCGCCTAAAATATGTATTTTAAAATATTTTTGAGACACCTCCCTACAAGGAATGAATTATGATGAGCATGAGTTCCTACACCGAAAGGGCAACACCAGGGTTTATCTCATGAATCGTGATAGTAAGACAGTTGAAATTTTCAGGAAGGATGTATTCATGTTGCCGTTGAAAAAACAAAAACTTAAAAAACAGTTTTTTTTTTCAGGTTGCTCTCATACAACTTATCTACTCTGATAATGATAATAATGAGGGGCTGCCCCATTATTAGGACTTCATATCTTTTGTATGGGACTCCCTGACAACAGATATGATGTTTATGCCATTTTCATAGATAATGGTACGGAACCCTTCATGACCCCGAAGCGCCATTTGGCGCTAACTACAAGATTAATAGAATTATTATGTGTCACAAACACCAAAGTTGTTTTGGATATTCAGTAACAGCAATTTGAGGAACGGTTATAAAAATAAAATTAAGACAGTCTCCACACATTTTCGACAGAACAAAATTGAAAAAATTATTCAGATTTGACATTTCTGAATGCAAATATAATTGGATTATACTGAGTAACCTCCATGTTCGTCGCTCAAGTCCATGTCACCAAATAAGAGATAGATAGTCAATGCATTATTACTACACGATTCAGAAAATGTGTACGTACGTACGTAAATAACATGGAAACCTGAGTTCCATACACGAAGAGAGCTAGACCGACCTTAACTTAACCTCCAATGTTTGTATTTTGTCACAGGAGTCTAGATGTAAATAAATAAATAAAATTAATATAGACCTATCACCTAATAATTTTCTCCCTCCCTCAAATTCATATAATATTTTCTCGTCTCCAATATACTAGAGACACCAGGGCACAGCTTTAGCATTTGAGATTACTGCTAAACCTACAGTTATGGTTTAGCTCTGATTTTTCCAAATAGAGAAAATGTTCAAAACTACAATAATTTGACATGAGTGTATTATGCTTTTTGTTTATATTGTTACTATAGAAACGGATTAACTCTACGATTGGTACAAAAATATAGTTCATTTATTCACAACAATTATATATGTCGCTACAGCCTTTCTCTTTTTATTTTGCTTAACACGTAGAGGTTGGGGGTTCCATCCTCATGGCATTGAGGAGATTTATCCGCATGGTGATGATGTTTTTGATACTAATTTTCTTTTTGAAATTTATTTTCATTGTTATGTAGTTTTTTTAATAGAATTTGCTACTTTAAAAAAAAACGTGAAAATTTAATTAGTTTTATTTTTAATTTTTTTTATTTTAAATGTTAAAATGTCCAAAAATTAAAATAAATACTTATTTCGTTTTCTAAAAAAATATTGTGACTATGTAGAAAAATATTCATGATACCCCCGATTTGAACTCGCGACCTTTGATTTGTATAAGACTGGTGCTGATCCAACTGAGCGTGACGCGGCGCGGCGAAATTAGCTATTATTAGTTCTTAGGTGTTTTACGTAATTAAGTACGCAAATAAAATTGCAAAACTTGACATAGGTCCAGCGTTCGCAGTGGCGTCAAGGGGAATGAGGAAATGGTATCTCGTGCTTGTCATTTGAATAAAAAGATAGCGCTATTTCTGCTTGCATGTATAGAACAGAGATGACACGACGATCAACTGTTGCGTCAAAGTCGTTGCGCGAATCACCATCGTCACAAGTGTGAGAATCACTAAATCAGTATTTTATGAATGAAAATGTTAATAAAACTGGAAAAAAACGATTGGCCGCCCTAAACATCTTTGGTGTCTAAAGTAATCTTAAAAAGACAATTGGAAGAATTTGCTGCTTGTAAGAAAGAATACAGACTAATGAAAAAAATGGACCTTTCTTTGCCTGAACATAACACCGATAAAAACTAAAAAAAAATCATTTGATTCATAGCTGAGATCTCACTTATGTGGTCAAAATGTATATTCTTATAATCCCCTGTTCCTCACATCTGTGTAGCTTGAGCAAATCAAGATCAAAAAAGTCGAAATAGGTCAAATAAAGTGTTTTTAGATATTTCGTTATTCTGATCTAAATAACAAACATTTTGAAATCATTTTAACATGTATATGTGTAGAATGGAATTACCTACTAAAATATGTGATTTTCATAAATATAAGTCCAATAATTTGAAAACTACATAGAAAATACGAAAAAAAAGGGGCCCACTTCTGAGGCAATTATTATCGAGCAAAGTAATTACAATCGTGTTTCCAACCACAATCCAGCTTTCTAGTAATCTTCTTCTATAACATATATAGATTCGAGATTTAAATAATTAGTGTTTCCATGTTTAAACTCAATCGAAACATCGTAAAAATGGAATATCTGGGCCTTAATATGAACGAAAGTTATAACTAAGTATGTGAAGTTAGTTACCAAAATTAAACTCTGGGCACACTCTCCGGAGAAACTCCGATCAAATCCCCAAGCAGGCTCTGGATTGGAATCCCTAAGAAAAGCGCACACGTGGTCAGACATAGTGGCGCACTGGAACAGACGAGGCGAAGAAAATCGGCAAGATTGGAGCGGTGGAGTTTTGTTGTGAATGCCCTCTGCTCCATCTAGGGGCAGTCCCCTAGATGACCATGGCTGGACGGAAACTCAAGTATCAATCTTTAACTACTGAAAACAATAACTTATACAGATAAAGATTTATAAAGATTTACACAGATACATAAACAGATATATAAAGATTTTTTGCAATAAGTACCTATGCTGTCGAGTGAACTAGGGTATTATGTTTTTGAAATGAGCGTAAAACTACGGCAGTGGTTTATGTAAGAAGGTCGTTCCCGTACATCCTCATTCCTCACCTACCATACAATGTTTTATTTTTTATGAGGTTAGGTACGGGATCATTAGAAACACGTGGTGTGGAATGTGGAATGGTGGTTCTTCTTCTAAGTAAGTTGATAGGTAGGCCTATAGGTTTCTGTAGGCATGTGGGTCAAGCTTTTATGGATAATGTATGGATTAGAATAATACAAAGCTATGTAGGTACAGCCTAGGTACAACGATAACAGCTTAGGTATTCGTAGTCGCTTATGAGTTTGTGGTATAGGTACAATAATCAATTCATGAATAGACAAAAAAAAACTATACAGAATGCACAGTTGAACCTTGATTTGAGACAGGCAGGTATTACTTAGGTGTATAATCTTGTGTTGTTATTGTATTAGCCACACAAGTGGGAATTGAGAACGTCGTCACCGAGTCGACTCGGTTTTTGCTTGTCGTGCATTTTGCGATGGACAGCGATTGCCCAAGAGTTGCTGGAAACGAGGTCGGTGCATGCGGCATTGCGGCCATGTTCTCGCCTCGGGTTTGAATGCTTGTTTATTTTATTGATGGTAAATAAGGCGTCACTTACTGAATAATAAAATATTAAAATGTTCCCAGCTGACACCAAAATCCTTAAAAAGACTCAAATAATAATTGCGTCATAAGCTTTGAATGAGGAAATAACATAGGTAGGTAAGTATAATGTTGTTTTGGAATGTTTTTATTTTTAGTTTAGTACTTAGTTATTACTCCATTCATAATCAGACCAAGGTGGTTTAAGTAAGGTAAGAAAAACTTAAAATAATAGCTTATCAAAGTGTGAAATCATTTTTTATAATATCCTGACTATCTTAATAATTAATTTGTAGACAGTGATCGGGCGATTTCTTACTGTGGAACATAGTAGGTAGTAGGTCGATAGGATAGAAAGAATCCTCCTCGGCTTGTTTATTTTAGATACAATATATGAATGCCTTAACTAACTTACATCTCAGCCTACTTTTATATATATTCTTTATTGCACTTATAAGATGTACATAAAATACAAGAAGTCACAATGTGAACCACTTTTAAAAAAGTTTTCATAAATATCTAAGCCGTTTTAAAATAAGTATACTTACTTATAACTTATTTTAACGGCTTAGATTATTTTAACATAGGTCTTGTGTATCTACAAGTACAAGTAATTCTAAATACTTAGGTAACAAATGAGACGCACGGGTATCATGTTAAAGAAATCGGACCAAATGTTTAGTAAAGTAAACAGGAAATCTACACTGTTGCACACATTAAGTGCCTATAGGTAAGAATAAGCCGAACATGACCAATACGAAGTAATCGTAATTTGATACGTACCGAGTCGCTTCTAGTGTATAGCATCATTTTGATAGAGGATCGGTGCAATGGTTCAAGGCATTGTTCAAACGCCCACTCAATAAGTTTCTTATCTAACTTACTTAGGCACATCTTTTTTCGATGAAGGATTTAGATGCTATGTATTTCATAATAGTTAACCACTCAGAAAATCATTCTGTTACCTAGTCGATACTCCAGAAGGCGGCAGGCTCAAAATTTTTAAAATTGAAGTCTTATTTTCGGCTTTCGACCTTTTGCCACCAAGGCACTGAGCCGTTAAGTCAACAAATTTATTTCGTCTTCGACGATTTAATAGTGTGCCATTCATAAGGTGCTACGTACTCGTAGGTAAGTACCATTTCTATTACGGTCGAGGTCTTTCACGCCTCACCACCATCAGCGAAAATCGCTTGCAGTTCGAACGTTGGCGTTATTTTATTAAACAAAAGATGAAACGAGGTGCAACAAAGCGATTTTCGCTTATGGTGGTTAGGCGCGAGAGACTTCGGACCTTACCTTCCATTTTTAATAAATTGGGACTTTCTCTGACCCACTTCTTCACCACACTTGCGTATGTAAAAAGGCCGTAACAATTTGATTCTACTATGGTAACGGATTGACCTATACGAAACCTCAACCAGTTAAGATTTGGCAGTCCCAGGAGCAAGTTAAAATGTCTTAGACCCCGCCCGTGACAATACTAATCAGAACGAAAACTTAGTAGGTATGTGTCTATTTACCTAACTATAGACATAATAGGAGGTAGAAAACTTACACTAATATGATAGAAGTCACTAAGTTACTGCCCTAAAAATCATAGATATCACTCTGGATAAAGTGCAATCCGGATAGGAGGTGAAAGTAAGTAGACCTAAAATGATACACAAAAGGTACCTAAGCGAAACATTTTTGATATTCAATATTTACTTTTAAGTTATTGTCATTTTGAGAAATAATGTTAAAAATATTCATCAAAGTACAATATGGCTGATTTGAAAACGTCATATAAAATTCCATTTTTAACATTGTGTATTTTATCACTTAGTTATTTTTAAGCTAATTATTGAACCATCAGCCCTGCGGCCGAAGTCTGAAGAAAAATTTACATTTCGCGTAGACAGTTTCCATTTTCTGATTTTCTGCTGCATCGAATATCCTTATTAACTTACGTACCTTTAATAAATCTTTAAAAAATATTTATAATTTTTAGGGTTCCGTAGCCGTATGACAAAAAACGTAACCCTTTTTGAGTTTCATCAAGTCAGTCTGTCTGTCCGTCCATCCGTAGTCACAGGCACTTCATTCTGAAACTATTATCATTATAAAGGGACGAGGCTCACATACATGTTTTTGTTTCACAAAACTATGCGTGTTGTCTATGGATATAGGTCTTTTAAAATGACATCGATGTTCCTAAAACCATTTTTTTCCAAAAGTCTAACGTTTTAGAGATATACGCTTCTAAAGTGGTTAAATGGCCGTCCCCCAAACTAACTTTTGAACAAAGCGAGTGTAAATTTTCAAAAAAAAAATACATGACGTAGTGGATCTGGACAAACTTTCAACGAAAATTGGTTTTAACGAGATCGAACTAGAAGTTTATAAGATATAACATATTTTCAACAACCGCAAACATTGTTAAACACTATGAAAAACAAAGTTATATTTGCTGTCAACAAAATATTGTGGTATTTTGGCTAAGTGGAAGTAAGTGGATCTCGAATTCAGTTAAAGTTACCACGAAACCTTAAGTGCGCGAGTCCGACTCGCACTTGGCTGGCCGGTTTTTTTAGTTACATTCAAAAATTCTTCTTAATCATTAAATACACGAATACACCAATTTTGTCTCAGCATTGTCTATGCAAAATGTCAAAAATTTTGCTTCAGACTTCGGCCGCTGAGTCTCTTTGTAGAGAGGTAGTATCTAAAAAACTTTCAAACTGAAAAATTGGGATAACTTGTTTCTGCCAAACGTTCTTGGTAAATTGAATTTTGCGTAAAATAATTATCGAAATAATATTTATTTATATTTAAATTTGTTTCCCAAAATTATTCCCGTTTTATGTCCAAACGTCACTGATACTTTTTTTTTCAATTTCTAGTGCGAAACTTTAACCTGATTTTATTTAGCAAGTCATAATTTATAAACATTTTGAAACTTTTAGGTATTTTTTTCGCATTCCTTTTATATATGTTACATGATTGTAAAATACACATCTACATCAAACTAATTGAGTCCATATTAGTACTTAGGGGTTCATTTTTCGTCATGTACTTACTTATCTACACGTCTAGCGGCATCGACCTAGCGCTCCGCTCAAAGGAGCCGCGGGGGCGTGGTCTTACCCGCCACGCCCCGTCAGAGCGAGAGGACGATAGCGCCGCCTACCCCCCGCACGTAAACCCAAAACCTGTTTTCCTCTTTACAATACAACCTTACCCCTACTGCTATCGAAATACAGTTAAAATTAGACCTAAATAGATTTTTTCGCCCGCAGATTTCTCAGGCAACATATAGAACATGCTGTAGTGATTCTGGTAGCATTATGTATGGAAGTGGAGGCTGTCATGCAAATGGAGGCCTGCTAATGAAGCCGCGGAGAATTATGGCCATTGTTACTGCCTGGCCGGTAACGTAATGGCCCATTTTGTAGGCGTTCATCATAATAATAAATGGCACAATTTATTATTCTAGCTATGTCATTGGGCTGCATATATGAATGCATTTGGAAAAATATTATGTAGATACTTTGGTTAGCACTGTTGGTGGCGTTTTGTAGATTTATGTGTTTATGTAACGCATGAGTTATTAAATGTAAGCTTCTCATAGTTAGTTGTTTGGATACCAAATTTTAAGCTTTTATATTGCAAATGAGTCACGGGTTCTTCGCATGAAACTATATTGGACATGTCTATAGCAGAAGCTTTACCCACAACTCTTATCAAATGCTGGTTGCTTTTTAAAAGCATCAAATCAAAACCACTCATACCTACCTACATACTTTGTAGATTGCATTAGAAATACCTATACTATCTACTGTTTGTTAAAATATTACTTCATACTTTGATGATTGTATGTTTTGCGTAGGTATGTGTATATACATACCCTATATTAATAAATAAGGATCGTAAATATCGTAAGATATTAACAAAAAAAGAGACGTAGAATAAGAAGGTAATGCACCTGCTCAGATATTTTCGATTCCTCTTGCAAGCTAGGTGTACTCTAAAAAAACCTTGCTCCACTAAACATAGACAAAAGAGCATCATCATCAGGTCCCAAAAAGGCAGGGTTTGTTATTATTTGCGGCGGGAGCGACGGCCGCGTAGTGATGAGCCAGCAAGCTGCGACGCGGCACATTTTTCTAGTGGCAAGGTCGGCAGCCAGCTCTGACGTCACTTTACTCTCCACTTTCCATTTTCTGAGGTAACTCAATTTATGGACACCTAAAATACGACAGGGAATCAGACGATGTTACTTTTCTCCAAATTTACAAGTTCGATAAAACAAATACGAGTATTTTTGGTATAATTTTCCATCGAAGGTTTTGCGATCATAACCATAACCACCAGCATAGTGTGTTGTTTTAAGGTTAGGTATAGATGAAAAAAGTCCTGACTGACATAACATAATAAAATCACTGCCTTAGTTTTAGGTAAGATCTAGGTACCCAATCATATTTTACCACCCATTCTCGTCCTAGGTAATACTTACGTAATTGAAATACAGAGTGTTTTCTTGCAAAAGGGCACATTCAATTAAATTGAACAATATTTAATAATAACGCTGGCTCGTTTCTCGCTCAACGGATAAGTATTGCTATCCAACGCGGTAACGCAGCCAGCATCCTCGCCTCTTTGCCGCATGGACACGGTTTTATTTTTGAGTAGGTTTTAAGTTCATAATATTAGTTTTTATTCTTAGTTTTTGCATGTATATACTTATAATTTTTATTTCAAATATAATTTCATGTAATATTTAGTAAATACCTAGGAAACAACAAAAGTACTGGCAGTAAACTTGCACCAGTTTAAAAAAATAAGCTTCAAATATGAGTAAAACACCAAATCTCGTGAACGTAGTACGGAGAGGAGGGTGTAAGTTGGCGACGCGCGCTCTGCGCTGAGTCAGCAGCCAGCTCGCAGGTCGCCGCTCGATACGTCACTAGGTCGCTCCGATCGATGGGACCACTGAATTTAAATGGATAACAATGATATTATATTGCAGAAAATATTCTAACAACTCTATCCAAAACAGTATATGGGTAAACATTATGTTTAGCGTATGCAGACGATGTTACTTTTCTCCAAATTTACAAGTTCGATAAAACAAATACGAGTATTTTTGGTATAATTTTCCATCGAAGGTTTTGCGATCATAACCATAACCACCAGCATAGTGTGTTGTTTTAAGGTTAGGTATAGATGAAAAAAGTCCTGACTGACATAACATAATAAAATCACTGCCTTAGTTTTAGGTAAGATCTAGGTACCCAATCATATTTTACCACCCATTCTCGTCCTAGGTAATACTTACGTAATTGAAATACAGAGTGTTTTCTTGCAAAAGGGCACATTCAATTAAATTGAACAATATTTAATAATAACGCTGGCTCGTTTCTCGCTCAACGGATAAGTATTGCTATCCAACGCGGTAACGCAGCCAGCATCCTCGCCTCTTTGCCGCATGGACACGGTTTTATTTTTGAGTAGGTTTTAAGTTCATAATATTAGTTTTTATTCTTAGTTTTTGCATGTATATACTTATAATTTTTATTTCAAATATAATTTCATGTAATATTTAGTAAATACCTAGGAAACAACAAAAGTACTGGCAGTAAACTTGCACCAGTTTAAAAAAATAAGCTTCAAATATGAGTAAAACACCAAATCTCGTGAACGTAGTACGGAGAGGAGGGTGCAAGTTGGCGACGCGCGCTCTGCGCTGAGTCAGCAGCCAGCTCGCAGGTCGCCGCTCGATACGTCACTAGGTCGCTCCGATCGATGGGACCACTGAATTTAAATGGATAACAATGATATTATATTGCAGAAAATATTCTAACAACTCTATCCAAAACAGTATATGGGTAAACATTATGTTTAGCGTAAATCGATTTGCATGTAACTATCTTTCTTGTTCTTCGCCCGCATGCAGTAACTACCATAACGAGTTTTATTTATTACTAGCGACCCGCCCCGGCTTCGCACGGTTGCAATGCTGATACAATCTGTATATACAACGTTCAGAGATTTTTTTGGTCATAAGACAATACAGATAAATTTTCGTTAGAGTTACTCTTCAAAAAGATTCATAATCAATGGTCATTGCAAAATATATCTTTACCGGCAACGGTAAATCCGATGGTAACTGAGGAATGTGGGGAATCAATACATCTTCTTCGGTACCACATCTGGTAAGTATTGTGCACTCTATCATGAAAGTTTTTGTGATTTCGCCATGAATAATTCGATACAAGCACAAAAAATATTAAATAAATATAAGGTGAAAATTTCGGAATGTTTCCGAAACTTTAGAATATTTAAGGAATACTTCCGGAAACTATTGTAAATAATACAGAATACTTAATTCAGATGAACACAGAATATCCTAGACAATGCATTGATATTGAAATATGATGACCATTTTTGGCCAAGTCACGGACAGCGATGAAACTAATCCCTAAAATCATCACTACATAGCATAAAACAAAGTCGCTTAAAAATTAAGTGTATGCTTAAATCTTTAAAACAACACATTTTCATTTGATTTTTAAATGAGTGGTTCAAGAGGACGGTTTTTAGTATAATAATGCCGGGGGTTTAATTCAGGGTTTTTATCTAGCTATATATACCTACCTATAACTTCTTTTGGGGAAGTAGCATGAATTATATTTCTCTTATTGGTATTTAGGGCAACAAATCTAACTAAAAATAAGTGAATTATGCTGTCCTCCAATATTGTCCAAATCTACTATGGCCAGTGGCGAATTGCCTTTTGTATTCATCTGTTCCTTCTTTATGAAGTACCCTTGTTGTAGAATGTATCGAATGTTATTTTGAAGTTTTAAATTTTGAAAAAAAATATATGGCAAGAATGTCAAACTTCCAGACTTTTTCTGTTTATTTTCTATAAAAATTTTAAACGTCAAAAAAGCATTTTTTATCGACTCTGCTCTCATTTTATGAGCATTTCTTGACGGTAAAATAATGTGGTTAGATACATAGTTTTTAAACCATTATTAGGTAAGTCAAGGCTAGGGTATCGACCGCTATGCTGCTGGCTCAGTCTGCGTAAGCTCAGATCAGATCTACAGCATCAGCCATTTGGTTCAATAATGTTCAATGACGAGCAGGTGCTCTCTATGTTTCATTGATGTTATCAGTTTTGTGATGTAACCAGTTAAGTATCTTGCTAACGTAATGATAACAAACGATGTTAGCACCTCAATAAGTCCATACAGCTTATTGAGGTGCATACATTGAGGTGCATATTGTCCATACAGCTCATTGCAGCCAGTATCATCGCCTCAAGGAAAAGAAACGGTTTCGTTTTGAATAGGCAGGTATTTTTTTTGTGATTTCTGGCATATACTTAACCTATTTTAAAGGTTTTTGGTCTCATATAATCATAGTAGGGTATATGTCATATTAGGTTTTGCTTAAATTTTTTAGTGTAATGAGGTTAGTAAGTTAGTACCTTCTCTATGTCAACATTTCGTAAAAAATATGAAACATTAAGCTAACTTGGTAAATGTTTGACCTAATTCAAGGCTTTGACGTAAATAACAGAAGGTTCCGTATGCATCAGCTGTTTGAGTGGAGTCCATTGCCGTGGACCTAAGCTGCCGAGGTAGAAGCGCTGACGATGCATTGACAGAAGCTGCGGTCAATACGATGTCAAAGGCCTACTTTAAACTAAATGCGTGTGTTTGTTGTAATGAACATTAGATGAAATGTGTTCTTTTTAGAGTTTCATTAAATGAAAACATTAACGTTGAAAACACACTGCTTCCTTATTGTATGCTAAGTATGTAAGTTTTCTTTAATCTACAGTTACTTAATTTTCACATATGATTATGTTCGAAATCTATATAAAAGAAAGTCGTGTTAGTTACACCACTTACAACTCAAGAACGGCTGAACCGATTTAGCTGAAAATTGGCAGGGAGGTAGTTTAGAGCCAGGAAAAGGACATAGGATACTTTTTATCCCGTTAGACGGGGCCGGGGCTGGGGTGGGATGGGGCCGGGGCGAAACGGTGGGGAGGTAGCTTAGAACCAGGAGAAGGACATAGGATCCTTTTTATCCCGTTAAACGGGGCCGGGGCTGGGGCGGGACGGGGCCGGGGCGAAACAAAGTTCGCTGGGACCGCTAGTTTATTGATATTTAACTAAGACTTGATATCATAATACTATCTAATAATTAATTAAAATTATGGTTAATTAGTATTTTGAATTTTTACAGCGTGAAGATAAAAGCTACTCATAAAAGTAATTAATTGTTAGGAAAAATATGCTATCGTATTGTTTTAAAAACTTTAAACGACACACGCGCCCTTTTTTACCATCCCTTAGCTACTTCTACAAAAAAGCTTTTATAATAAAGTAAAATCTACGCACCGTTCAATTAAAATTAGGCGCTTTATCTCAACGGGTTCAGAGAGTTCGAGATGGAGTGGAGGGCGGGCGGGGGCGGCGCGGGCGGCCAGGATCGCCAACTAAGCACTATTGCCAATCGATAGGTCGTCAGCGCCGCGCCGCGGACACGCGCGACTCATCACTTTAGATGCTGCTACGTCAGGTCACTCTCCTTTTCTCGATGTCCTTCAAATTAGCTTTGTAGGTCAGGTTTTCGCTGGACTCACTCCACGTGGTGTTGTTGACGCGATCACGCTTGTGCCCACCTGCGGGAGCTTTGTTTTTACGTCTTGTCCAAACATGATGGAGAAACGTATGTGCTAGCTATCACCAAAGTGCAGTAGACTGCGTTTATAAGTTCTTTCTTCAGTTCATGGTGTCCTCCTATTCTATCTGCCTGTATATAGCAACAAGGCTTATGTGACCCTAGGATGCTACGCTATCTGTGCTGTGCCTATAGATATCAATCATTATTCATGAATGTGGGTGTAAAAGCTAGGTACGTAGGAGTCATACTCAGAGTTGTCATAGCCCGGCTATGAAGATGAATTTATGTCAGTTACATTACAAAACTATAACATTCTATACCTCCATAGTAGATAAGGCAGGTCAGGTAATCTTTTACCACCTTTTGCAGTCACTGTAGTAAGGGCTTAGAAACGCCTGGGCCTTAATAAAATGGCTATTATCCGTAAATAATACATATTTTGTTTTAATGAATTATACAACAGATTCTTATTAGTGTCTCTTTTTACTTACACATCTTTGTAATCATTTTGATTTAGATGACGTTAACATTTTATAATTGCGTAATCTAATGTGCAAGCAAGTCCTAATGTTATCGTTTCGTCGCGGGTTCATGGAAGGGTAAAGATAGTCTGCACACGCTGCAATGTTTCAGTGCAAGTGAACGGACTAATAATGATCACTAACATTGTTGCAACTGTGTAAATATCATAAAGATTTAAATTCTTATCAATCATGTAATCATTCGTCACCATCATTCCATCAACATGAAACCGTATCAGTTTATTTATTAAGTAGCGAAAATATGAATCCATTTTGTCTATAAAATTTAATTGAATTCACCCTCACGTGCAAATATAGTCAAGTGGGTGACAGACAGGAATAGGCTTCGTCATACACTTGCGGCGTCGAGAGCTCTCTGCCCTTTGTCCCACGGCATCGCCACATCGGGTCAATACGTGATTTCCATTATAAAATTAAAACGAGGCGACATGAACATTGTTCATTGTTCTATCTATATCGACGGGGCTCCGAGTGTCGAGTTGTTCTCTTGTTCTCATTCCACCGATTCCGCGGAAGGGTGTATCCTGCTGTTTACTTATGCAAAATCTTGACGAGTACATTCCGCATCGTCTTCCCGCATGTGTTTTATATTCGTTTACTCCGGTCGGCCGAGCTCGTAATCGGCGCGCTGTTTGCGAGGGGAACTCTGCTGACTGAGCCCCACAAATATATGTCGTAAGATTTAATAGACATGTAATGGATATCTGGATGACGTTTTAAGGATTTGTGCAAACCGAATATGTCATTTCATCCTCGAGTAATTGGAATTTTATTTGCAGGATTTTTGGATCAAGCTGCGGTCCTTTCGATTTCTTCGACAATGAGGTTTTGTGTGGCATCTTTTCATTGTTATGCTACCTATCTGCTACCTATACTCGTAGTACTTTACAATCCAATCTTTTTGCCTGCGATAAAAACTAAAAATATTTTAGGTGGGTTTCAGGATTCATTGATTCCCCATTTATTTGCTCTCGGGCATTATTATTAGATTATTACTATTATAACTTTTATAAAAAAATATGGAAATGTTTAAATAGGGTGTCCCGTGGGGAGATGTTCAGCCTATAACGGGTGACATGGTAAAGGGTGTAGATAATAAGTCATAAAATAAAATAAAGTCCGTTTCGAGTTACGTCACACGTGAAAACAATCACGATAATCATTATCAGCCAAAGAATGTCCACTGCTGAACTTGGGCATCCCCACGGTTTAAAACAGCGACCGATCTCAAGCGGCTTGCATCCAGTGTGATCTTGCGATCTTTACAAGGTCGTCTGTCCATTTTCTCGGTGGACGTCCTACGCTGCGTCTTTGGTCGAAGAGTCTCCAATCTAGAACTTTTCTGCCCCACCCAACGGTCATCAGTTCTTGACGCTTTGTATCCTCACCCTGAAAATTGCCACTTGAGCTTACGAATTCTCAGTGGTACTTACTTACCTTAGTTCCTAAATTACCAAAATTGACACGTTGTGATTCAGTAATTTATTTTGAATTGTACTATTATTTTTTAATCAAATGGAATGTTAATAACTGTGCTTAAATAAGTTAAAGGTAGTATAACTACTATGGGTTAGCAAGTGATAAGCTTTTCGGCTTGAATTCTACTTGACACCCTGTATAACTAAGCCAATCGTAGCACTTTACAAACCTTGATACGCTTTAAACTGAATACCTTAGTAAGTTACTACGAGTACTAATATTAGTCATCATAATTAAATACGAGCTATTCATATGCGAGAACAACCATCAAACTTAAAGTAAGAAGAAGACGTGTGCTAGCGTAGCCCTCGATCTGGTAAGTTCTTTGAGCGTGATTTAAGCGCGAGTTAAGTGAATTATGCCGCGGGACCAGCAGGCTGCGGGAGCTCTTGTTTAACGCGTCGGCGGGCGCGCGTCAAAGGAACGCTGCTTTGTGACGGTGATGGAGTAGTGTGGAGACAACTTGCGAATACGAAGAATAAGACCAATTTTCTAAACAAAGTTGAGGCAATGTCAATAAATAAGAATTTGGAGCAGAAATATAAGTACACAGAAATTCTGACAGCTTACGGTGCGTTCTACTACAATATCACACGGAAATACATCCAAAGCAGGCACAACAAAACCTACCACTGCCTACCTGTTACTTCCAAAAAAATCTAGCTAGCTACCCAAACCTTACGTTTTTAATGAAACTGAAATACAATTTTTATATTTTCATAAAGTTTTCGGATCTACTTACAAGTACGAAACATAAAACGTTGACCCTGTATTTTTAGATCAAAATTTCGCCTTTTTTAACTGAGGTCTAGCTTTCTAAGTTCGTTAAAAACTAAATCCACTTCCATAGTCGTCGGCGCCACCATGCACCACAGCGTGATGTGCAGCCGCGGGGTGCCGCAAACGCGATTGCCGCAAACGAACCGCACGCCTCGCCGTGATACGCCACCTGTCTCGAGAAAAACTACTATGAGACAGAACAAAACATATCAACACTATACATATTACCACCATCTGCAGAAATCGAACAGTAGAAGACCGACAGTGGTCAACAAAACAAAGGTCTCTTTGAATATTGTTTAACACTTTCCGGGACCGTAAACGGCTATAGCCGTAAAACAATAGAAGTTCTATTGTGTCTGGGATACATCCCTGAAAAGTGTTAAGCTAGCTCGAAGTTCATTATCTTTCTCAGACGAAATTCTAGTTACGAAAATCGGTCAGGCAAGCAGGACGTCATAAAATTGTTATAGTAAGACGAATAAAGCAGGCTTAGTGCATGCAATCAATTTCATAATTTGATATCCATGTGAAAACAATGTCATTCGTTGCTACTGCAACAATTTCGCCTCTATTTTGCTTGGTATAAAAGTTTAAGTAATTGATCACGTCCACGACTTTGTTATTGTAATGTGTAGGTATGAAATGACCCGGAGTAATGGGATAGTGATACAATGTATGGCGTATCGGGTTGCAAGCGACATCCTGTTGGATACCTGGAAGAACGGGAGACGATAAGACGGCTTGTAAACTTCACTCAGGTGTTGGGCTAAGGTTTTGAACTGCATATATATATATATATGTTATGATTTTTAGTTATGATGATATGCACCGTTAATTATTCATTCATTTCATAATTAAGGCATTTACTAAGGTTTCACGTGGGCCATGCCATTTCCCGCAAAACGATTCCCTATAGTATCTTTTAACGTTAAAAATCTAAAGAAAACCTAAATTCCAATCTACTTAGTACCTACTAAGTCCAGGGCCCCTATTTTTGAATCACTCGCTTGGATATGGCGAGTGATTTTGGTTCGAAAACGATTTTTTTTCTATGACTTTTGACACTACGTCGAACGAAAATCACTCGCCATCTTGAAGCGAATGATTCAAGATGGCGAAATGGTGGAAATAAAAAAAAGGTATGCATATAGACATGGTAAAGGAAGAAATTGTTCGAAACCTTGCGAAGTAATCTCGACACGCTCTTGGCCACATACATATAATTAGTTACACACATCATTGTATTTAGGTTATGTCCAACACCATTACCGGTGATTTGTCACCATTTCGATTATCAGTAGATAAACATGCTCTTGTCGTTTGCTTTAAATTAATGTGCCGCCTTCTGAAAATACATTTATGAATCCAAATAATAACGATTGTTTGTTGTTAGAGAACAAAGCGTCCATTGATGAGTACTTGTTTTATTTAAAATACTGTCTATCGTTACCGGATGTAATAAGTTTCTAGATATTACACGGTCTATGAAAGAAGCATGAGTTTTTTTCCAGTTTCAGCCATACTTAGATCTAGATGCCGCTACGATTGCAAGTCTGTTGGCACATTTTATAAATGGTACAAATAGGTACGATGTGCTTGCTATTAAGTTTAAATAGATCTATTTATTTGATGAAAGCCGGCGTAGGTTAGCATCTACCATATTAAGCCGAAAATAATCGTGTTTTGATACAGAAACGACACTGTCGAAACAAACAATAATGGTGTTATTGCGTCGCACTAATCGTACGAAGTACAAGCAGATACTATTTACCTACTCGTAGTAAGTATATCTAAATCGAGGCCGGTGCAAGAGTCACACCATAAAACATCGTGAGTGCTCAGGTTAATACAAACAGCGGCATGATCGGGTTTCACAAACCCAAGGTGAAATATTCAAAACAAACGACACCGGCCGGTGTTCGACACATTATAAGGAGGTAATTCTACCATAACATCGATGTTGTGCGGTCTCATTTGTTAGTGATCTTGACATGATTAGATTATGGAGCTTCTCATATCCAACATCATTTCTGGTAGGAACTCTGTGTGGTCTAGAAAGCACAGCATTGTAACTGCTTAGCTCTAATTAAAAAAAAAAACATTATTTTATGATTTAGAATGTTTTTTAACACTCACAGTGTCATATTTGTATTCTTAAAAGATGAAATAAGAAACTAAAAATTGCGCACGGGCGGGACTCGAACCAGCATCTTTCTGGCTAACCGGTTAGCTAGCAAGATGCTGGTTCGAGTCCCGCCCGGTTTTTGGTTTCTTATTTTATCTTTTAAGAATCATTATTTTGTTACAGGGCGTTGGAATGGTGGACAACGAACTAATTCAAATTTAACTTTAAATTGTGTTTACTATCTACGCAAACTGACATCTATTTCGTTTAATAAAGAATTACAACCAGCGAAGTATAAAATACACCCAGATTTGCCTATTCTCCATTCAAATTCGCAGCTTCAATTAAACCGTTCAAGTGCGGTGTAGACGTATTTACAGTTGTTAACAAAAGCGATTAACAATCAAAGGTGGCTGAGTGATTAATGAAGTCGAAACAAGCGCTCAATCAGTGTGTGGTCAGGAGGGGCGCGGAGGGATCACCTATCAGGAGGTAATCGGTGCAGGGATGTGAGGCCACAGTGCAGCTGGTACATCTTCAGTAGGGCAACTTTCAAAGTCAGCGTCACCTTTGGAAGACATAGTCATGTAAACTATATTATTGCATATTTGATGATAGTTTATCGAACCTATTCTCGTAGTTGTTTGATCTTTCTTTACAAATGAGATAACTATTGCAAGTCTATGTAGTCACATGGTATAAGTAGCTACTTATAAGTATAGTTACTACGGCAAAAAGATTGCACATTTATATTATAAGATTCTATAAGCACTTGGGTACATTAAACTTAATTTTAATCAATTTTAAAATTATAAAATTTTTCAACGTAACTTGCACAGACAATATATTTACTGAATTCAAATATTTAACATGTATCATGCACATCCACCCTACTGACTTCTACTCCAACTGTGACAGTGTGAGGCAAAGCTCACTGGAAACACTAAACAATTGACTTCTAATGACCCTCGTCTCATGTAATTTATCAAACTGCTCGCGAATGAAGTTATGATTTGAAAAAAAAACCTTTGGAGCTAAGGTGCATGAGTTTCTAAGATTAAACTTACTAAAATTATTGAGTTTTGTAAAGATAATAAAACTGCAATCTCTAATGAATATCTACTTATGCACTACACTATCTAGTGCTTTTGCATGCCTTTCCAAAAAAACATTTATTAAAATCATCATAAAATAGGTAGGTCTTTATTTTGTTATTGCATGTCATCAATACGTGCCAATGGAAAGTACGTTGAATGAACATATTCTCATGTATTGCAGAAAATTTTTTGTTGTTGCAAAACATTTGTAAAAGTGGGTAAATGTGCTAGAGGGCAATGAACCCTCTGTGCTGTTTCTTGAGGGACAAATAATTGAAATAAATCTAAAAGTACTTTTTCGTTATTAAAATAAGCCTCGCTCGGTTACCTACTAGGAGGCACAATATCTTACTCTGACTTTAAATTTTACTCGTCAAAACATGGGTTAAAGCATGGTTAATGCAGATGGTGAAACTGTTATTTTTTCCGTTAGTCATACTTAAAATAGGTAAAAGTATTGAAACAAAATACGAGTACATTTACGAGTACAGCTTGCAGTTGCAATTTTTTATCATTATGCAAAAACTAAACAACGTCAACAAACACTTAAATCGATTAGATAAGTTAATCCGGATTACACAAACAGTTCGAGCCGATAGGTGGCATCGATGAGCTAACTCGCCGGTAATCCAATCACGTAATTGGACTTAACTATATTCATTGACCGGGTAACGACTTTAAGCTGCGCTCAACGGCTTCTGCACTTGCCTTGCACTGTGATCTACATAAATTAGATAGAAACAAAGGTCACGCATCAGGTGTTAGTATAGGTCAAAACGACGTGCTTTTCTAACTTCCATCTTTTATGTCAATTGCTTAGGTGCCCGTATTGTTTGTTACACACGATGCGTTTCGCGGTGGCCTACACAAGTAAATAAGTTGCAAGTCTTCTGGGCCTAGATTCTCGCGTCAATCGAACTTATTTCGTGTCGTTATACAATAACTCGTAATTTTACTGTTTTACCGAAAAAAAAAACAAGTAATATGTATGTATAATATACACACGTAAAAAAACTTATTTACAAAAAAATAATAATCGTCGTGACCCTGATAAGCAAAAAATTTTTAAAAAAAATCGAAAGCGAACTCCAGGAGAATTGGGTCCCTGAACCTAGGTAAGTGAAATACAACATTTATTTAATGTGACTTGAGAAAGTATAACTATTGTAAATTATAAATAAGTGCAAAAGTCATTGGTGGTGTCAATCATATTTGCTACGGCATAGCCGGGGGCGCCCGCCTTGGGTCGGCGCTAGGGCGGGTGTCATTTGCGGCAGGGCGGCGCCCAGTGACGTTGACTGACGCTGACGACTCGTTAGTGCCACTGATCAGCACCGCTAATCACGCTTTTGGGGATGGTATGGTTCATTTGCTGCATTGATCCGGACTTAATAGCATAATTTAAGAAATAGTTTAGTAAGATATTTCACATCTTTACTTGATTTATTTAACGGTTTTAGGTATTAGTAAACTTGCCTATGTACTTATTAAGAATGAAGATTCTGATACATAGCTGTATAATCTTCAATGTAAAAAATTTAAGATATTTAATTTCTAAAAAGAAAGAAAGATCTTTAAAAAAATTCTTATTTCATCTATAATTCTGATGATTGTAATTTGGTAAATATTCATTTGGTAGAGAAGATGTAAGTTTTTTTTCATAAATCCATTACTTTACAGGTAGCTCTTATCTATACTTAATATAATAAAGCTGAAGAGTTTGTTTGTTTGTTTGTTTGTTTGTTTGTTTGAACGCGCTAATCTCCGAAACTACTGGTTCGAATTGAATAATTCTTTTTGTGTTGGATAGTCCAGTTATCGAGGAAGGCTATAGGCTATATAACATCACGCTACGACCATTAGGAGCAAAGATATAGTGGTAAATGTGTAAAAAATGGGAGAAAGAAGTCACTATTCCACGCGGACGAAGTCGCGGGCAAAAGCTAGTTAAACTATAAAATGATTTATCTTACGCTGTGCCCAGGCAACTTATCCTAGGTGAAAGATGCAACCCGCAAGGGAGTCACCTACGGCACTTTCTAAGTGGGTTAGTAAGACAGCCCGTAACGATGATACCGGCTGCAGAGGTGACGAGCAAATTGCCTTCGTTTTCCGCTGTCACCTCCGTCGACGTGCTGTTATATCGGATGATAAATCTGTTATTTTACAAGGGATCAACTTCGGATTAGGGTTTTAAGTGCTGCCAATTTTTCCACAATACAAAATATTTCAACTTGCATGTATTGCAAAAGTAAATAAACTTGATCAAGATGAAGTAAATGCTTTGAAACTTGGATGTTAGATCAAGGTATTGTAATGTAGTTTTTAAAAGAAAACCATACTTTGGATTTTCAGAAGAGATATAATTTTATCCGACCTAAATAAATAAATAATTACAATAGCCTACCAATAACTATAAAATCCGAGTTGAAAATTATATCAATTAAAATTAATACATATAGAGAATCGCGTGCTAACTTAGTTATTCACAACTCGCAAAACAGGAATGTAATGACGCCAATCCATTACCAAATTATCTTAGAAAGAAGCGCAATAAATACAGATATCTGTCCGTATTGATGCAGCGAGCGGAGACAATATTTACTGGGCTACTCCCCTGGCCTGCCGAACGGAAACTTATAGTTTTCTTGAGGCGCCGGCCGAATAAAATACTGC
Source organism: Pyrausta aurata (assembly GCA_963584085.1). NCBI lineage: Eukaryota > Metazoa > Arthropoda > Insecta > Lepidoptera > Crambidae > Pyrausta > Pyrausta aurata. The sequence continues at coordinate 8,779,004 of OY757253.1, read as the reverse complement.
TGTCCGGGATATAAATCAGAGGGTCTACTCGTACTATGAGTTTGTGAGAGTACATTCGATTGTTACTCGATAGCGGAATTTACCTGGAATGGATCTACCTTTACTAACTTTTTACATAGTGCCTACCTACTCAACAAAAGAGTGAAAGATTGGCTAAACTAAAGTTTAAAGTTGGCTAACTAAAGGCATTTATATCTGTAAAAAGAAACTGATTATAAAAACACCAATATAGGTAGGCAACTCTACCTCTACTGCCTGTCGATAGTTCTGTCTTGCGAGCGAAGACGTGGCGGTAGGGGTGAATTTCTCAAAAAATATACACAGGGCGTTGATAGTACACTACGATATCTAGCTGTACTGAACTATAGAAATTAACTTGGAGTTATTTGGTCTAGTCCTTATGAATCTATGGTAGCTCTCTCTCGCCACACGCGGCGCTCCGACGCCGTCCGCGCACCCGGCCTCGCTACATTTTAATAACAGGACTCCCGCGCCATAAATGGTCACTGACAGATTTTATTTCAGCTCATATATTATGTCCAGTCGTGCACGTGGAGTTTTAATAATATTCCACGGATCCTTTCATGGAATTCTAAGGAGAAGATGGTAGTAACTTTGAAATTGGAAAACCTAGTCGTATGTTGAAGGTTGTAAGAAATTAACACACTAACTGTTGTACTGTTATACTTCCATTATTACATTTCGAACCCCTATGGGTTGACTGGAAGAGATCTCTTTTAGGGATAAGCCTACCTTTGTTCACATACTGACTTCATGTATTTACTGTACAACTTATAAGTGCAAAAAAGAATATATGCCATTTATTATTACTTCTCTATCTTATGATTTTTGAGAAAACTGTAGTCATAATTCCTTACTTTATCCATCTCTACATATTTACCATTCAAAAGAATTAAAAGTATATGATGTTACTTTCTTTACAAATCAAAGCAAACTATTACTCCCAAACAATTTCTGATTTGCGATATAACGACTCATTTACAGCTACAGCGTTACATCTGCACACACCGTTAAGAAGAACCACAAAAAACCATTCTTGATTCTATCCTGTAGGTAGGAAGTACCAAATCATAAATTAAAAACGTGACTAATATTTATGTCCAGTTGAAGACAAGTTCCAATAAGTCCGGCGACGGCGGTGGTTTACGGCAGCGCGGCGCGGCCATAACGGAGGGTGTCGCGGGCGCCGCAGCTGTTTTTTACACGTTCTACAAGCGCTACCTAAAACCTACATGACAGGAAAATGGATGGAGACTTCTAAAAACATTTTTTTTATAAGTGTCTGTAGGCGAGCTTACTAGTCTTAGTTATGAACGAGAGACCAAAATGTAAATAATTAATGGCCAGCAAATTATTTATGGTACAAAAGTATTTTGGAAAATCAAGTAGGTAAGTATGATCTTACCATCCATTTGTCTGCAAGGAGTGCAAGGAAAAACCAGCCCTTTGTGATAACAAGGAAGGTACCTACATTCCATGAAAGGAATCCATCTAAGTTTTTGGTACATAAGTAAGTACTAGCAATGTAAGCAGAAGCTGCTATAAGCAACCATTTTTCGAGCTATTATAAAATATTAATAAGACAGAGAGTGATAAAGATAGATACTAAATAAAGATACTCCATACTTTTCCCTGTTCGAGAGTGACCACAGGCATTACAATAAAAATATTAAAAACCGCATAAGTAAGAGCGGAGGTCGCCGGCAGTTCGGCGCAAATGTCGCCTCGGACACTTACATTATTCCTTACGGCCGGGGCGCCCTCGCCCCAGCCCCCGTGCCTATTATCTCAATACTTTAGATAGTCACCGGACATTCTACGAGTCCGATCGCTCGCCCAAATGACCGGCCATTTGCCAAGATCCGATTAGTCATGATTGTGTTTGTGTTGCCCTGTAAAAATATAATCCCGCCTCCGACTTGCGTGCCCGAAGCGGAATTGATGCGACCGCTGAAAAGGATTCAGATTTGTCAAAAGCGGACATGCCAGACGGTCTGACTTTGAAGGATTTTCTTTGAATTTAATCTGTTTTCAATTGGTTCGAGGTAGTTCAAGAAAATTAATCTGATAGATTTATTTCACTTCAGTGGTTTTCATATTTGTATTATACCAAGCGACTTATATCTCCTTGAATCAGGCTTAATAATCTGTAAATACTTTATAAGTAACCTACATAATAAATAAACAAACATAACTCATGTCTACGTGTTAGATACTCGGAAGCAGCTAATAATATTTGTTTTGAATGAGACAGTAGCGTTACAATGTAATTTGCTATAGGAACCGCTGAGTTGCGAAATGTTATACGACACCCTTCGTCGACAATGCAGTTCACGGTATTGTTTTGTGCTTGCACAATAACTTATCAATTATCATTATTACGGTGAACTAAATATTTTATAATGTATCTCCTTCTTTATATAATTAGATGCTCGGATCGATAGGCCGCCAGCGATCGCACAAACAAATGAAAGAATAAATAATCTTGATAAACACATCCGTGAGGGTTAATTCATTGTAAGAAAGTGAAATAAAATCAAACTGGTATTGTTTTCGGATAAAAAGGTAGGCATTTGTTTGTATTTGGATTTCATTTAACTTTACTGAGAGGTCTGTGAAAAACTCAAATAAGGATAGACTAATCTGTCCAAGTATGAATCGGCACCATGACCTCAAAACACAAGAAAACTCTAATCGACATTTACATTGGTTTGAATGTTTTTATCACGTAAATCGTTCCGCATATTTTATTGTTCCCATATCTTCAAAACAGAATATATTGTATTTCTATCGGCAATCAATAGGTTGTGATGGATCGGGGCGTTCCGGTCGGCTGTGCTTATCCGATGAGCCCTGCGAGACGTTATGCACCATTACAGAGTTTGGGGTGCTGTGCTGCACCACTTGTTAGAGCTGCAATCCTACTACTATTATAAAGTCGAAAGTCGAAAGTTTGTAAGTATGGATGTATGGATGTATGGATGTATGGATGTATGGATGTATGGATGTTTGTTACTCTTTCACGTAAAAACTACTGAATGGATTTGAATGAAACTTTACCACAATATAGCTTATACATCAGAATAACATATAGGCTACAATTTTTAAGGTTTCTAATGTGAGGTCGTAAAAATAACACATTTTTTGCGCTACTAGACGGGACGAACCTGAAGTCCACGCGAACGAAGTCGCGGGCAAAAGCTAGTAAAAATATAAATTGTTATCTAGTTTGAGGGTTGTCTTGGAGAGAGTGGCGGAGTCTTTCTTGGAGCTGGATACAGTTAAATTTAAACATAGGAAAGTTAGAAAATGTAGCGGTTCCTAAAATATTTTAAGGAGGTTGACTTGAATGTTTAGAACTTAGATTCCACTGCTTTTTTTTGCATAAGTATGCTCCGAGGTAGAAATAAGTACTCACTTATAAGGTCAGTACAAAAATCGAAAGTAAGTAATCGATTCCATCAACCGATTAAATGGATTAACTCTAATAATAATTTCATTACTTCTTACACAAACACAATATAGTGCTTGTTGTGTCCCAAACCAGGCAGTGGGCGCCTATTGAAAAACCCAAACACGTATCAGAATACATAAAAATAAGACTCAGGTAAAATATGCCATCCTCTTTCACTCTCACTGTCGAATTCAATCGCAATAACCACAAATTGTTGAAGGCACAAAGTGTTCGCCGCGTTTAAAATGACATTAGCGTCATACAGAGACGTGCTCCGAGCAGTTCCTCCGAGCCTCGCGGAGAGGACACGCTCCGGTGAACCCTGATCCTATCATAACGCAATCGCATATCGCCCCACCTCATAGTACGACAAAGTCCCATCGAAACAAGCCTACCAAAGCTAACTTTAACTCTCAAGCAATAGAAACTATAATTCGAACACTCCGACAGGTTACAACCATGTAACAGCAAGCCGAATGAAATCTGCAGATATTTACGTTGATAGCCTGGAAGGCAAAGAAGTGGAGTAGGTACGTGAACTCGATCAGGGACTATAATAACGTAAAGCTCTCGATTGCTTTTTTCTTGAAGATGACTTTCTTTGTTATTAATATTTTCCTCGTGAGAAAGTACATATTTTTTTCTCCAGTTATACGTTTTGTAGGTATCATTTTAAGTAACACGCTATATTGACGTGAGTGATTCAAAAATAGGCTCCCAGTATAACTAAACACTATTTGTTTATTTTATTTGAATACTTTATTGCGCAAAAACTAATTTTACAAAAGGTGGAATTAATGCTAAAAGCATTATCTCCCAGTCATTACCTTTAGGTCATGCAGAAAGATTGTGTAAAGAAGATGGGTGAGAATGATATATTGATTAATAAAAGATAATGTTAAATAGGTACATAATAAGAAGCACGCCACTACTACGCAACACATGTGAATGTTAAGTAGATTGATGGGTCTAAGGTAACTTTTAAAGAAAATCGGTGACTGATCGTTCAAAGTATAAACAATTACGGGCTAAAATCTATTAAGTAAAGCCCAATTGGGAAAAATAGGAAAAATATCCACAAAACCCATAAAATATCCCCCTAAGCTCGTGCTCACCGATAATCCCTTTAGCGAGGGAAAAACTTCAAAAGTTAGTGCGGGCGTGGTGGGGCCGGGAATTTTTGATCTCTATTAAATTGTTTCAAATGGTTTAACTTGTCGCGGCTCAATCAGTGCGCCCCGCGCTGTTTCACGCTCGCTGCGCCGAATACCGATGCCGGTTCACGCGTCACACCTCCTACATACGTGTACGAAATATTGCGATGAATTTTATTGAACTACTCCATTGTTATGTAAAAATGCGAAATCAAAAACACAAATAGAGCTTGAATCATCCGCGATTTTTTAGTATTAGAACTCGCAATCCGGATGTTCTAATGTTCTTGTCAAATTATCCGGATATTCTCAGACTTTAAAACCTATGGGTTGGCTGGAAGAGAGCTCTTTTAGGGATAAGCCCACCTTTGTTCACATTGTGACTTTTTGTATTTTCTGTACATCTTTTAAGTGCAATAAAGAATAAAATTCGGATATCTATAATATGTTACAGTTAATATTCGAATGTTTAAATTTCTTATTAGAATCCTGTCTCGTGTACCTATTTAACAAGTCTAGTTTTCGTTTTTACGCAAACAACACATTATAAAAACACACTTCATGAAAAAGTTATGTACTTACCTACAAAAAAGTCCAGTCTAGCGTTTTTAGAAATTAGTACCAATATAAAAATATAGGACTATTAATATTTTATCTGCGATATGATATTCCATGAGCATAAATCTGATGCTGCGAGGTGGAGGGTCGCATCACGCTGCTGATTTATTCACTGGTGATATTTTATAGCGCAGTTTGTTCCGGCTCGCGTTATTGTTAGGGCGCAGTAACTCACATACGTTAAACACGAGGTAGTTATCTTGAAGACAACTTTTTGAAACTAGTGAGGTGATATAGCCTTCGTTTTGAAGTTTTGGTAAAAAAAGACATTTGACACCAAAATTAGTGTTATTCTTGTAAATACAAATCACTAAGTACCTTTATAGTATACTTTCTATCACTGCAACTACAGCAAAAGATATAAAAAGTACATTGGATTAAAAATTAACAGGCTGCTGTGATTATTACGCCATAATTAGGCATAATTAAGTGAGTGCTGACACAGGGATCGGTTGCTGATACAGCCGCGGCACAGGGATGGCTCCCGTGGGACGCATACCTACTCTTAATTCTTCGCTCGCCCAACTGAGGGTGCTTTCAAGTGTGTTAAATGCTTAGAGCTAAGAATAAAGAGCTTGCGGTTAGATGTATTGAACCAATTTGTCAATTTGTATGGCTTGAGCTAATGTGGAAATCTGTTACCTCTTTACTGGGTCTTAAATTACAAACTTTGTTAAAAACTAAATAGGACTTGTTGCTGCTATATAATTTAAAACAATAGTTTAAAGTCAGCTTTAATTCCAATTATGCAGAATGGTATTTTTATTCAAAACAAATTGACTTACGAGTAACTCCCCTCCTAAGTTGAAAAGTTCGCGCGCCTAACATCCGTTTAATAAACTTCGTAACCGACCTCAATAAAAATAATATTTCGGAGTGTCCCCCAAATTTTTAAATTGCGTGAAATTAAATTTAAAGTATACTTTTTATCCCTCTGGAGTCTGACAAATAGCCGGGAACAGCGGCGCGATTTAGTCACGCTGTAATTGGTTTTTTAATGCGTCGCTCGCGAAGTACCACCTTCCGCTTTATCAAGTGAATACATTATCAAATCGTTAGGATGCGGTCGGGTCGGCCCCCGCCATGAATAAGAATCAAACGCTTCGGATGTTCACACAGCGCCCGCGCCCGCGCCCGCGACCGTGAGGGGTTGCAAATTAGTGATTACGCACAACGACTGTGCGTTTTAACGGTTGATAAATACAAATTGAACCATAATACCCGCTGTTATGATTTGAGAGACTGTTAAAATTTAATATTTAACACGTTCCGAGACACTACTCCAGACACAATAGATGTTTTATTGTTTTCACGCCTGTAGGCGGGCACTGTCCCGGAACGTGTTAACAAAACGGTAACTTTCGTGAAAATCGAATCCAAAGAACGACTGATTTTGATTTAAATGGACATTAAAATAAAGAGTTATGATAAGATATACAGAAACACCGCTGGATACCTGAAAAGAACGTAACATTTTCAATAACATCATAGACAAGGGAAATCAATGGGATCGGTTAAACTGAAGGGTGTAAGTATGGTCCCCGCGTATTTCAAAGGAGCTTTCAATCCCACATTATGATGTGGGATTTTATAAAATTCATGTCATGCTCTTGCTGCTTATTGTTTTGAGATGGATATACAGAGGGATATACCTGCAACAAGGCTTTTGTATTTATGTACCTGTATCAAGTCCAATCATACTCGTAGTTCATTGACGGTGAAAGACATTTTGTCACATCTGTCGCAAGCTTTTATTTACTGCAAATGAATCGGTGCACTATCCTAGTGACGCCGATTCGTCACCCCAGTCACGTGCGGGGTACGTTCGATCTGTCTCATCCCTGCACTCGTCCTCCGGTTCCATAGTATTGGGAGTATTGATAACGAGCAGTGGCCCCACCGTATCGTTCCTCTCGTAAACCCGTCGTGTCCGTTTTATGAAAGCATTAACGACTCAGAAGGCAGTTCTGTTGTGACAAAAGCGATCATAGCTTTATTAAGCATCCACTCTTTATAGTTAAGGGTCTCAGTTTTACAATCGGAGCCGGGAAACATGTAAAAAGCGTGGCGGAACTGTTATCGCACTCATAAATATACGTAGTTGGTATAAGAAGGAAATGCAGGGTATATCGGGCGCTTGTCTCCGTGGTTAAGTGGCCCATTCACGTGCAAACGAGCGAGCTCTTTAAAAATAATAAAACCCCTTCAGCGGGTATCAGCGCGAGCGGCGCAGGCCTTGTTTAGCGAGACAGATTTATGTCAAGCATGAATGGAGCGCTATTTTAGAGCTACGTTAATTTTAGTAATTTTCAAGATGAGGTATTTGAAATCATTAAATAGGAAATTAGATGTCAGTTTATTATGTAGAGTCGACATAACTCAGTAGTACTTACCTTGATTTCACCCATTGAATAAGTTGTATCTAGATTACATTGCCTTGGTTTGGAGATGAATAGAATTTAGGAAAAGATTTTTCCACTCCAAGTTTTACTCTTTACTGGCTGATTGCAAGAGTCAACAGTGGGCGCGGGCTGTGTGCACAAACCATCAGCTGACCGCGAGCCGCAGCGCAAACACACCTAACTAACCGAATATCACACTTTTATATACACTTCCTATATGTGGTGTTTGAACTTATTTTTAGGCGGTAAACTTGTTATGAGTTTTAGTAATTTATTTTAATGGGTTGTTTATTAGTTAGTTTGTATTTGTAGAAATGATAATGGTAGAGCAATTGAAGAATTTTTTTTAAATATACTTTTGTTTGACAAACTAATTAAAAAAATCTGTAATTCTATTTGTATTGCCAGCCGATAAATGCGCATATTTACCGTAATCAGCGCCCCGCTGTGAGCAAACATCTACCCATTCAAAAGATGCCCGTATTTCCTTTACGTTTGTCTCCGATCGCGTATCTAGTTAACGGGGACACGGGGAAAAATGATATATACTGGCAATCCAAATAGATCGTTATCTACGCGTGTTTGCCGGCGCCGCGGCACGTTCGCGATAACAAGCGGGTACCTCCGGCCTGACAGGCCCTTAGCTTTGGAACACTGACAGGACAATGCCGGTGACAGGTGTCCACTGTAGGTAATCATTGGTAAAGTTTCGATGAAAGAAATCTTTACGCTTGTTTTGTTGCAGGTAATTAGACTTCTGTTGAAGAAGTAGTTGGTCCTGGCAAGTACAAATCACTTTAAATCGACAAAACACTTGGAGGTAACTATTCTATTTTAGAAAGAGAAGAGAAAATACATGATATGAGAAAATTTTATAATTTTATAGTGATCGTTTCCTACAAATGGAAAAGAAAATATGCTGTATCTTTTCCGAATATCCTTTTCTTTATCGGTGAGGAAATATTGCATCGAAGCATTTAATTGTTTTTGGGGTTGCAGTGTCCAATTTATCTTGTAGGTAAACCATCGGTCGGTGGGGGTCATAAAAATTTATACGAGATATTTCCGCAGTATTAATTCGTTGCCCGTAGCTAAAACTATAAACGGCGGCTAATCCCATGTATCATAGCGGGGCGGTCATTGATTCAGTGATATCGGGCGGCCGCGGTGACTTATGGCCGGTCCCCACGTCCACCCCGTGCTAGTCACTGCCCGCGGTCTGCCCTGAGTCCGGCCCGCGACCCGCCTCAGGGACACGCTGCAACTAATACACCTCATCATTCGCCACCGTCTCACTATACGTTTCGTGACTAATTGGGCGTAGGCGTTCTCGGCAACTCACTTTATCTCCGACCGTAGATTTACGGTTATTACCGGTATCCGGGCGCCTATTATTTTCTTCTTAGTTATACTTCATTTGGCGCAATGAAGAATTTGCGGTACTAATTGTTTGAGAAATTGTGTCGGAGACGTACACCGAGTTTGATAAGAGTATTACAAGTCACAATTAGCATAAGCCATAGCGCGGGCGCGGGCGCAAAACAGATAGCGGTAAGGTGCTTAGGTAAATGAAGTGACGCGCGGCGCTACGAGACGCTCGCTACGCGCTACGCCCTTGCTACGCCGTAGCAGGTAGGCGCTACTCGGCCGGCTTATAATCAGCTTTATTGGCGTAAATAGTTACATTTGCATTTGATTTGACTTAAATATTTTATTGGGTTGCAAGAAAAACTCTTTCGTTGCAATGATAATGTTGCTGCCCTGCATACTCGTAGACTTTAATAAAATTCAGGTCCGGAGAGACATTTTCTAGTTATGCAGAGACTCAGAGAGCGTCTAACATGGGGCAGCGTAGAGTAATTGATAAACTATGATCACTCAGACGTAAACAACAATACTGTAGAATAGAATAACATTGCGTGGCGACAGTTAGATAAGCATTACAAAAAGTAGTGTTTGTATCTCATACTATCTCCATTAAATCCTTTTAAGCGGACAGACAGCGGAAGTGACTTAATTTTATACTATTTAACGATCCTATCAAATGAAATAACAACACTAGGTAAGCACTGTTCAGTTCGACATACTTCTTTCTAAGAACAATATTAGTCCGTGTCCAGGTTGCGAGGGTTTGCTGGACGCGTTGTCCTGATTGGATTAGCCCAGCGTCCAGGCGACGAGCCCCCGGGGAGCACCGCTAATACACTGCCGCCGAGGCCAATACAAATAAAATCGCCAATCGCCGCGGTGCAACCTCGTAAAAAACAAATGAAAAACGATTTTATGCGCTTTTTTGTTTTATTGTGATTCGTAATCATTGCGATTTTTATAGCAAAGCAAAGAATATAAGCTTGACAAAGAAGATTAATTAATCTTTTCGATGCTATGACTTATGATCGCATTATGAAATATGAGTTAGCAATTTTATACCTATCTCATTCATAACACCTTTGAATGTGTCCAAATTACTATGTTTCTACATACCTATGTAGTTTTTTAAATGTCTCTAAGATGATGAATACACATTATTTTAATCCAGCACATTTTTTTTATGTTCCAAAACATGATAACTACCAATGCATACGCAATGTAGGTATTCAGTTCACGTTTCCTCAGCGATACAATTTACGCACTTTTCTAAACGTCTATCTCAATTCGGCTATTTAAGGAAATTATTAGGTGCAATTACGGCGGTTGTAGTGCGTGATTGGAATGCACCGGGGGAGGGTCCGGCGACAAATTCTTACAAATTAATACATCTATCTTTACCACAGACGCGCGATACGAGCGGAATACTGTATCGTTCTGCTAACACGATTTTTGGAGACTGTATGTTGACATTGAGTGCTTTTGAGAGGGTAGTAACGATGTTAGTTATCATCACTGTACTCTATAAAAATATCGAAAGATAAAATGGTTAGGGCGATAAAGAATACACACGAGTATCTGAGAATGCTGCAGCCAAAGTTGGTAGAGACACGGAAAATATGAAATTCCATATTTAGCATTACGAGTCGTTCTCAAGTATCGCGCTGGAGACAATGCCGCAACACAGCAGGGAGTTTCATTTCTAATCTCGAAGTATAATCTGCCGAGTCAGCCAGCGCTGCCTGCAATATGCGTCGCCCCGGCCCGCGTTCACACTCCTTGTTTCAAGAGCAATCGGGGCGCCAATAAAAAAGACGATCGTCGCCCCGAGCCCAGCAGACTTATTTACAGAACACCCTGCCATCGCTATTTATTTTATTGACTGCCATTTGCTCTGACTTTTATCGCTACCCACTTCCCGGATAAAACAACGGCAGACCTTACCTGCTGCTTTTTGTCCGAGCTGAACTAATAGTTCGTGCCCTCCCGATCCCATTGTTGTTGTCCCCCTGATCGAATCGTATAGTGCTATTTCAGCCTTGACCCTAAATTATTTTATAAAATTTTACACCATTTGCAACTTGCATTAACTTTATTGATTCAATCGCAATCATGTCGCGTTTTAAAGTGTATAATGTATTTAACGAGTAACAAATAGTTACTATGAAAATAATAAATTGTACTTATAAGTTGCAGCAAGAAGGCAAGTACTAGTACTTACTTGATGTTAAATTCATAAGTTTCAATAACAATGCAAATGCATGTGAAAACAGAGTCCAGTTTGTTTTATTGCACAAGGTCGCATTCGCGGGGGCGCGGGCAGTCAGGGCAAGGGGTGAGCCCCATTTTCCACACATCATTGCATCGGGCCGCAGATTTATTTGCATGCGGGCCGCTGACCAGGATCTATTACTGCCATTACGACGCTATCTGATCAACCGGCACAAGAATTATAGCGTCCTTGTTTTTCTTAACTACACGAAAAAATGCCAACCGAGAGAAAAAGCAGAATATTTAGGAAGTCGCATTGAAAGGATTGGCTATACGAGCGGTTATGGCTTCCGCTATATTTCTTTTGTTTAGGGTGGATTTAGTGGATATTGACCAACGTACGTTATTGGTTTTGCTTAGGGTAAATAAAATTATGTTATGGTAATAAATTTGGTCGGTTCTGCTTTTATTTGCAATGCTTAGATGAACTAGGTTCCCATTGAATCACCAAGGCGACTATCGAACAAGTTTAGCATTATCAGTTGGCTCTTGCGTATCATTCTTCCGTTAACTTTCTTAAGTTGCGTCAAAGGCCAGGAAAAGTTTTAGGGGGTGGCGTTTCGCTAACTTCATTCAGATTTATGCCACGCGTCCCGCAGCTCCTCAATACGGGTAATGAACGGGGCGGAAACTATAAATCTACTTAGTCGCCAAAGTTGCGTAATCGTGGAGAATGAAGAAAGTAAATAAACATCGTAGTAAGTATCCGTTGGCCGTTTACGCGCCTCCACGCGCGGCGTTCCCTTCGCTTGCCATTTAAACTTAGTGAGGTTTCCGCTTAGCGCATTAATCCGTAATTAGGTCACAGTTTACACTCAGGTGTAAAGGGTCACTGTACGATTTTACGTTCGAGTGACTATTAGCCTATTTCTTCATGTTGACACACATTCATTCCTTTATTTTTTTGCAATTTTAGATTAGAAGTTTTTAAATACATTATTTTATTGCATTTATTTTTTTGCTATTTGAAAATAAATAAGCACCTTACGTCAGTAAAACTATATTAAATTGTGGTTTTATTACGGAGCGCATCACAATCGATCGCTTCCAGCGTACTTGGTGAGTAATAATCCTTTTTTTATAACGATATGATAATATATGTTCGTTAAAACAAGTAATAAAAATATCAATGAACAAGTTACGTACTATTCTATTCGTGTGTGGAAATGAGATGTGATTATGTAAGCGGCCACAATAATAGTTAAGATATTCTTGACCGGGCGGGGACGACTTCGCCGAACGCTTTTATTGTTGCTTATCAATGGGCCAGTGATGGGACTCTTCTTTTAAAAAAACATTTCAAATTAGCGGTTAAAATACAATTCAACCCGAATGCTTTATGCTACGAGGGATGTGCTACCCTTGCTACGTGCTACGATAAGACTCTTCATAGATCGTAGTCGTCAATAGACAGTATTCAAAAATGCGGGCAATATCTCTCTGATAAGTCACTTTGAAATATTCTTAAGAACATACTCGGAAAGTTCGTTCGTCTTTGCCTGTCTAATAATATTTTAACAATTTTAATACTTTTTTTTTAAAGAAATAATTCATAAAATATAAGACATTTATAAACTACTTACTAAAATAATTCATAATTGAACACTGAGATTTAAAATTTAATAGCTAATTTATGTTATTCACTGTTATCAATTTTTTACTATTCGATAAAGAGCAAAGGAAATCATACTATAGGTACTCCACGTACAATAAAATTAACTAAACTGATCTTCATACTTGTATCCAAAGTAGAACTATCATCGAATCAGATCTTACGAGTACAAAATATATGGAGTAGGTACTAATATCGATATTAGTTAGGTTAGTTATCTAACTAGCATCACTAAAGTCATTCGCGTGGGCCGGCCGCGGACGACAAATCAAGCGGCTGCAGTGGGGCGGCGGCATCGACAGCGCTGATTTATAGCGGCCACTATCGCGACATTTGTTTCGACAGCATGCATTGCGCACAACTCATTGTTATTGGTAAACTGGCTCTGCGAGATGAAAAACAAAGCAAACATTTTTTTTCTTACTCGAAGCTTCCTGTTCAGGATTCTCAAAGCTCTTCTATGTACATACTCGTACTTAGTAGTCGCTTTCGCGTAATCGTACCTTTTTCGCTTCGAAAAAGTCAATCAGAAGAATAGGTACATAGATAGATCTATATTTATAGGAGTGTTATGTAATTGGTAGAGAACAAAGAGTTTAATTAGTTCCAGTTACTAGTTATATCTACCATGATTTATTGAGCTTATAATCCTAATAAACGGTCAAATAACGACTGTATAGATGTGTGTATAGACTGTATAGAGTTGGGTATAATTTCAAAAGTTACTTTTAAACTCAACCATTCAACGTTAGCACGTGTTTTAAAATGCAAACGGGTCACGAGTCGCCATTAAATTTAACATTTCTTTGCAGAGGACGGCTAATCGCATGTTAACGGTCGGCGACCGTGGTAAATCTCTGGTAATCCGGCGCAGAACAAATATAGTTGAGAGGTAGATAAGGCGCGGGCAGTGCTAATGCGCCATTTGTATGATGATGCCGCGCTGACCGCCGGCTCCGAGGCAGCTAAATGTCGGGAGGTCGGGACCGATGCTGCCGACGCGTCGTAAATATCTGCACAAACTCACCCTTAAATGGTAATGATGGATGTCTTGAAGTATGCTTTGGCTTTAAAACGGATATGACCACAAAATACAGGGTAGGTACACAATATCTATGAAATAAATCGGATTTTGTTGCAAAACTATAAACCTACTCTCACATTATTGTTTTAAGACCAGTGAGTTATTATTGCTACGATAGAAATAGTAGTTCAATTATCATCATCAGTTCAATACTTAAGACATACTTTTAATGATTTGTGATGTAGTTTGGTGATATACATTTATTTAGGGTTTATCCTATGCAGATTTTCTAACAATTTTTTTTTTACTAAGCGTTAATGTTGCGCTACGAATCCATTCGTAGCAAATCTCGTAGCACGGAACGAGAAAATGATAAAAGTTAAACCTGGGTTACACGAGCGACGTGTGTCGTGGCTGTAAACAGGGTATGAGTGTAAACAACGCTGGCAATATTTGTTTTCCAAAAAAATGAGCGGTGGCGGTCAGTTAATTTAAATGGTAAACGCGCGCTTAGAATGGACCGTCACGCGCGCTCATGTTCAAACCACAATTTTGCAAGTTTGTGTTACGTCCTAGCTGAATCTCGTACACCTGTGAGCTTTGTTTGGTTCGTTGATATAGGTCAAAAGGAGTTTCGACTTTACAAGGTATAACATCAAAAAATACACGAGTAAATATTCTTCAAGCGAAGATATATTTGTGTATTTTTTTAACTACCCAAACGATAGATAAGTAAAAAATATAACAAATAAACTTAGTCACATAAAATATATTGATGTACGGTCGAGGTACTTGGCTTGCAACTCGCGTCATCTTTTGTTTGAGGTGACGGCCGTTACGTGAACTTTCGTGTCGCGTGGGCAAGCGATTTTCTCAATGAAGTAAGTGATAAGGCGCCCGAGACTTAATTTTACAATCATACAAGCACATAATTCAAAGGGGAAACTTAATTATCCCCTTTTAAATTAAATCATTATAAATATCACTTCAAGGCAGTAAGTTATATGTAAGTACAATGGATTCATGAGTAACCATGATGCGTGTGTAGTCAGCGTAAAAAAATATATTTTCTAAAAAATACTTTCGGCGTTCTACCGGAAACAAGGAACACTTAATGGCTTTTTAATTAAAATAGGCTGCCTACATTAAAGGGACACCTACTTAAAATTAAATTTGATCCGGGTGATGTAGCGGATGAGTCGGCTGGAGGGCGTCATTAGTGGTTATCACTTCATTCCGCGTGAAAAAACTTCAACAGCGCTCCTCTCACGTGCGGTTAATGATTTATTAATTTACACCTCCATAAATATGGTGCACCATGTTTAATCAGTTAATACTTTAACCTGAAAATGAAAATATCACGATGATGATTCAGTATTTATGTATAACAACACTTATCTCAATAAGATTAGACACATCTAAGTTAGTTCTTTGTTACGATTCTCGTGTCATCTTTTAAAGTAGATAATTTCGCATCTTCAAACGAAAAACTTAAAAAACGGAAAAACAGATAACCGGTTAAATCATGTTTTTAGTGTTGAAAAATTTAAGTTCTTCGTAATTTTCGGAAGTAAAACTCTCTTTTGCGGATTTACATTGGCAAGGAGGCTAATACTAGCTGCGTTGCCGCGTTGGATAGCCATGCTAATCCCTTGAGCTAGAAACCAACCAGCTTTTTATTAGCCGTAACAGAATCTAGTTTTGGCGAAACTTTTCTAAACAGCAATTTAGCAGAAGGTCAGGACCCAAACGTTTCAACGCCACACGGCGACTTGCAAGTGATACGTACTTACTACTATGAATTTAACTAATTTAACCCAAGGAATCATTTCGCAAACTCCCAACTTACCGCGCTAGCAGGCTGTGCGAACGGCAAGTCTGCCGAGTCAGCAGCGCGCGATCGATACGCATCAGCCAGCCTACTGAACGGGCACGCTCAGCATTTGTTTGTTGCACACTTCGTGTTCTAAATGTTTTGTTACCTACTGACAACTGTTTTCTAGGAGAACTAGCCATGATATTATGACAAACAAAAGTTGTTGATAAGGTAGATTATGAATTGAACTATTCTGGCTCCCGAGCGTCGAACGTAATTCTTAGTGCGGCGAAGGGATTTAATCCCTCCTGTGACTAATATGTGTTAGCATTGATAAATATTTGTGCGAACATATTTATATTATATGCACATGTCACATTCACCTACCTTAATTTGCCGTTAAATTCATAGCGTAGCCTGTTTACTATGCAGCGCAGTTAAACTAAGTGGCTAGTAATATTCAGCTCTTTACTCAAAAGGATGAAGTAACTCATCATGAAATGCAATGATAACTATTTCCAACATTCCAACCATTGGTTCAGATAACTATGGGTCAAAAAACCGGCTCTTAGTAACCAGGCTAGGAGCATAATGATTACTTTAGCTTATTGGTAAAAGTGCTTAAAATCACGTAAGTATGTTATAATTTGTTTCACGAGGAGCTCTTTCTCTACATTATTAATTTAATCTATGACATAGAATAACACATTGTGACTTACGAAAAGAAAATATTTTTGATGAAAACAATCGCTACGAAGAGAGATAGCTATTGTTTTCATAAAAGATTACATCAAAACACTCAATCAATCATGGTATTTCTTAGTACCTAATTAAAATGTATGTAATTAAGTGCATGAATGAGAACGCTAACAAATAAGTAACTAAACTTATTGAGTGTAGAATTTTAAGAGAACATAAGTTTGCCTTTTTACCGGCTCGTTCGTTGTTTAAATTAGCCCTTAAGCCATGAATTCATGAGTCGTCTAGCTAATGTTTGTTTACATTGTGTTACATAACGTAGGTACCTAAGTAGACCTAAAATGTATTTATGGGAGACGTTGTGTCATAAATTGTTGTCTTGTATAGTCTGGCAACTAAAAGCTAAAAAAGTGAAACTAATAATTTCACTACGAAAATCTCGTGTTTCAGTAATGTATGTTTTAATAATAACTACATACTTAATATACCGACGTGACGTCAAAACCCAAAAAGGTTGTAAATAACATTATATAAAAAAACAAGAAAACCGGAAACATCAATTTTTTTTAGTTTTTTTATTTTTTTTTATATACAAGTTTAACGTCCTTGGTCACAAAGCCATACAGACAATCATCATTATTAAAGTTCAATATTTACACTTATCACTAAAACTTACACTAAACTAACCTTTTTTTTTTTAACGTTGGAAAATGCGTTACGCATACTCGCCGCCCGGGGGAGACGGCGAGTTATGTGGGACTCGGGCTCAGGCGCCTATACCCACTAAAAACCAACGACACTCCGTCAGTCACCTGGCAGCTCATGAGCCGTCTCGAGCCAGTCGTCGTCGTCCGAGAAATCGGACGGCGACGACTCGCTCGACGACTCACGAGTGGCGGACGGGGCTGCGGGAAGCCGGTCGGATACTACCGCTGCCCCGTCGGTGATTGCCCGCCGTAGCAGGCCCGGCAAGCCCACCCCGAGAGGGCGGGCAACGGGAATGGCCCGGAGTGTGCGGCCATTCCCGTCAGGCGGCGGTGGGGGCGCGTGCAAGGCCGGCGCGGGTACCCCCGTACCCAACGCTGGCTGGCCTCCACCAGGGGAGATCAGGTGGTTATAACGCCGCCGTCTCTGGGCTAGGACTCTGGCCTCGAGCTCCCATGGCGGGGTCCCAGCCAGGGCACACGCCACTGCGCCCGCCACTGTGGAGTAGCAGCGGGCCGCCCTCTGCGCGATGACTCGCTGGGGCCGCCTGAGCTGAGACACGTTGTCCCGACTCAGACGGTCTGCCCAGATGGGGGCACCGTATAGCGCCATGCTTTTCAAAATGCCGGCGTAAAGACGCCGGCAATGAGCGCTTGGCCCGCCCGCGTATTGCCAAACTGTATACTGACCCAGACCGGGGTTGCTCTGAGTTCGATCGCAGTTTGCCTTTATAGTTGAAGAGCAAACTGTATACCTATTCAGAGCGTGTCTGAATCGAAATACATTTTGCTTTAAAATACTTGAGCAAAATACATACGAGTCCAGACGTCCATACTTTTCGGCGTCTGGTGTAGTATGTAATATGGCATCGATAATTTAGAGCAAAATGCATGCGAGTGCAGAACAACAATGTGATTGTGCTTGGCTGATATACTACAAACTGACTCATCTCCCAGCAACTTAATGTTACTTAGAAAATTAAACAAAGTTTTAAGTGATATTGAAACCTCGGAACAAGCCAAAAACTTCTTTGCACAAAGAGTTAAATATTGTAGATCAAAAAAAAATGGTGTTCAGCCAACTTCTATTGCAAGGAGAAAAGACAGAGGAATAACTAAAGGAAAAGGACGTATACAGAGTGGCAGAGACGTAACTAAAAAACGAAAACATAATTTATCAAAAAATATTAATAAAAATCAGCCGAATGCAAAGAAACATTGAAAAAGATTGATGGTTAATGTGGTAGTTGTAGTTGATTAATGATTACATTTACTTTAATAATGATTATACATGATTACCTACACAAATTTATGTATTAAAGACACTTTATTTTTCAATATCGACCCCTTTCTGTGACCCCTTTAGTAAGAAATGTAGTAAAAGCCAAAATTCGATGTTACAATACAGGCAAAAAACAAAAATAGTAATTATGACATTTTTCTGTTCTTGATTCATTAATTTATTTGTTTGTTGTTGATTGAAGGAACCCTTTATTATTTTCAGTGAACATCGATTACAAATAGGTACAATTTATTGTGTCAGTCAGTACATCTTTCTTATGAAAAATTAATAAAAACTGTCATTGGAAACACTTACATTTTTTTTAACAGCCTGTACCTATAACTGTTACAGTTCAAATTTTTACAGTTAAAATTTTTCTAAATACTTACTCGTACAACGGGTTTTCTTTCGTTATAACCCAAAATAATTCACAATAGGTATGTTTTAGTGAAAGTTGTTCAGTTTCACGGATAGGTATAACAACCACGCACAACAACATAACAAAAATATACGGGAAATTATTAAACACATTGTATAGGTAGTTACAGATATTCGCATGTCACAGTTTGCTTTACATACAAGCGAGCAAAGTGCATACCTACTCAGATTGGTCTGAGCTCGTATGTACTTTGCTCCAATTTTCAATGAGCACGACGTAGTTCAGTACAGACTATGGGCGTCTGGGTCAGTATACAGTTTGGCAATTCGCGGCCCGCCCAGATTCGGCAGCAACCACCCCAGCGAGTCCGCCGTCTTAAGCAGCCTGGGTGAGAGTTCGGCAAAGTGACGGCCGAACCGCCACCGGCTGTCGATGATAAGTCCCAGATATTTCATCTGGAGCTTAACGTCGATGGCCACGCCGTCGACCATCAGGCTGATGTTCGGCGGGTGGCGTTGTCTCGGACCGTCAAACAAGACGGCCTCCGACTTCTCAAGAGCGACCCTGAGGCCCAACAGGCGGATCCGTTGGACCACAAGGTCGCACGCCGCTGTGGCCAGCTGGAGAACCCGCGCTACATCCCAAGCCCGGCAAGTACGAGAGTGTCATCCGCATAGCAGACAACCCTCACGCCCGGGGGGAGTGCGCCCCTCAACAGCCAGTCGAATCCGATATTCCACAGGCATGGTCCGAGGACTGATCCCTGTGGAACACCGGACCCCACGCGGTGGCTCCTCAGCGAGCCGCCTTGGTCCACGTACGTTACCATCCTCCCTCGGAGGTAATCGGACAGGAGGTGGACCAAGTAGGGCGGCAAACCGTGGGCGAGCAGGGCTTCGATGATGGTGGTGTGGGGAATGCTGTTGAATGCGTTGGCGATATCGAGAGATATCGCCAACAGCCTTTCCCCACTCTCGGCAGCACCCTTCACCATATCCCCCAAAAAGCCCAGCGCGTCCAGGGTCGAGCGGCCTGCTCGGAAGCCAAACTGGGCCTCCGCCAGATCAGGGCCGGTAGTCGCCAAGTGCCGGACGATGCGGGTTACGAGAATCCTCTCAAAGAGTTTCCCCGCCTCGTCCAGCAACACAATCGGTCGATAGGCTGATGGAGAGTCCATCGGCCGGCCCGGCTTGGCGAGGAGGCAGAGGGCGCCCTCCTTCCACACCGTCGGGAACTTTCCGACAGCGAGACAGCTGTCGAAAAGTTCCCGAAGTTTCTCCTCCAGGTGACCCGCCGCGATGAACAACACACGAGCGGGCACACCGTCCGGTCCTGGTGCCGTCTTTTTATTCCGGAGGCGGAGCGCAGCAGCCTGCACCTCCGCCCCCGAGACTGGTGGAAAGGAGTCAGCCGGGTCCTCAGCAGGATCCGGCCGAGTCATCGACGGCGGCACGAAGTCCGGGTCAGAACCGGGGAACAACGCACCGACCACCGCTTCCACCATCGCTGGCTCGAGGGTCTGGGTGAGTGGGGGACCATGGGCGCGCAGCTTGTTACGCGCAGCCCGATACGGTCTCCCCCACGGGTCCCTGTCCAGACTCTCCAGCATCGCCACCAGGGCTTCATCCTTCGCGACGGCGATTGCTATCTGGAGGCGCTTCTTCGCCTCCAGGTACCCGGCGTATAGGATGTCTTCCCTCTCCTGATCGCGAATTCTGCGTATTCGGCTCCTGGTATACGCCCGCCGTGCAGCAGTGCAGGCGGAGCGCAGGTCTGCAATTTCTGCCGACCACCAGAAGACCGAGTTGCGACGAGGAGGGGGAAGAGATCTCGGCATCGACGCGTCGCACACCTCCGTCAAAACTTGGCGGAGCTGGGAGGCGGAGCCATCTACGTCCGCGCCTGTCAAGGGGGGACAGAACCAGTCCTGGACAAGCGCGGATTCGTGCGCCATGTCTCGGTCAAGCCGGGCCAGCGCCCAGCGCGGTCTTGACCCTGGCATGGCGGTCGACGTGGGGCGATGGGTGGAGACTGAGTCCAACTCAAACCGAATATACCGGTGGTCGGACCCAGTCTCCACCGACAGGACGCGCCAGTTGTTCGTGCGAGCTGCAACGGCAGGAGAGGCGAAAGTAAGGTCCACCACTGATCCGCCCCGCCGTCGCACGCACGTGTGAGTCCTGCCCCTGTTCAGCAGGGACAGACCTGTCGCCATCGCCATGGCTTCCATGGCTCGACTGCGGCAGTCCGTCGCACGACCACCCCATGCGACGGACTTGGCGTTGAAGTCCCCCATCAGAATGATCTGACGGGGAGCAACACGCCGTAACGCGGCCGACAAAGCCTGTAGAAAGGCCTCGAACTCGTGGAGTGGGCGATTAGGGGAGAAATAAACTCCGAAAATCGCTAATCCACCCCACGAGGCCTCCACGAACTCGGCACCCCTCTCGAGGAGTGAGAGGGGTAAACCGCCGGAGGAGGTTATCGCCGCGAGGCCGTCCCGACTCCCCAACCAGTTCGGTCGGTCTGGTATCAGGTACGGCTCCGAGACGACGGCGACGTCGATGTGATACTCCGCCAGAGCCTGGGAGAAAAGGTCCTGGGCTCTGGCAGACCTCATAAGGTTCGCCTGGAGCAATGACTTGGGACCCAAAGCCATTAGTCCGACATAACCTCCTCCGGCGCACCAGCTACCTGGCCGGTTCTGGGCGTCCCAGGCGTAGGCCTCGGTGCCGCCTTGCCTCTCGTTGGGGGGGGGTTACATTTCTTCCCCCCCATTACATGGCCTGCGGGTCTACCGGCTGATGTGCAGACGGCACATCTCGGTTCCGCTGTGCAAGTGGCCCGGTCATGGTCTTTCCTGCCGCAGCGGAAGCATAAATCCTCGCGGATCACCTGAGAGGGGCAAAGCGGCTTGGTGTGGCCGATTCCCATGCACCGGAAGCACCTCATCGGGCGGGGCTCGATCACGCGAACGTGGCAAGAGCTCCACCCGACGATTATGCGCCCGGCATCTGCCAGTGCCCTAGCTGCGGCGACGGGGCAGTGCACTACGGTGCATCCCGCACCACCAGGGCCTGGGCGAATGGCACCGACCCGGACCTGCTCAGCGCTGCACCCTCCCTTCGCGGCAACGGCGGCGGCGACTTCCTGCGACGTGATGGAGTCGTCCAGCCCTGTTATCCGGAGTTCGGATTTTTTGACAGGGCGGACGACTGTCGCTGCTTCCGCCACCACCTCCTTTAGTTTTGCCGCGAAGAGGTCGGCCTTTTCGTTGTTTTGGGGGCCCTCAAATTCGAACATGCGGGCCCCCGCTGCCGTCTGCCGTGACCGCACCGACATGATGCCGAGTTCGGCGGGGATGATGACCCCACGGGCCCTCTCAATGAGCGACCCGTAGGTGACACCCTTCTTCACGGACTCCGTGGAGAGGGTGAGAACCACCGCCGAAGTTTTCGGGGCCACCAACTTTCGCGGTTTCTTTGCCGCGGCTTTGCGTGGTGCCTTCTTCAGTGTCGAGGGAGGGGCAGCCGTGGCGACGGCCGGTTTCTTTTTCCCCCGTTTCGTCACCGTTACCCAAGTTTCCTTAGCCGGCTCGGCTGACGCGGGGAGGACTTCTTTCCCTTGCCCTTTCCCTTGCCCTTTCCCTTGCCGGGTTTGGCGGCCGTGGCGGGCGTCGGTGCGGTCGCCTTCTTGTCGACGGCCAGAGGTGGCCGCAGAGACTTGGCCGGCAGGAGGCGGTCTTCGAGGCCCTCGATGCGGGCGTTTAAAATTGCGCCCACCTCCGCCACTATGGAGCGTCGGAACTCCGTCAGGGCTGGATCTTCCCCATTTTGGTCCCTCTGTTGTAAGGGGACCACCCTAGCGGATGGAGACGGAGTCGTATCCATAGGCGCCGGACTTCGTTTCTCCGCCTCCATCTCCCGACGCAATTCAGCCATCTGCTGTCGCATTTGCGCCAGCTCACTCCGGATGGCCAAGTTTTCCTTCTGGAGCAACCTCGTCTCATCAGAGACGGGGTGCCTCACGGCAAGAGCCGTCAAATTCTGAAGGGCGCTGGCTGCGTCCTTCAGCGCCTTTTGGAAGGTGCCCTTGAGGTGTTTTGACTTCTTAGCAACCTCCAAGATCACCTCCAGGTGCTTATTTGCTGCTACCTGGAGGCCTTCCGCCGTCATTTCCGGGTCTTCCGACACCGGAGCAGCGCCAACAGCCATACTGGCGGCGCACGCCTCTTTTGAGAGCGCCGCAATCCGCTCCTCCTCCTCGGGTTGCAGCGCTTCTGTGGACAGGGATAGGGCCAGGTCCGCAAGGCTAGTCCCTGCCGAGGTGTATTGCCCGGCCTTCCCCTTTCCTTTCTTCCTCTTCTTTTCCTTCTTTCCGGGCTCAACCGCCGGGCGAGGCGTCCGCAAAAACTGCAGGCGCGTCGACCGACGGGATCCCGTCGACAAAGTGGAGGCATCGGAGTGTTCCTCCAGGCTACTGCGGGAGCGCTCCTCGTCAAGGCCTATGGCCTCCAGAGAGGTGCAACTCCCCGACACACTAACGGCGCGCTTTTTTCTCGGAGGCGCCAACTCCCGTGCTCCGTCCTCGGGCAGCCTCGCGACTGCCACTCGGACCTCTCTCAGGTTTGTTTTTTTTTCGCTTGAGTATACATCCATTGTATGCAAAACACTTCAGCCGGTAGTTACCCCACCCTCCTTGGAGCCCCATCTGGGGAGGTGCCATTCGACAACCCCAGGGTTTCCTACCAGCCATAGTGGAGACGCCACTTCCCTTTCGGACAGACTGGCACGGGATCCTTGACGAGACGGTACGGGCAAGGTGAAAAACACACCGAGCCCGCCGCCTGCCCTGCCCCCCGTACCCCCCACGTCGCCGTTGAGCGAGGGTTAAGCCGCTCGCCCGCAGCCGAATAACCCGTGGACCGGCTACTCCACGGGCCCCCCGTGTGCCTGGAATCCGAGGCCAAAGACATGTGTTGCCTGGGTGGTCTGCCACAGGCTCAACGTCCAGGATCCTCTTCTCCCAGGATTACGGGACCCAGCGCACGGCACAAATGCGCTGCCCGGGTTGTCATGATAGTAGGGTACAACCCGGGAAAACCCAAGGACCCGGGCAACATGCCCCGACAGTCCTGAACAGCCGCTCAGGTCCCCTCCTCTCGAGAGGAGTAAGGCTGAGTGACCCACCCGACACCCGCCGCCCTTGCGGGGCGCCGCCAATGCCCAGACCCGGGCAGTATGCCCCGGCAATCCAGGTTTGGTGTTATAGACTTTCCTTGTCTTGGCCCCGACTTCAGTAGCCAGGACCCCCGGCCCCCTCCGTTGGAGGTTACGGGTGCACCCGGGAGGGCCGCCACTCGGTTGCCGAGTATAGGCGACCACATCCCGCGCGCCTGTCACGTTAGCCGGCTGGTGGATGGATCACCAGCCGTTGCCCAGGGTACACCACGAGGAGGTCTGACAGATGGTACCCCACACTAAACTAACCTAACCTAACCTAACCTAATGCATTGAAATGCGATGCTGGTTCGCATTTCAAAGCTCAACAAGGGAGTTTAGCGCGGGAGTAGCGATCCGAATCAGAGATCGCGCGATCCGGGATCAGAGCCCCTATTTTTGAATCACTCGCTTGGATGTTGCGAGTGATTTTCGTTCGAAAACGATTTTTTTTCTATGACTTTTGACACTACGTCGAACGAAAATCACTCGCCATCTTGAAGCGAATGATTCAAAAATAGGGGCCCAGAACGCGCATAACTTTATTTCTCACTTTGTCTTTATTGATTTTTTCAATAGCACACATTATTATGTTAATTCCAGCACAAAACCACAATAATTTACACGAAAAAACCAACTAATAAAATGAAGAAATAAAGTCCATCTTCTTCTTCTCGTTTCCCGCGCTAAACCCCCCAAAATTGTTTATTTTTTTTAATTTGCCGCCATTGTTTGCCGCCTTTCACTAGTTTTAGCTTTTACTAGCCAGACTGTATTCGTAAACGTAAGGGTGAAGATGTCGCAGTCAAATCGTAAATTCCGCCGTTTACATATGGCGTCGTCAGTTTATAAACGCTCGCGGATTTGCAAAATCCAGAGGTCAAAATGCTAACTGTTCAATTGTCATAATTCGACGACGGTTGGTTAGTTAATGCCGATTTAGGACGACCATGATAAAACACAGTTTTGTGGGACAAATAGGATAGGACTTATTAAAGTAATAAAAAGTTTCCAAAAAAATAATTATTATGAAAGTAAACCTGCGGGTCTACAATTCCATGGACACCTTAGCGTTCTTGAGGTGCCGGATAACCTTAATTTTTTTGTCATTTTTCCATGGATTTCTTATCGTTCCCGATTGAGTTTTATACAATTTTTGTATTTCATTATGGAAAACGTCTTTGAAATCACTATTAACACGCATAACATTAATCATACGCGTCGTATTTACATTGTTTTTCAATCACATTTTCACATACGAATTCACTATTTGACACCATTTTTCTTTAATGCTCAATAGCGACACCCGTAGTGCGAAAAAGAACTAAATTCTACATTTTTCTCGGCATTATGCATAATGCGTTTCCATTGTAGATTAAATGTTGTTGTGGCATTTTATATATAATGACTCGACGTTATATATTTTGCCTTCGTCATTTAGCAAATCCGCAAGCGTTTATAAACTGACGACGCCATAAATGTAAACGGCGGAATTATACGATTTGACTGCGACATATGAATATTTAGCAGGATTAGGTATTATTAAAGTTGTATGTATGATAGATAAATAATAAATATTCTTCTACCTTTTTAACTTAAGTATAATCTAAATGAAGCGATGAGGACATTATATAATAAGAAGACATACTATGCCAAACCAAAGTACAGTTTTCTATTCCTTATGGTCTCTGCGCTGAACTGCGGAAGGACAGACGGACATGATGGCGAAACTATGTTGGACTACAGGAACCTTAATATAATGAATGAGGTGTTCGATACAGACAGAATGTTTTTTTTTTATTAGACGATAAATCCAATTATTCAACAAGACTGTGTTTAAAAAGCAAAACATTACAATACAAATAATAAAACATGGGTATGCTAATGTAACATATTCTAACATAACTTTTGAATTTTTACATACCTAGGCTGTGTGGTTATACATATCTTTGCATTGTCCAAAGATGGCAAAATTAAAAATACTAATATCAATCGCCAAATGTCAAAATACTGTGATGGATCTGTGAATTGTTTGTTTGTAAGAAAAAACTCGTCAGAGAAAGTAATAAAACCCTTAAGTAAGAAGTAAGATTAAATGCAAATATCACACGGAATCAATAATTTGAATAAGTCAATCTCAGTGTTAAACAAGTCATTGTGGCATTATTCACATAAGTGGTTAGCCTTGAAGTAGATGTCATCTATTATCTTTAAATGAGTGTTGTTTATTTTACATTTTAGTGATATTAGTCGCGTTTTCACGATTATATGGCTTTGATATTTGACTTATGTTTTACGTCAATTCGGAAGAGGCATGTTTTACCCACGCATTCGGGAGAAAGGTGCAGGTTTAGTTGTACTCAGCTGGACTTGTCTGGCTGTGCTGTGCGCCGCGTCCACGGCACCCTGCGACAAAACACGCAGGGTATTCACTGAGCAAAACGGCATCATCACCGATGGACCCACTACCTCCAACTATACGCAAGTCAGTTGGATTTTTATTCAAGCCTTTACACAATGACAGATGTTCATTTATTTATTAAATGTTACCTGTTCTAGGATTCCCACTGCGAATGGCTTATCAAAGCTGCCAACAGAAGTCAATTTATAACACTGAGCTTCATTCGCATGGGCACAGAATGTTCCTATGATTATGTATTTGTGTATGACGGAGACTCATTTGATGCTCCCTTATTAGGAAGTTTTAGTGGAAAAACTGAGCCACAAAATGTTACCGCTTCTAGTGGTTATGTAAGTACAACATCTTGTAGTTAACAAATTATTTCAATTAGTTTAGAAGCTGAACTCACATACATTAATTTTTTAAATAATTTTTCAGATGTTAATTTTACTATACAGTGATACAAACTATGTACTAGATGGATTCCGTGCCACATATGCCATATATGATTGCCCAAATAATTGTACTGGTCAGGGAGAATGTGTGTCAAATAAGTGTTTTTGTTGGGGCCGGTGGGGCGGCCCTGACTGCAGTGTGGATCTCTGCCCCAATGGATGTTCTGGAAATGGGCAATGTAAAGGAGATAGATGTGAATGCAAAAAGGGGTAATAGATCAACATATTGACCACATTGATAGTTATTAATAATGCTATTTGAGACTACTAAGTACTTAATATGTACCTTTATAACTTACTCAATGTATTTTCAGGTTTTCTGGTGATTCATGTTCATTAAAGCATAATGACAAGAAAGGCAACAGTTGGCATTGGCTCTCTCGCACTGAGGGTGGCATGACCAGAAGAGCTGCTCATACAGCCGTGTATGTCAACCTGACTGACTCTCTTTATGTCTTCGGTGGATATGATTTGAACAAAGTGCTTGGTCTTTTAGAAGAGTACAGGTCAGTGTGGCTTCAAAAATAAGATGTAGTACTTACATGTGTATGTATTTAATTAAGTGCAGTGTTCTTTTTTGTCTTGTTTGTACACATGCAAAGAAAACTATGTTATTTATATTAATGAATATCATTTAAAAATGTTACAACTAATTAACATTAATTATCAGATGGATTTTTAATGTTAGACAGACTAATTTGAATTATTAAAACATTAAAAATTAATTAAATGTAAACTTGTTCTACTAGATTTTCAACTAGTCAATGGTATGATGAATATGGAAGAGTCTTACGAAGGTATCCTTCAAATGAAGAAAATGATAAATCTTTGCTTACTCTTTTCAAGCAGGTAAATATGAAATTATTGTCTAGTTCAAATTATTATTTCTTTAAAAACTTTGTTATCAATGCAAATAACATCAAATTAAAATGAGGAAGGAAAATGGTAATCAATATTTTTCATAGTAATTAATAATGAAAAGAATTGGTTCTATTGATAATAAAATTTGTTTATTATCAATAATTTAACCTTTATTTACAGGGAAATAATGATGGCAATTGGCACATAGGAAATGGAACCTCACTGTTTACGTTGATTTTGTCCTCATTTTCGCACAATGACAAAACGACTCTACCCCTTATGTACTCCCATTCTCCCACGGCGTACTCCGACAGCTACCTACAGTTCACCGACCGTCCTGAAATGACAAGCGCATCAATGAAGTCTAATTACTCAAAGCCTGAGCCTAGATATGGTCATTCGGCTTGCGCTTTTGGTGATGGATTCGTCTTATATGGAGGCAAACTGTCCGATGGAAGTCTCTCTTCAGAACTGTGGCTGTACAACGTGAGGACAAAGCATTGGACTCTAAGGGCAATTAATTCAACTTTAACGCCACCCGGTCTTACACGGCACACTCTGACCGCCGTTAAAGATGAATTGTACCTATTTGGCGGAAGTACCGTCGAAGGGGAGTTCTCTTCAAGGTGATTGCTTTATTACTATAATTGGTTTGTAGTACCTACCACTCAAGGAAACATTGTTTAATATTGATTTTCCGTTTCAGTATGTATAAAATAAAGTTGGGTGACGTCAGTAGCGAGTCGTGGGAAAAGGTTCACGTGCGGGGCGGCAAGGAGCTGGATGTGCGGGTGGTGGCGCACACCGCTGTATACCACTCTTATTCCAACTCTATTCTAGTTTACGGCGGAGTAGTCGCAAGTGTCGCGAGGTTTGTAGTGAATACTGGTCTATACTCAACAAATTATATCACTTCGAAAAATATTTACTCAGCACATTCATTACTTTGTTTACTCATGCAATGTGTATTTAACTTTGAAACGATAGCTTGTTGAACAGGATAATGATTATGTAAAGATCTTTATGTATGGCTGATTTTATGATTGTAATTTTTTGTTTGTAGATTTTCTAAACTTTCGGACCGGATGTTTGCATTCGACATTGACTATAAACATTGGAGTGAAATACATTATCCTAGAGCTCATCTTCGCGATACTTATGTGCCGCGAGAAAGGGCATTTCACACGTCCACAATAATAGGTAAATATTACGCTCAATCTCTCACACTTGCTGTGATCAAAGGTGAATCATATAACGTATGTTTTTAGGTAATTACCTGGTCGTTTTCGGTGGTTACTCTCATCGTCACAATAGGGAAGAGATATGCTACGATGGCCAAATGTACCTTTACCACCTCGGCTGCCATTCATGGATACCATTGGATGTTTTGGGCAAAATACCTAAGTTCTACCCAAAGAAGCAGGGTGTGTTCGCTCATGCTGCATCTTTGAAACCACCCTCTACACTGCTTATAGCTGGTGGATATCATGGGAACGTAAATGGTAAGCAATACTGAAGTCACAACCAAATCTCAGTTTATACTATTTTGTATTGCTTTACTAACTAGTAATATTGTGTTGTTATGTTTAGGGGACCTGCTGGCTTATGTAGTTCCGAGTTGGCAAGCTGGTATATTGAACGATAACCCGGAATCCGCATGTCCTCGACATCAAACTCAGCCAGAGTGTCTCGCGGATCCAGAATGCGGCTGGTGTTCGGCTGACGACGTGAGTTTACATTCTTAAAATAAGCTGCGTTCATTAGGTTGTATACTGTAATAGCCTAATTTTTAGCTTTTATCCGCGTTGTTGGCCCATCGCTCAGGGATCTATACGCCGCCGGCGGTCGCGTAAACTAAAGAATGACAAAATTTTGTTGATAATAAACACATCCGTGAGGGTTTATAAACATACAATTTCCATCATTTCAACTAACCTTAGCTCTCCCGAAAACCTAGTAACCTACACATGTGGCTGCAGACTTCCGGGAGTGACGTGGATGTTATGATATGAAAGGCTTTTAAATTGTAAAAAACAATTGTTACAACGTAAAACCTATTGTCTCATTTGCCATTACCCGTACAGATTTGCTACGGACGAACAATAGGCTCGAACTGCACAACGAATCTTCAGTCGATCCGTTGCGGCGGCGTGTGTCCGGCCCTAGGCGACTGCCGCTCGTGCCTCATCCACGGCCCGCCGCCCGGCCAGCCCGCGCGCGAGCCCCTGCCCTCCGTCAGCACCAAGCTGGGCCTGCATAAGTGCAGCTGGTGCGTCCAAAACGCGCGCTGTCACCATAAAGATGGTGAGTTTCTATGGATATGTTCTGCAAAAGCTGGGCCTGCATACGTGCAGCTGGTGCGTCCAAAACGCGCGCTGTCACCATAAAGATGGTGAGTTTCTATGGATATGTTCTGCAAAAGCTGGGCCTGCATACGTGCAGCTGGTGCGTCCAAAACGCGCGCTGTCACCATAAAGATGGTGAGTTTCTATGGATATGTTCTGCAAAAGCTGGGCCTGCATACGTGCAGCTGGTGCGTCCAAAACGCGCGCTGTCACCATAAAGATGGTGAGTTTCTATGGATATGTTCTGCAAAAGCTGGGCCTGCATACGTGCAGCTGGTGCGTCCAAAACGCGCGCTGTCACCATAAAGATGGTGAGTTTCTATGGATATGTGCTGCAAAAGCTGGGCCTGCATACATGCAGCTGGTGCGTCCAAAACGCGCGCTGTCACCATAAAGATGGTGAGTTTCTATGGATATGTTCTGCAAAAGCTGGGCCTGCATACGTGCAGCTGGTGCGTCCAAAACGCGCGCTGTCACCATAAAGATGGTGAGTTTCTATGGATATGTTCTGCAAAAGCTGGGCCTGCATACGTGCAGCTAGTGCGTCCAAAACGCGCGCTGTCACCATAAAGATGGTGAGTTTCTATGGATATGTTCTGCAAAAGCTGGGCCTGCATACGTGTAGCTGGTGCGTGCACAAAGCGTGCTGTCATCATGAAGACGGTAAGTTTGTTTGCTAAGACCCCACGATACAAGTCTATCGCCGCATTCGATGTAAACTGAGGTATTTTAAACACACACTTTTTGTTATTTTGCTAGACTGAGGTCATTCGTTTTTCGAAACAAGAAGTAGTTATGCCTAGGCATTTAATATATTAAGGAAAACATGTACATTATTTACTCGATGTGATGTAATTAATCGATGACTTGCTTTTGCTCGCATAAACTTAAACCGTGTTATTAATTCAGATGAGGTAGCCATATCGTAAAGTTTCATTAACATGTATACAATAGTTTTTGAATGAAGGAGCGACAAACATCTACGTATCCTCACAAACATACAAATTCAAAATTTAATAAGGAGGACGTGTATGTTAACCTTATAGTAAGATGAACGCCTATTGTTATTTCCAGATAACTACGGCGTCTGCGGCGAGGACACTCCGTCCGAAAACCCTGGTTGGTGGGGCACCACCGGCACTGAAGTGACTTCGCCTGAAGAATGTAAAGTGCTGGACAAGCGACCGGGCCTAACATTTCTGAGATACCAAGAGCCCGCTGACTGGAACCATCCCGATGCCGTCTCCGTGGTCAACGCGACGACGGTCGACTGGGTCACGGGAGGCGCAAACAATAATCTATTCAACGGACCGAGTGAAGCAAGGCTAAAGGGGTGGCTCCACATACCACAGTACTGGAACGGCACCGGGGAAACTTTACATATCTGTGCCGGGTATTCAAATATAACCCTCTCGCTAGGCGACAACATGGAGGCGGTCGCGAACCTCAGCGTGAGCCAGTCGGGCTGCTCGCTCGTTGACTGGCCGGCCCTCCTCCCTGGAAGGCTTCTGGTCGACATGCACGCGAACGATTCCTTGCACACTGGCCTATATCCATCACACCAGCACGCCAAAATGGAGTTGCTTCATAATAAATCACAAGAAAATGCGAAGGTGTGTATTGCTCGATTTTTTATTTTTTCACTGTTGTTTGCGATAAGATTTAATCAAACTTTTATTCATGTACTTGTTCGGTTTCAGGTGTTTACATTTGAGTTTCTAGAACCCTATTCGGAAGGACACTGCACAAACTACGGCAACTGCCTCCTGTGCCTATCAGACGCCGCGTGCGGCTGGTGCGAGCTTTCGAATAGATGCGAATCGCGGAGCGTCAACGAAACGGAGGTCTGCTCGGCCGACGGCGAATGGAAGTACCTCACTCTGCAGCCCGCAGCCTGTCCGAACTGCTCCAACTACATCACCTGCGAGCGCTGCGTGGCAGGGAACTACTGCGAGTGGTGGGCGGACGAGGCCCGGTGCGCGCGGAGGGGGAGGGCGAGGGGCGCCATCGTGGACGCCGGCGAGTGCCCCGCGCCCTGCCGCATGCGCCTCGACTGCGAGCACTGCCTCGACGAGCGCGGCCGCTGCGTGTGGTGCGAGGCCACGCGCCAGTGCTTCAGCTTCAGCGTCTACACGAGCGAGTACCAGTTCGGCCTCTGCCGCGAGTGGCTCGACCGCGCCTCCGCGCCGGCCGGCGTCGAGCCCGCCGCCACCGCCCGCCCGAAGGCCGGCCAGTGCAAGTCGTGCCAGTCGCAAGTGCAGTGCTCGACGTGCCTGCGGAGCATGGGCTGCGGCTGGTGCCACTCGTTCGAGAACCCGATCAACGGCGTCTGCACGGAGGGCGACTTCACGCGCGCGCACGTCGACTGCGCCTCGCTGCTGAACATCACGGCGGCCGACGCGGGCTGGGCGTACGCGCAGTGCCCCGACGTGGACGAGTGCGGGCTCGGCCTGCACGACTGCCACGAGCACGCCGTCTGCAACAACACGCACGGCTCCTACACCTGCAAGTGCAAGCAGGGGTACATCGGCGACGGGAAGAAGAGCTGCATGCGCACCTGCTACAACAACTGCATTCACGGGTACTGTCTCGGCGCTCCTCAGTATAAGTGCCACTGCGATTTGGGTTGGACGGGGGCCGATTGCTCGATCAACTGCGGGTGCCACAACCACTCGACTTGTAAAACCGGGGTCGGTCGCTGCGACGAGTGTCAGGATTGGACGGAGGGCGAGTTCTGTGAATCTTGTCGGCCGGGCAGTCACGGGAACGCGACCACGGGGCAGGGCTGCCGGCGCTGCGACTGCAACGACCACGGCGACGAGACGCGCGGTATCTGCGACGTGTCCACTGGCGAATGTATTTGCAAAGATAACACGGAGGGTCAGAACTGTGAGCGCTGTAAACCTAAATTTTATGGTGACCCCCGTCACGGGGGTAGATGCTACTATCAGTGCGAGCCGAGAGGCATGCTCAACGCGACGCAGACCGAGGGCATCGGCTCATATAAGAGCGATCCGGATATTAAAACCATCGGACCATCGAAGGAATGCTTATGGATTATATCGGCCAACGACATTCCTGATGCTATTATTCAGTTTACTATCAACTCGTCCACTTCTGACGTGCCGTGCGATGAGAACGCTGTGTACGTTTACGATGGCTCAGGCGGGGTCCCCGATATGAGCAACAACCAGCAGAGTCAACTTTTAGGCGTGTTTTGCAATGGAGCTTCATCAGGCGTCGTCGAAGCTCGCAGCGGAAATTTGACGGTCCACTACAAGCAGGGCCAGCCGGAACAAGGCTTCGAAGGAGTGTACAAAGTCCTGGCATGCGAAGATCACTGCGTGTGGCCGAGAGTTTGCAACAAAAAGCATTGCGTCTGTAGAGAAGGCTTCGGTGGGCCCGATTGTGAAGTGGAGATCTGCCGCAATAATTGCAGTATGTCTTTAAATGCCGGCGTATGTGACACCAGCTACGGAAGATGTCTATGCAATGAAGGATACGGCGGTGACGATTGCTCAATGAAACTAGATAGAGCTCAATTAGTGTTTACAGAGCTTTTTAACTCAGAATTTTTATCAGATGGTTTGGATCACCTTAGGAAAACTTTACCGAGATTTGGGCATAGTTTAGTTGCCGACAGAAGGGGTCTATGGATGTTCGGTGGGTACTCGCTTTCACATGGTCCGTTGAATGACATAAGATTTTTCGATACTAAAAATAATACATGGATGCAAGTCACGGTAGAAGCTACACCGGATGCTAAAATGCCCGAAGGGCGTTATTTCCATGCAGCAGAAATATACCATTCAAAGCAGAATATTTACATCTACGGTGGTTTGAGTTTGCAAGAGAAAACGCTGCAAAATAAAACTCTCGGTGACTTTTGGCAATTCAGTTTGAAGGA
>OY757253.1:8720202-8744812 GCA_963584085.1 Pyrausta aurata | reverse complement strand
TGATAAGAATACTCTGTAGAATCATTGATAAAAATTTTTGCTCCTATTACAGGCCACACGCTGTATACACATACATATCCAAAGCGTACTTGCCGTACCATTTATTCTATTTCCTATTATACAAATTTTTGAATCTTAAAGTGTAATAATGGCCTGTCTGACTAAAATACAGAAAATAATATTAACCTTATTTGTGATAATTATGTTAAAACGAAATTGCTATGTTGCCCTTAATTTAGTTGTAACAAAATGTTCACTGCATATCCGCAACCTGTGGTGACATTCGTCCTAACCATACGGAGGATGATGATAATAATAATATAATGCATGTATGCAGGCACGCAACATAACAGAAAATTACACTTAACTAACACATTTCAATATTTACATTCTAATCATATTTTTGTTTTCTACTTTATTTTCTTTAAAATGAAGTTCAAATCCCTGTTGTTATTAAAAAGTAAAGATCTTCATTTATTATTTTTAGCATATTTAAAGATTTAAAAATATTCTGTATCAACTATTTCTATTCTGAATGTTTTCTATTCAAAATGTTAAGCTGTAGGAGTATTCGTTAACTTTTAGTAATTTTACTGATTAATGGAAGGAATCAAACCAAGTCAGGAAGTGAAAAATCATAATTAAACCAACAATAAATAACGATGTACATTTAAGTATAAATTATTTAATATAATCAAGTGGGATTTTGTCTAAAGTAAATAATACCCATGATGTGCTCATATGGTAAACAACAGTATTTTTGTGTGTTTTGAATGGTACAATGCACTCTTTGTATTAAAACTATAGAAAACGTATTTCGTAGTAAATGTAGCTAAGTCAAATTGTAATGTAATTTTATAAAAGTTAACTACCTACCTACGTTTGTCCTAAATATGTTCTATTAACAGTTTGAATGCCTCATTGTCGAGACTATATCGAGTAATGGTAAGAATTAGTATAATTATTAGATTTATAAGCTAAAAGTAACAACTAATAGTTCTCTTATCATAGTGAGAGAGTACTGACGTCGTTAAAACGACACGCTATACAATACATAATCAAATATTAAATTTGATTAAAAGATAGGCGAGTCAAAATTACATTCCAATTGTATATGTTGTACATAATGATAGATACATTTGTATAATCCAATTAGATCAGGTATTGAAGAGCTTTAAGGATGTTATACTAAGAAAATTAATTGCTCATCTATTTCTATTTGAACTTTTTTATTATTTATCTATTAAAAATGCATTTAAGTACATTAAATCTTTTTAATTTTGTATCTATTAAATGCATATGGAATCATCTACGTACTTCTACCGTAAAAGAAAAACTATGGTAAAAAACACACATTATGTATACCACTAATTTGACACAATGGCTTCAATAGCTCTTGAGATATTATGAAAGCAATTACCAATTGCTTTTCTTTTTAGAAATCATAGATTTTAAGTTGTAAATGAGGTGTTTTTTGGGTCTTGGCATGAAAAAACGATGTTGTCCAAATAGTTATAAATAAATACATTCTGTACATAGTTGTGGCAAATTGTGTGACATGCTCCAACTTGTACAGCATTCAACATTTCAGCTAAATCTTCATAATTAAATATACTTTAAAAGCAATCATTGCATTTAAGTTGGTTTTTGAGAAAGGGTATAGAATATTTTAGTATATTGGGATTTTCATTACTTTGTATATGAATAGCATGATTTACTTGCTCAAAATATTTTTTGATATGCAACTGGAGCTCAATAACATTTATTTTCACTAACATTGGTATACTTAGATTTAAATACTAATCTTTTTGTGTAATGTTTTTTTTTCTTCTTTTTATCTTTACCATCAATGGCTTCACTACTCCTATTTAGTTATTCTCTGGTACTTTTAAATTATGTCCGAAGCATTGTTGTATGATAAAATGTTCATGACAAAAATTGTCAATCTATCTTTCATGACAGTCAAAGTAATAGGATCTAATAGCAGTATTATGTATAAGCAATATATATTTTTGGTTAATCTAAACTGTAAAGTGTTTATAAATAAATATACTGTTGGTTGTAAAGTATGTTTTATTTAAAGCTCACCAGAATTACAATGGATATACTTAGCTAGATCAATAAAATAATATTAATGGTAGAATGAACTCAAAATTGTTGTTTCTCTTCTTTAAATTATGAGCTGCGCTCTTGTCAGTGGAGTAATTGCCATACTTTTATTTTCCTGCTTTCTGTTGTTTCTCAATTATTATTATTATAATTTCATGTGTTTTAAGGTCCTTAACAACATGTAAGAAGAAAATGGTACATTTAAAATCAGAGCTATTCAGGATTCTTTTTTTTAAGTTATTGATCTTTTTGAGTTAACAGATGAGTCTTGATTTTTTGTAGAAGTTCTTTCTTGACTGTGTCTGGAACTAAAGCTCTAGCTCGTGGTGTTACTCTTGTTACTAACATATCAAATGTAACTTGATTAGTCTCATTTTCCTTAACAACATCTCGACAAAGCATTCTCACTTGATCTCTCCAACCACACTCAATGAGTCGCCTTCTTAGCAGTTCCTTGAACCTGTGGATTAGTTTTGGTCTATAAAATGTTAAACAATAACTAACAATTTTAAAAATCATGAATTCTTATTTTAATCAGGTAGGTTGAAACAATAGTTTAAGTTACTGAACTAGCTTTTTCAATTTTCAGTCAGACCTAGACAGTTACAAAATTAATAAAATGCTATACATACCTTTCTCTATCTCCACTGAGGATCAAGCGTTGATGAGCTATAGTGTTGTTAACAGTCATGGTACAAAATGGGTTATTCTTAACTAAGGTAAAGATAAAACACAAACACTAATCAAAGCTACGTTCAGATTAACATAACAATAATGATCGTTGGCAAAGAATTGGAATGGCTAGATTTTTTCTTTGGCGTGTTTGTTTACTGTTGTTTGATCGATTTTATCTTACCTACAACCAACCAAAGAAGAAAGCTAAAAACATCATGACATGAATGAAATATCAATTAATGACATTATCAGCTCAGCTGACTTGACAGTGACAATTGACATACATTTGAATAGGAAATTTTGGAGAAGAATGAATGAATGAGCAATTATCTTGTGGGAGTGGGACGAATGTATTCATTTTAAAAGGAGTTACAAAATCTTCTTTCACACTCCCACCTTTAGCTGTCACCCTATATGACCTGTCAGGGACCTATCGATCGAATCTGCAATTTCACATAATCTGTGGTAGTTTTCCACAGATTAGTAAGAGTTAGTTTTCGTGGCAAGTCAAGGTTAATGTTTCGTTCTTTGACAAAATAATAAAATAACATAAAAAATTTCGTACAAAATCTTTAAAATTAATTCATACCACCCTAACTACTAATAATAAGTGTGATAATTAGGGTGTCATTTAAAATCTAAGCCGGTTGTTAATGAGAAATAAACTACTACAACTTAATGTGTGGATGGCCTGTTTGTTCATCATCCTTAACAAAGAAAAATAAACGACGCTAGCGACACCACCGGTTTCTTCTCCAAACTTTATAAGGGTCCTAAACGCTGCAAGAAGCTGCAAGAGCTTTCCTTATCTGTCATAATGATTGATAAAGAATGTGTAACGGTCCTACCTCACCTAAACATCTTATAACTGTCTCTACCTAAATAATCTATAAAATATCTGCTCTAACTTTACTCTAACTAATTAAGGCCGTCTTATTCCGTCAAATTATCTCATAAGCCCCGCCCCCTTGTTAAAAGTGCGGGGCGCTTCCCCCACCAGCACCCCCGCACAAAACTTTTTCTGTCAACTTTGTCTTACAAATCTCGTGTATAATTAAGCCATCTAGTGTTTATTTAAGGAACAAAATTTTCTTGAATAAGATACTTCATGCGCTTTTGTAAGTAACATACCCACGCCATCTAGCAGAACCCCTAAGAACTTTTACAAAATGGTTTCTTTAGTACACCATACATGCTTTTTAGTCTAAACGTTTATCGAAAGAACAAGGAACGCAAAGAGTGGCATTTCATTCTCACACGACTGGTCAGCACTTTATGCCAGCAACCTGTAACCATTATAAAAACAAGAAAGAATATCCGATAACATTTATTATATTCTTTATTGCACTTATAAGATGTACAGAAAATAGGTACAAGAAGTCACAATGTGAACAAAGGTGGGCTTATCCCTAAAAGATACCTCTTCCAGCCAACCCATAGGTGTAGGAAATGTAATGTAATAACATTTAGGTGGTTTATATTAAGATCCTTTTTGTCGACACAGTTATAGTCTCACTACTATCTTCCATCAGTCTTCCAATTGATGATGACTGAAGACCATTACAGATATGGCACTTCAAATTTAGGGTTCCGTACAAACCAGTAGGTATATAAGTCAAAGTTCACCCATCACGAGAATTTTGTCATGGTTTTTTTTTACACACTGAAATTCATAACATTTCAAATCATCATCATCATTCTCTTGCCCTGTTTCCAGTTTATCTAGGGTCTGCGCAGTATGTTTCACGCTTCCGTTTAACATTACAAATATGGAAAGCTAAATTAAAGACAAAGGTTTCTTTATCGTTTCAGTAATCCTTTAATAATATCAAAGTTTTTTATTTACTAGTCGTCTCCCGCGACGTCGCCCGCGTATATTTTGGATGTCCCGTGAAATGGTTCAAGTAAATTAATGGTTTAAAGTAATTACTATCGAGGTCACCCACACCACGCTTAAAATACTCGCTTAATATCAGCCTGAACTATAAAAATGACTTGACTATCATGTGTTAGAAAGTAAGAAAATAGTAAGGCAAAAGTAGTTAGTAGTAATCTCTCATTTAGATGCAATACTTTTTTCGGCGAAGTTCACTATCAAATATACTGAGCATTGAACTTGGCTATCATTTTTCACATTGATGTTTTTGTTGGGATTATCATAACTTTTTATAGAAATATTTATTTGCTTATTCATAAATCATTAATACATATTTTGTGCAAGCTTCCATCCACTTAATTATAACGGTTTCAGACCCTACAATTAAAAAACTTTCTTTTGTTTTCAGATTTTTTCCTTCGCTTACACATTATTACCTAGCTAGATGCCATATTTCAACTGTCTAGGTTTGTTAATTAGAGCACCGCACCCACACAATTACTTTGATAAACCATATTATGGTTTTGCCATGTTTGACTTTTTGTAGTCTAGCTTATAGACCTTTTTTACTATAAAACTGTAATTTGGCATGGGTTTCTTTATATGCTAATCACACCGCCTAAAATATGTATTTTAAAATATTTTTGGGACACCTCCCTACAAGGAATGAATTATAATGAGCATGAGTTCCTACACCGAAAGGGCAACACCAGGGTTTATCTCATGAATCGTGATAGTAAGACAGTTGAAATTTTCAGGAAGGATGTATTCATGTTGCCGTTGAAAAAACAAAAACTTAAAAAACAGTTTTTTTTTTAGGTTGCTCTCATACAACTTATCTACTCTGATAATGATAATAATGAGGGGCTGCCCCATTATTAGGACTTCATATCTTTTGTATGGGACTCCCTGACAACAGATATGATGTTTATGCCATTTTCATAGATAATGGTACGGAACCCTTCGTGACCCCGAAGCGCCATTTCGCGCTAACTACAAGATTAATAGAATTATTATGTGTCACAAACACCAAAGTTGTTTTGGATATTCAGTAACAGCAATTTGAGGAACAACGGTTATAAAAATAAAATTAAGACAGTCTCCACACATTTTCGAAAGAACAAAATTGAAAAAATTATTCAGATTTGACATTTCTGAATGCAAATATAATTGGATTATACTGAGTAATCTCCATGTTCGTCGCTCAAGTCCATGTCACCAAATAAGAGATAGATAGTCAATGCATTATTACTACACGATTCAGAAAATGTGTACGTACGTACGTAAATAACATGGAAACCTGAGTTCCATACACGAAAAGAGCTAGACCGACCTTAACTTAACCTCCAATGTTTGTATTTTGTCACAGGAGTCTAGATGTAAATAAATAAATAAAATTAATATAGACCTATCACCTAATAAATTATTACTCCCTCCCTCAAATTCATATAATATTTTCTCGTCTCCAATATACTAGAGTCACCAGGGCACAGCTTTAGCATTTGAGATTACTGCTAAACCTACAGTTATGGTTTAGCTCTGATTTTTCCAAATAGAGAAAATGTTCAAAACTACAATAATTTGACATGAGTGTTTTATGCTTTTTGTTTATATTGTTACTATAGAAACGGATTCATCTCTACGATTGGTACAAAAATATAGTTCATTTATTCACAACAATTATATATGTCGCTACAGCCTTTCTCTTTTTATTTTGCTTAACACGTAGAGGTTGGGGGTTCCATCCTCATGGCATTGAGGAGATTTATCCGCATGGTGATGATGTTTTTGATACTAATTTTCTTTTTGAAATTTATTTTCATTGTTATGTAGTTTTTTTAATAGGATTTGCTACTTTAAAAAAAAACCTAAAAATTTAATTAGTTTTTATTTTTAATTTTTTTTATTTTAAATGTTAAAATGTCCAAAAATTAAAATAAATACTTATTTCGTTTTCTAAAAAAATATTGTGACTATGTAGAAAAATATTCATGATACCCCCGATTTGAACTCGCGACCTTTGATTAGTATAAGACTGGTGCTGATCCAACTGAGCGTGACGCGGCGCGGCGAAATTAGCTATTATTAGTTCTTAGGTGTTTTACGTAATTAAGTACGCAAATAAAATTGCAAAAATTGACATAGGTCCAGCGTTCGCAGTGGCGTCAAGGGGAATGAGGAAATGGTATCTCGTGCTTGTCATTTGAATAAAAAGATAGCGCTATTTCTGCTTGCATGTATAGAATAGAGATGACACGACGATCAACTGTTGCGTCAAACTCGTTGCGCGAATCACCATCGTCACAAGTGTGAGAATCACTAAATCAGTGTTTTATGAATGAAAATGTTAATAAAACTGGAAAAAAACGATTGGACGCCCTAAACATCTTTGGTGTCTAAAGTAATCTTAAAAAGACAATTGGAAGAATTTGCTGCTTGTAAGAAAGAATACAGACTAATGAAAAAAATGGACCTTTCTTTGCCTGAACATAACACCGATAAAAACTAAAAAAAAATCATTTGATTCATAGCTGAGATCTCACTTATGTGGTCAAAATGTATATTCTTATAATCCCCTGTTCCTCACATCTGTGTAGCTTGAGCAAATCAAGATCAAAAAAGTCGAAATAGGTCAAATAAAGTGTTTTTAGATATTTCGTTATTCTGATCTAAATAACAAACATTTTGAAATCATTTTAACATGTATATGTGTAGAATGGAATTACCTACGAAAATATGTGATTTTCATAAATATAAGTCCAAAAATTTGAAAACTACATAGAAAATACGAAAAAAAAGGGGCCCACTTCTGAGGCAATTATTATCGAGCAAAGTAATTACAATCGTGTTTCCAACCACAATCCAGCTTTCTAGTAATCTTCTTCTATAACATATATAGATTCGAGATTTAAATAATTAGTGTTTCTATGTTAAAACTCAATCGAAACATCGTAAAAATGGAATATCTGGCCCTTAATTACTAAACCTAACTACTCAAGCACCTAATAATAATTTAACTTATATATTAATTACCTTGTTTAAATAGAACATAGAACCTTGATAGCTTTGAACATTGTGGTATGGATAATCTTAATATTTAATTTGGCCAGTGATCATCTAGTGAAACCCTATATTGTGAACCTTTTACAAGTAACCCTGATTCTTTTTATTGTTATGAGAATTGGAATCCGACAAACCTTGTATTAAATCATTTATTAACCTGCTGAACCCTAACAATTCCTACTGCCTGAACCTATCCTTCCTTTCCCTAAAGGTGGCAAAGCCGCAACATTCCTAAGTGAATGTGAAACTATTGATAGGTAAGTAGTAATTTAATTTATAAGTTTAAAGATAATCTATGTGTTCAAATATAAATCATTTAATAATAATTTTAGAGTTGAGTATTATTAGATTGTGGAATAAATATAATAAGGATAAGTTTATGTAAATATTAATAAAAGTCTATGTGGATGTGGTAAAGGAAACAGGCCCCGTCTCTCGCCTGTCCCCATGGAACTCAGCTCCTTACTAATAGTTCCTCTGCCACAAGATTTTCCTGTGCAGATTCTAATTGATACAATCACCTTGTATCATCAAGAGATTTTAATTAGACTAAAGTAATGAGCTGTCCTTCACTCAAAACTTGTATGATTAGAATATATATTTGGAACTGAATCATTTCTAGTCCCAGGTTTGGTGATTTTCCATAAATTTACATTTACTTTACTTATTTGGCAATTTTGCACAGGAAATAATAATTACTGAATGTACTATTTAATAGGACATACATTTAAAGTTTTTGGAATTCCAACCATCTCAATTTACTACAAAATAAAGCAATTCAAACTGTTATATTAAAAGTTCAAATCAATATAAGTAAGTATTTCAATAAATAAATATTTCAATTAATAGAAATAAATATAAATAAATACATGGAATCTTTCTTTTAGTTGATTCTCTTTTTAGGAAACCTTTCCTTATTTCAGAACTTATTCTGTAATATCTGTCATTATCTAATAACAGTAACACTAAGATTGTGAGTATCTCTACAAATCTAGTGTAAGTTTTGCAATAATTTCTTGCAAGCAGAGATAACTTTTCTCATAATTAACCCTTATTCTGAGTAAATATTCAGTACCTTTGGTAACTGTAATTGAAGTAAAATTACTTATATCAATAGATTATATTTGTCTTCCTTAGAAAACAATTGAAATTAAGTTTCCATAATATTGAAGTTATTTATTACTTGGGAGTTTTACTCCGATTATAAAGTAGAATAGTACTTGTTCCCTTAGGACACACTTTTCTAGGTTTATATGAAACCATTTTCAATAATATAATTCCATAGAATTTGACTGACTTTGTTCTTTGTAAATATCTTGAATAGTTATGCTAAACTGATGTTTCATCAGTGATGTAGTGAAGATAGGTAGCATAATTGCCCGCATGGTACAACTAGTGGCTACAGAATTGCCATATGGTCAACTCTTATATGTGTTTGAATTAACATCAGTGGTTAGTTGTTATATTTATTACAACTAGATTCCCTAACTCAAATATTAAAATCAGTCGACATCCTATAAAATCTATCATTGAACCTATCAACCTCTCCCTATTGTCATGGATGAATTTACCTACATAAAGATAAACCCTATTCATTTCCCTAAAACATTATAGTATTTATTCACCTGCCTATTATGTTATGTTTGTAAATATTACCTAAAACTTCCCTAAGACAATCTAGTCTGTATTTACCTGCCTATTATGTATGTAATTGTTACCTATAGGTTCCCTAAGACAATGTAATCTGTTGTTACCTACCTATTATCTATGTAAATTGTTACCTATAGATTCCCTAAGACAATATAGTCTGTAGTTACCTGCCTATTATGTATGTAAATATTACCTATTGGTTCCCTAAGACAATATAGTCTGTAGTTACCTGCCTATTATGTATGTAAATATTACATATTAAGTTGTAAATCCCTATAATCCCTAAGATATAAAATCCGTTCCTACCTGCCTAACAACAAGCTTTCCTTGAAATCTATCTAGAGTCTTTCATAAGTCAACCAGTTCGTCACATACCAGGTACATCCAGACTGGACTGCTAATGCTATCCAGAGGACCAGACGATACCCAAGGTACTCATCTATTTCGCCACGAAGGCGCAACACTGAATATGCAACTAGTGGAGGACCTAATTCAGACAAAAGATGTTTCCCAAGACCAAGCTGCTATTTATGTCTACTGTTTAGGCCTAGCATCCCTATTATGTGTACATTTGCAAGCTAGAGGCGCAGCCTCACATTTAAACTAAACGTGTGATGTGTGGTGTGTGAGCTAACCCCCCCTGTAAAGGGATGTAACTCCTAAGCTAGCTAAAGGGATTGAGGCGGAATCCTCTAGTGTACCTAACCTACTCCGTGTGTATGTGGATCCGACCGCTAATTGGACTTGGACCGCAGTCGGTTCCGGACAAAGAGGTGGGGAGACCTTCCTAGCTTTTCACCAGCCTGATTGCTCAGCCCAGCTACTCTGGCTAGAAAGTGTGTCTTTAGCGTTGTTATATATAACGCTTGCAATATAAGACACATTCAATTGCATCCCGGCGTTAGCCAGTTAAGATGTCCCATTCACGTTATCACCGTTCGGTTTCCATGGGACACCCCAGGACACTTCGTCCCGTTAGGACTTCGAGTTACACAAAAC
The DNA here is from genome assembly GCA_963584085.1 of Pyrausta aurata. Classification (NCBI taxonomy): domain Eukaryota; kingdom Metazoa; phylum Arthropoda; class Insecta; order Lepidoptera; family Crambidae; genus Pyrausta; species Pyrausta aurata. Next base: position 8,734,440 of record OY757253.1, on the reverse strand, counting down.
TAACTTTATTATTATTAATTAATGAAAATTTGATAGTTAAATATCAATAAAAATCTTTAAAAGCAAAGTATAACTCGAAATCAACAAAGGCACGTACCCAAGTACTAGAATGCCTGACCCGTGTCTCACCGGTAAGACGATTGTATTCGAACAAGCCCTTTTCCATACCGCGCTTTTCCTTTTATGCGGGTCGAGACATCCGCGACATTTTTCTACGCATGCGCAGTAGCGATTTCTGAAGTTTTGCCGCCAAGACGCCGCGTCGCCGCGCATCTAAACTTAGGCTGTATGCACACGACCTAATTTAATAATTATTTTTATTTAATGAAATATGAATTTTTAATTTGACTTTAATTTTTAATCACTGCCAGTTATAGGAGTGACGGACGTTCCGTTACAGCCGGCCCCAGGTTGGTTTAAAGCGAAACTACATTTATTAGTAGCGATAAACCTACCTACAATAACTAACTGGCAGACAACCATCCAACAGAATCCCCATATTTACAAAGTAAATCAAAGTGAATAATATCTAACTCATATCATTACTGATCAAAGATTCCTATTCCCTATCTCTATTGTCTATTATTGTTAATTTCCTTACCCCTTTCAGACCAATACACCAACTCTGAATGATAGCACAGCTTCGCTCTCTCTTGGTGGGGTTAGATGTTCCACTAAACTAGACAACTAGTCCTTAGGTTCCTTCCGAATTAACATGACGCAACCTAATACCCAATTCCTCTGAATTACAACCGTTACTATAGAATCAATAACTTGCCGACCCATATAAAGAGCTTTAAAACCATCAGCTTCACCACCCAAACTCGTCCCCTGTTCTGCCTTCATCCCACTTAACTAACCCCAGTAATACCCATTCTATTAACTGCAAGTAACCTCTCGATTCCCATGTAAACTTTAAATACTTATTAACACAACAATACCTATCTCTCACAATTTAAAATATTGAAAATTGAAAACTTTACAAACACTCCAAGACAATCAAATACCAATTGTCATTTTTCACTTCGGTCCGAATTTTACTCAACCCATTATTTAAACTTTTATGTGTCTATCAATCCTACTACTATTATCCTACTACTATTATAAAGGCGAAAGTTTGTATGGATGTATGGATGTTTGTTACTCTTTCACGTAAAAACTACTGAATGGATTTGAATGAAACTTTACCACAATATAGCTTATACATCAGAATAACATATAGGCTACAATTTTTGAGGTTTCTAATGTGAGGTCGTAAAAAAAACATTTTTTGCGCTACTAGACGGGACGAACCTGAAGTCCACGCGAACGAAGTCGCGGGCAAAAGCTAGTAACGATATATTTTGACATACACGTCACATGAAATGTGAAACTATCTTTATTTTATTTTATTTTATCAGCATGTTTAAATATTTACATATCAGAAATAAATATGTAACTGTTATTTATTTTATCCCTGAATATTAGAAATTTAAATTTCCGCATACCTATTTGACTAATTATCAACTTCTACTTAGTCTACGATCTCTCGAATAAAGCTGCCACATTATTGCCATTAGAACATTACGATAAACAAAGTTACCCCCGTTTACTTTATACTATCATAATAACCCCTCTAAACTGCAACTATAAGTAGCACAAACCACAATGATGTGTTTAAATTAAGTTATGGTAACCATAAAAGTTGTTTGTTTCAAATCGTTATTATTAATATGAACTGGTTACAGCTACAGCGCCACTATCGAAACTCAAGAAAACTTAACAATCTGTAACCATCCGAACCTGTACAATTTCCCAGTCTCTCAGTAAAAGACATATTATTACGTATTATAACAAACGTTCAAAATATATAATGTGCCCAACATTCTAATGATTTGAATCAGGAATGTTACTCGTTAGTAGCAATGCGACTAGAACGCCCTCTAGAATTATTCCTCAATATTGAACTTTATCACTTCTAAATTTTATTTATTTTTGACTTTAGTATATACAATAAATTTTTAACCCATCGAAATGATAAGCATATAATCAAACTATTAAACTTCACAGCGACAACTTATAATAACAATCTAAGATAATATTATAGAGGAAATCCAGAACGGAATTTAAATATTGGTTAAAAGAACAACACTAGCTTCCTAACAAACTCATTCCCTTTTCTTCAATGGACATTGTTACTAACTAATTGTTCATTAAATAAATAATATCAATTTTCTATCGCTCTTCCTTGTCTCTAGAGATTTTCCTAATTCTCTATAAATCTACACACTACTTTTAAACCTAATAAAATGATGGTTCAGACTATAGAGTTTAACACTCTATCACAATGCTTTTGTTAAATCAAAGTTAAGAAATATTTATAATTTTTTTTCAGGTATTTTTTTTTCAGTTTTAACTAGAATATTACCTACTATGGAACTTGCCTTAATCGACCTCTTAAGTTTGTAATTCTAAACTTCAAATCATAAATATACTAAGTTTTTTTTTTTTTTAATTTTATGATTTCATTAAGTTACCTAGCACTTATGTTGACACATGTCGAATGCATTAAATACCCCAAAATAATTAGTCAAAATGAGCTAACTCAGTTTACTTGTATGAATCTTTCTGCGTAATTATCCAATGGATGATCCCTCCACAGAGATAGCACGACCTCGTTTCTACAGCCTCAGGTTCCCCTCTGTCGATGCAGTCAGTTTTACCTTCTACTTCTCAACCACAGAGCTATCCTCCACCAGGCAAAAGACACCCAGACTAATTCTTACAACAACTGAGCTACTTGCTTCAGATTCAAATACAAATGTGGACCACTCTATTTTAACGTGTGTTGAGAAACTCCCATTTCTACGATTCGAATCTGAACCTCTCATATGCAAATTATGTCAATATCAATTAAGATTTTACGTTCATAATTAATTATGTAAATAAGCTTAATGCATTGCCCTAATTCCCCCCTTTAACATGTGTTTTTTTTTCTAATCTGTTCAATATTTAATTTTGTTAGTATGACTAAATTTGTTATGGTTATTGTAATAATGAACATAGAATCCCCGTAACTATTCACAATTGTACTCTAATGAACCTTTACTTTAAGATTTGCTTGTTTCAAATATGAGTACAAATAATAACCACTCAATTTTATTGTGTGCTGAATGACTTTATTTCTCTCGACTCATATCTGAATCTGCAATTTTATTCTCTTTGTAAGAGTAGAAACAATCAAATTTCCTCCAGTACAATATGCAAACAGTCACTGTAAAACCCTTCTTTAAATATTTTACACATGATTTTAGGTTACCTACTCCTGCTACTACTTACAAGTTCGCCTGATGTCACCTATGAGTTCTACAATCCTCCAGTCCAACTGTAGGTTTCCTAATTTTCTTTATTTTATACTAGCGGTCCCAGCGAACTTCGTTTCATTGCCCTGAGCGGCCCTGTCCCAGTTTTCTATATAGAACCGTTTAAACTTTCCTAGGAATTCCAAGAATATTTCAAGACCAAAATTATCCAAATCGGTTCATCCGCTCTCGAGTTTTAGCGAGACTAACACAAGTTTCAAGACCACAATCATCCAAATCGGTTCAGCCGTTCTCGAGTTTTAGCGAGACTACCACAAATAACAATTCATTTTTATATCTAGATAACCTCCAATAAAATCCAAAGAATTTTGAAATAACCATCTACCTTGCATACTTTAATAAAACGTCTCAATATCACTTTAACATCATATCTTTTCTTTTCTAACAGAATACATTCAACCACCACAATCAAAAAGATTTATTTATTTATTTATACTTTATTTATTGCACAACCACAAAAGATGGACTTAACACCATATGGCATTCAAAGATCATTTATTCCAACTCACTCAAAAGTTTGTATCTTACTTTCCATTTTTTTTTTCATTAAAGTTGAACCCTTATTTTATTTTATGGGTACGCTTGTTTAATTTTATTAACCCAACTAAACTTCTTCTAACACTATAATTAAAAGTCTCATAAAATCATTATTAATTTTCCGGCCCCCCAGTTATTATTCTCTTAGCTAACTTCAACCAATATAATATACCACACCATACACAATAACCTAGTAATAGTTAATCAGGAATGATTATTGTAAATATTCATAATTTTCTACATTTTAAAACAACCCATTGATAGTACCACCTCTTTCCTTCATACAAACTCATTATAATAATAATAATAACCATAATTACACAAGAAGGCATCTTATATATTTGTTAGTAACACAATTTAGGCGGTCTTATTGCTTGAAGCAATTTCTTCCAGACAACCTTCAGGTGAGGAAAAGCATAAATCATTCAGAACCAGCCTAATAATTATCTGTCAATATACCTGCTCAGGAATCGAACCCGAAACTAGGTTCTTCAGCTATGATGGTATAAGTGCCACCACGCCTCGGCCCAGACTATACGATTTTATATGTCTTTAATAACTTCATTCTAACATTCACATAATTCATTCAAAAATCGATCTCTTAGATGATTTTAGATTCCCCGGCCCCACTTTAAACAACTTTACATGTCTCTACTAATTATCTCCTCTCTCTCTCTCTCTCTCAGAGTAACAACAACATACAAAATAACTTCCTTCTAACATTCACTTATTTCATTCAAAATCACATCTCATCAATGACAGCGACACCCCGGCCCCATACAGTATATTCGGCCCCACTATATAAATAACTTTACATTTCTCTAATAGTTATCTCTCCTTTCTCCCAACAAACATACAAATTATCTTCCTTCTAACATTTACTTATTTAATTCAAAACAACACAGATGGCGTGAATTAACATCTCAATATTATATACAAACAGTATATGCCTGAGCAGTATACGCAGTATATGCCTAAGCAGTATATGCCTAACACAACACTCATCATCCTTAGTTTGCTATTATCCTACACCTTCTTAGTATGTACCTATGAACTCCAAGTATATAGGCTCAACTCAACTCCTTTAACAAACTCGATTATGTTTCCGATATTCGAAATCGTTATCACATTTCGGATGTTGGCTACATTCGATGAAATACTCTTACACCTTAATCGAAACAAGCAATCGATTCTTACTCAATTCAATTATTCAATCCTCTAATTAAACTCATTCATAATTCAACAGTGTCAGAGTCAGACATCACCTTTCAATATGGTTTATAAAAGATTTTATTTAGCTGACTGAACCCTGCCTGTTTATACTCTTTATTTATTTTTAATTTAAATTACTAACAAGTTTAATTAAATGCTTTTAATTTAACTAAAATATATACGAATTCAATTAATTTATGAATTTCCCGCTTTGGTATCGTTAGACGATTAATCGATTGTGACATTACTCGGTAGCAACACTAGCGTATGGACAGCACTAGAACTGTCAGAGAGACCGTGTTTGACATTAGATCTTTAGACATACTCTTACTAATCTGTGCATTAGATCAATATATTGATTGTATTGTATTATCCCGCGCCTTTTTCACCACATCGAATATTGTTTAATTAAAATGGAAATACCTAAGATTATCTATCAACACAACACACCGAGTTTATCTCTACAAGTATGTAGTATAAAGCGTAATTTACTTTGACTCGCCATTGAAACATTATATTTTGTTGGTTATAAACTACTTAAAAGTTCCTTTTTCTTTCAGAAGATTTTGATTTTACGCTGGATGACCTACGACATACTTGGATTGAAATTACAATACACCTACTAGGAACTGTTTCTAAGAAGCTTTGGAATCAAATCAATTGCTTTGCTCAAGAATAATAGTGCAGTGCTCAGTGTTCTATTTTCCTATGTTTTATCCTAAAGTTCTATCCTATAAATATCTCCAACACCTGAACCAAAACAATTCATTTTCCTTGTCAAATTCCAACTCTCAAACAATATCCTATCCACGAGAACATTTTGTGGGTTAACCACCCACTTTTTGATTACATACCACACTGCTCAATTGCTATCAAGCTCCCATGAAACTATCTGTAGTACTCCCATAACGCTCCTGTTGTAACTGCCATCCTGGTCACGCGGTAACATATTGTAATGTGCATCCTGGTCACGGCACCATTTTGTAACGGTCCTACCTCACCTAAACATCTTATAACTGTCTCTACCTAAATAATCTATAAAATATCTGCTCTAACTTTACTCTAACTAATTAATTACTAAACCTAACTACTCAAGCACCTAATAATAATTTAACTTATATATTAATTACCTTGTTTAAATAGAACATAGAACCTTGATAGCTTTGAACATTGTGGTATGGATAATCTTAATATTTAATTTGGCCAGTGATCATCTAGTGAAACCCTATATTGTGAACCTTTTACAAGTAACCCTGATTCTTTTTATTGTTATGAGAATTGGAATCCGACAAACCTTGTATTAAATCATTTATTAACCTGCTGAACCCTAACAATTCCTACTGCCTGAACCTATCCTTCCTTTCCCTAAAGGTGGCAAAGCCGCAACATTCCTAAGTGAATGTGAAACTATTGATAAGTAAGTAGTAATTTAATTTATAAGTTTAAAGATAATCTATGTGTTCAAATATAAATCATTTAATAATAATTTTAGAGTTGAGTATTATTAGATTGTGGAATAAATATAATAAGGATAAGTTTATGTAAATATTAATAAAAGTCTATGTGGATGTGGTAAAGGAAACAGGCCCCGTCTCTCGCCTGTCCCCATGGAACTCAGCTCCTTACTAATAGTTCCTCTGCCACAAGATTTTCCTATGCAGATTCTAATTGATACAATCACCTTGTATCATCAAGAGATTTTAATTAGACTAAAGTAATGAGCTGTCCTTCACTCAAAACTTGTATGATTAGAATATATATTTGGAACTGAATCATTTCTAGTCCCAGGTTTGGTGATTTTCCATAAATTTACATTTACTTTACTTATTTGGCAATTTTGCACAGGAAATAATAATTACTGAATGTACTATTTAATAGGACATACATTTAAAGTTTTTGGAATTCCAACCATCTCAATTTACTACAAAATAAAGCAATTCAAACTGTTATATTAAAAGTTCAAATCAATATAAGTAAGTATTTCAATAAATAAATATTTCAATTAATAGAAATAAATATAAATAAATACATGGAATCTTTCTTTTAGTTGATTCTCTTTTTAGGAAACCTTTCCTTATTTCAGAACTTATTCTGTAATATCTGTCATTATCTAATAACAGTAACACTAAGATTGTGAGTATCTCTACAAATCTAGTGTAAGTTTTGCAATAATTTCTTGCAAGCAGAGATAACTTTTCTCATAATTAACCCTTATTCTGAGTAAATATTCAGTACCTTTGGTAACTGTAATTGAAGTAAAATTACTTATATCAATAGATTATATTTGTCTTCCTTAGAAAACAATTGAAATTAAGTTTCCATAATATTGAAGTTATTTATTACTTGGGAGTTTTACTCCGATTATAAAGTAGAATAGTACTTGTTCCCTTAGGACACACTTTTCTAGGTTTATATGAAACCATTTTCAATAATATAATTCCATAGAATTTGACTGACTTTGTTCTTTGTAAATATCTTGAATAGTTATGCTAAACTGATGTTTCATCAGTGATGTAGTGAAGATAGGTAGCATAATTGCCCGCATGGTACAACTAGTGGCTACAGAATTGCCATATGGTCAACTCTTATATGTGTTTGAATTAACATCAGTGGTTAGTTGTTATATTTATTACAACTAGATTCCCTAACTCAAATATTAAAATCAGTCGACATCCTATAAAATCTATCATTGAACCTATCAACCTCTCCCTATTGTCATGGATGAATTTACCTACATAAAGATAAACCCTATTCATTTCCCTAAAACATTATAGTATTTATTCACCTGCCTATTATGTTATGTTTGTAAATATTACCTAAAACTTCCCTAAGACAATCTAGTCTGTATTTACCTGCCTATTATGTATGTAATTGTTACCTATAGGTTCCCTAAGACAATGTAATCTGTTGTTACCTACCTATTATCTATGTAAATTGTTACCTATAGATTCCCTAAGACAATATAGTCTGTAGTTACCTGCCTATTATGTATGTAAATATTACCTATTGGTTCCCTAAATAGTCTGTAGTTACCTGCCTATTATGTATGTAAATATTACATATTAAGTTGTAAATCCCTATAATCCCTAAGACATAAAATCCGTTCCTACCTGCCTAACAACAAGCTTTCCTTGAAATCTATCTAGAGTCTTTCATAAGTCAACCAGTTCGTCACATACCAGGTACATCCAGACTGGACTGCTAATGCTATCCAGAGGACCAGACGATACCCAAGGTACTCATCTATTTCGCCACGAAGGCGCAACACTGAATATGCAACTAGTGGAGGACCTAATTCAGACAAAAGATGTTTCCCAAGACCAAGCTGCTATTTATGTCTACTGTTTAGGCCTAGCATCCCTATTATGTGTACATTTGCAAGCTAGAGGCGCAGCCTCACATTTAAACTAAACGTGTGATGTGTGGTGTGTGAGCTCACCCCCCCTGTAAAGGGATGTAACTCCTAAGCTAGCTAAAGGGATTGAGGCGGAATCCTCTAGTGTACCTAACCTACTCCGTGTGTATGTGGATCCGACCGCTAATTGGACTTGGACCGCAGTCGGTTCCGGACAAAGAGGTGGGGAGACCTTCCTAGCTTTTCACCAGCCTGATTGCTCAGCCCAGCTACTCTGGCTAGAAAGTGTATCTTTAGCGTTGTTATATATAACGCTTGCAATATAAGACACATTCAATTGCATCCCGGCGTTAGCCAGTTAAGATGTCCCATTCACGTTATCACCGTTCGGTTTCCATGGGACACCCCAGGACACTTCGTCCCGTTAGGACTTCGAGTTACACAAAACTAACTTTATTATTATTAATTAATGAAAATTTGATAGTTAAATATCAATAAAAATCTTTAAAAGCAAAGTATAACTCGAAATCAACAAAGGCACGTACCCAAGTACTAGAATGCCTGACCCGTGTCTCACCGGTAAGACGATTGTATTCGAACAAGCCCTTTTCCATACCGCGCTTTTCCTTTTATGCGGGTCGAGACATCCGCGACATTTTTCTACGCATGCGCAGTAGCGATTTCTGAAGTTTTGCCGCCAAGACGCCGCGTCGTCGCCGCGCATCTAAACTTAGGCTGTATGCACACGACCTAATTTAATAATTATTTTTATTTAATGAAATATGAATTTTTAATTTGACTTTAATTTTTAATCACTGCCAGTTATAGGAGTGACGGACGTTCCGTTACAAATGGGGCGCCACGATCGAAAAAGGTTGCCGCTTTTTACAAAAATAAACACTTCTGGGTTTTTTATATTCTCCGTACCTACATAATAAAAAAAATAAACACGTATTTATTTAACTTTAATAACATAAGTTGGAATTAACGCCGAATGACATTCTATATACTATTCAGGTATGACTAAATTCAAATGAGATATGATGGGCTATTCTATTGTTTTCGTTACTCGCTATCATCACCCATTGAACCCACTGAATTGAACCCATTGAATTTTTGGTCAAACCTATTTGTGTGGGGTGTCTATGGATAGGTCTTTTAAAATGACTTAGAGGTTTCTTAAACCATTTTCTCTAAAAAGGACACGTTTGGGGTATAGGCACTTCCAAAGTCGTAAAATGGGTGTCCCCCCCATCTAACTTTTGAACTAAGCGAGTGTACATTTCGAAAAAAAACATATGATGTAGATCTTAATAAATAATTTCATCGAGAGTTAGTTTGAGCAAAATCGTACTATTAGTTTTTGTGATATAGCACATCTTCAACAACCAAAACAAAGTTATACAACAAAATATTGTGGTATTTTGGCTAAGTGGAAGTAAGAATCCCTAATTCAGTTAAAGTTGGCACGGAACCCTTAGAGTGCGAGTCCGACTCGCACTTGGCCGGTTTTTGCTTGGCATAGCGTCTCTTTGAAGTTAGTAGTAACAGCTCACTGCTATCACCGATAAAAATAATAAGTTCATGATAATATTGATAATGGACTGCCTTAATAATATTTAACATATTAAATCAAATTAGCCGGTGTTTGGTAAAACGCCTATTAACAATATTGCTTATGCGAATTTTTGAATATCATTAATGGTAACTCTGGCGTGTACCGGCAGCAATGGGCTCAAAAGGACAAGTATCCAGAGCCGTAAAACGAAATTATAAAAAAAACCGGCAGCAATGACGTTTACAAAGTGACATCTCAACATCTGTAGCAATCTGTAGTTTTATTTTTGGCCATTCTTACAGATATGTTTGTTTGATTTGCTTGCTTTGTGTTACCTAATTTTGTTGTAGGTAAGAAGAAACAATGGCTCACGTTTTAGTGCTGCTGGATTCAACAAATGACGATATTTTTTACTGTGGTCAATGCAAGCTTATCTTCAATACACTACCTCTTTACCTATCTCATAAGAAGGACGATTGTAAAAGAAAAGTTTATCTTGCTGTCGAAGAGTCTTCCCGAAGCGTAACATCGAACGAACCCTTCGAACCCAACATCCCTTGTTCGTTGGGGGCAGTATTAGAGCCGAATGCTGAAATAAACTATAGCAATATTCGTAACAACAAGGCAGATACATCACTTCGTCATTTGAAGATGGTTGAGAAACCGTATCAGTGTGTTATCTGTGGCCGATGCTTTGTGCAAAATTCCCATTTACAAAGACACATTTTAACTCACAAAGTTTGGCCTGATGGCATTAGTGAAACAACACCTAAAACAGCTGATACTGACCTTCTCAGCTATTCATGTTTATACTGTGATCTAACATTCCACACATATAATCAATTCAGAGTTCACCTGAAGACTCATCAGTGTCTTAAAAAATTTAAATGCATTCAAAACCAATGCCACAGTTTGTATGAAACCATTGAACAATTATTAAACCATGTGTCAAACAACCACAAAACGATGATGTTCTGCTGTCATTGTTGTAATAAACCATTCAATTCCTTGGAGGACATTTCTGTCCATTACCAAAGTTCCAACCAAAAGATTTCGGAGTCACTTCCTCAAACCAAATTATTCAAATGCACTCAGTGTGATGCAGTGTTTAGAAAATCTGAGAAACTTGCCTTACACATGGTTACAGAGACTCATAAAAAAGTTTGCATTCATTGTAACAAGATGTTTTCAAGTGACAAAAGATTACGGTTACACCTACAAGTCCATAGAAAATTTAAACCATATCAGTGTAATATTTGTGGTCAAAGTTTTCTAATGAAAAAATATTTGACCTCACACTTGCATAAGCATGGAGAGAAAAAATACATGTGTAATATTTGTCAAAGCCAGTTCAAGAGGCAAGATTCTCTGCACAGACATATGAAATCACATCAGATCAGAAAGATGTATAAATGCCCTTTTATGGATAGTACAGATTGCAGAAAAGAGTTCAATAGAACTGATAAATTGAAATCACATATAAAGTCTCATACTAAAAGAACACAAGTACCACAAAAAAAACTTCAATGTAGATCTGCTACAGACAGTTGATCTGCTTTTTCCCATTAGACAGTAAAAGTAAGAAATATAAATTATGTGAAAGAATTTAGTAGTTAATCTTCAAATGTAACTGAACTGTTACTAGCACTGAATAGATAAATATTCAGTGGTTACTAGCACATATTACTGTATAGCAAGCACCTGTGTGGCTTCATTCTTGAACGTAAGTGCTTATTTAATTACTACCTATTGATCGGTATATTTTCTAGTAACCTTAGGTGGCAGTTGCTTCTAGTGACAAATATAATTTCTGAAAGTTCAATAATGAATTTCTTTTATTGGTTATATTTATTTTATGCTTTGAAATGTGCATGTGTTGTAAATGTGAGTAAGGAATTGTTAAAGCATGTTAAAAATCTAGTACACCTTGTAAATTGATGGACTAGTCATTAATATTAATCAGTCAGGTATCAAACGAATGCCGGGAGTCGCATAACAATGGAATTTTTATTGTGTCTCGTTTACACATACTTGATGAGTTAATATTATAAAACCCTCATGGATGTGTTTGTCAACATTCTTTTGTTTATGTGACCGCTGGTGGGGTGGCCTATCCATCCCTTCAAGCGCTTCACTCCTATACTTACTTAAAGTTTGTGTTTTTGTTTTAGGCCAGACAGTTTAGAGTTACAGATCAAGTATATTTGGATATACAAGATGAAGATAAGCCCTTAGGCAGAGTTGTTATTGGTCTTTTTGGAGATTTGGCACCAAAAGCTGTTAAAAATTTTAAGGTCTTAGCCACCAAAGGCATTAAGGGAAAATCATACAAAGGAACATCTTTTAATAGGATCATAAAAAGGTTTATGGTGCAAGGTAAGTGATAAATGATTAATAAGTTTGCTTTCTTCAAGTTTTTTTTATTAGTATCCTAAAGTAGTATGTATACTAATAACATATTTATGAATTCTAGGTGGTGATGTGGTATCTGATGATGGCTCTGGATCAATCAGTATTTATGGAGAAACATTTCCTGATGAGAATTTGGATACTGAACATAGCATTGCTGGTTTTGTTTCCATGGCTAATAAAGGTAAACTTTCTTTTAGTGTATTTTATATATCCGGTTATCAAATGTTCTAGCTATCATGCTTTATTAACATTAATATTTCATCCAGGTAAAAATACCAATGGCTGCCAATTTATAATCACAACTACTGGTACACCTTGGTTGGACAATCTACATACAGTAATTGGAAAGGTACTAAAGCCATATATAAAATATATATATTTAATTTTCTTAACCGAGGAATATGTGTATGAGGTGTTTTTTTGTTGTTAAAGGTGGTGGAAGGTCAAAATATCATCCACCTGCTTGAGCACACTCCCACAGATGTGGATGATCGCCCCACGCGCCACGTTTATATTGCTGATTGTGGTATTGTACCCACGCCTCAGCCATACTACATATCTGACGATCCTTATGAGTGAGTATTATCTTAATTGAAATATATGATTCCATGAATGAATACCATAGAAAAGATAGCCAACTTAAAAAAAAAGACGCCTTTTGAACTATGATGTATTTGACATTATCCCACTTGCCCAAGTCGAGTTTAACTTATTCAGTCTCTGTCTATGTCAAAGAAACTGACAGAGACAGAATGATGATTTAATCCAGAACTAAGCTAATCCTAACTTGCGCAAGTCGGACTTAATAAGTAATTAGCCTAACTAAACAATAACTAATAAAAAAAGGGTACTAGAAGCCCTGCTAAACGAATCTACCTACTAACTACTAGGTAACAAACCTAAACTACTGTATGTTTTTTAAAAATATCTTTTTTTTCAGCCTTTGGGCCTGGATAAAAGCCTCAGCAGTGCCATTAACGATGTCTTTCTCCATCTTGGGATTCTTTCACTGGATGATGAGGAAAATGGAAATTTAAATTGGTACTAACTCTTTGTTTTCTAAGGCAGACTTGTGCAAGTCAAAATTAGTTTAGTTCCGCATTAAATCATCATTTTGTGTCTGTCAGTTTCTTTGATTTACATAAATTTAAAATGATGTAAACAGAGATAAAATGATTATTTAATCCTGAATTAAGCTAATCCCGAGAAAGTATTAATTTAAATTTAATATGTAATACGTCAGTAAAACTTTTAATATACATGATATTTATAATCAATGTAAAGTGTAGTTTTATTTATTTGTACTTATTATTTTATATAAGAAAAATCATAGTCATTTTATATTTTTTATTTATTTTTAGTAGAAACTATCCTAAATTTATTGTTATATATTAATATAATTTGTATTAATAACTTATTTATATACACTAATCTCGAATAACGTCGTATGGAAACGAAAAAAGTTACTTTGTTACAGAATCGTTTAGTGATTTATGGTACGCTTTCCATTCGAGAGTGGCTCGAGAAACCGCATACGAATATGGACTAGCATTATGTAGCGGTAAAAGTCTATTTATCGTAATTGCAGGCCACTCTATAAACACGGCTAGCCGTAAAAAAGTCCACAAGAGTACGAACCGACGCCGTCAGCGTACGGTAACGCAACGCACGAAAGCCGAAAACGCTACGCCGCATTCGGAACCCTCATGTACCCTCGGCATTCGGTCGGTTCGGTTCGGTCCAAAACGAGTAGGCATAGAGTGCACTAGCGTTGCCGAACTATCGATAGTCGAACCCGACAA
>OY757253.1:8684915-8720002 GCA_963584085.1 Pyrausta aurata | reverse complement strand
CCACCACGCGTGACCCGCCGGCTTGCACGTGAGCAGACACCACCATTCTTGCGGCCTGAAACATTTTATAGAAATGTTGTGTCAAAGAAGATGAAAAATTTGAGGAAGAAGCTCTTCTTCAAATCATTCTTTAAGCTCAATGTAACTGATTCTAGTATGTACTTATCTACTTAATCCAGAACCGCACATACATTTATGAATGGATCTTGACCACCAACTACTTGGCACTTCTAGCTCCTCTATAAGCTGATTAGAAGCATAAGGACTAGCTAAGATTCCTACCTTAGCTTGTATATAAATTGCCATCTCTCTGCATGGCCTAAAAGTTTGACTGACAGAAAGATAATGCTTTAAGCATTTGGTTTACCTTTTGTAAGTATACCTTAAGTGAAATAAAGTCTTTCAACAAATAATTATTAAGTTACTTGGGAACGTATACATACTGTCAATTCAGTGATGGTGTTTATATCAGCCGTGTAGCCGGTCGGCAGCTGCACAGTGAGCAGCGTCAATCCACTCTCCGTTTCATTGCCTTGAGGGACGTACCTGGAATTTTCATTTGGTTCAGAAAATTCTGCATTATAAGATTACGATATTTGTTATTTACTTGGCAGCCAATCTAACTTCATCAGTAAATAATAAGAAAAAATTTGGTGGCTTCGTACCCAAGGCATATAGACAGCTGCATGCGATACTTGGTGGTGACCATGTCTACCCTCGGGTCGAGGATGTACCGCGGCCACGCGCCGGTCACGTTGGTGCTGCCCTTGGCGGACAGACCCACGAGGGCCACCCCTCGCCCTTCGGTCACTGCTGTTGCTGACCGGGCGTCGAAGATCTGATCGAAAATGCAACATTACAATTATTAGCAGTGCAGGATCATTATCCAAAGGCATTCATCGAGTTTGTAATAAGACAGTAGGTCACCGCCGCCTGACCACATTAAGAGCTAAAATCGCTTGCACCTCACGTCGTCTTTTGTTTGAAGTACCTAACGGCCGTTTTTTGTCGTGTGTGCAAGCGAATTATGTTTGAAAGTGGTCAGGGGCCAGAGACCGTTCATAAACAGGATGGTTATAAAAATCACAATGAATTTTGTACACTGGATTATTTAAAAAACATGGTTACCGCTTGGTCCTGAATAATGAGCGGGTTGTAGTCCCCAATCTGGAACAGTTTCAGCTCTTGAGAGCCTGTAACGTTGACAGATATTCTCAGCTTTGTTGTTGTCTGTATCAGCTCAGCGTAATGGGCTATGGCATCCAGCTGGAAAAAAAATTAAACAAATCTTAAAACATAAAAATTAATCCATATTTCCCTTGGTCACAGCATTACGCGTAAACGGCTGGACATTCACGCGTAAAATTCACGGCTGAAAAAATAATTTGCGAAATCCAAATAAATTTTTTGTTTATAGAATAGAATATAATATGTTTATTATTTGCTCAAAACATGCTAAATTTGTTAACAGAATATCATCGTAGACCATCATGTTTTGCTACAAGCAGCTTGATGTGTTTGTTATTTTCAGGAGAAGGGCCTTATAAAATTTAAGAGTACCTACTTTCATACTGGGGCCGGGGCGAGGGGGCCGGGGGCGTAAAAGGTTTGTTTGGTGCTCTATATTATAAAATAAATAATGATAACTCGGAGCAAATTAGTGATAAGTACTAAAACGAGACGTCATATCAAAGACGAAGCTCAAGGTGCCTTAAATTCAGTAAAGCTTCAACATAATAAAGCAGCAAGACAATTTAAAGAGTTGATGGAATGGGGGAAGGTTATTCGAAAAAGCAGTTCAGAGGATACGCACCACATCAGGATCAGGATCATTTGGTCGGTATGCCTGTAACAAGAACCTGGCGACCGGCTCTGCTCTGTCTTCGAGTCTTGAAGCCAGCATGGTGCGTAGACCCCATGCAGCCGTGCTAGCTTCGAGGCTGTTCGATTTCAGCCATGGGTTGCGCCATTCGGAACCAGAGAGCTTCCGTGACCAGAATAGTGTTGAACCTAGAGACCATAAAGCATTTCCATTTGATATCTACTAATTCTAATGGGGTATTTGCATATTTTTATATTTAATTACTAGAGGCAAATAGCTTATTACTTATAGGTAGTGGTAGTGTCTACTTTATACTCATGTCTGCATTCGTGGAGAGCATGAATTATTATCTATGTTGAATAATAATTGTAGGTGTAGAACAAATAATATCTAGCCTTTTTATGCACTGACTACTAGTTAATGTATCTATTTAAATTCTAGATCTTATACCTAAGCATGTACGATTGTTTTACACGACCGTCTGATGAAGTTCAGATGCTTTCTTCATCTTTATTATGGATATTACGCATTGCACCTTTCTACTTTTAAGATCTGCAGTTTGTAACTGGCATATTTATATGCATTCTGGCTAATAAATTATTGATACGAACACCCTATGATGATATGAACACCCCATACCCATGAGGGCTAGTTTTTATGTAAATAAAGTTTTCTTACCAGTATTGTTGACGTATTTGTCCATGTATTGCAGCGCCACCGTAGCCTCGGGATGCTTGGCGACCACCAGCGCGTTGCTCACCACGGCCAGGGTGTACGCGTCAAGGAACGGCGTCAGACCCTTTGCTAAATAGTCCGTCGCCTTGTTTATGGCGTTTTTGTAGTGGATGTCTTTGCCCTAAAACACAAAAAGGTAGGTCTCTCTAAAGTTTTTTCGATACTACTAGCTCTAAAAAGACAAAAGACTTTATGAATGAATGTTTGAATTTTGAATGGATGTTCGAATGAATGAATGAAGTGTAGTTTTTATAGGTAATTTCCCACAATCCCCAACAATTCCGATTCCTAATATATAAAGATAGCAATATATTATTTAGTAACAAGTAATTTACTACTTTTATTAATTAACACAGGCCATTAGATTTTTATTACCTCTGTAAATAGCATAAAATGCGTCAGTTAAACACAGTTAACCATGACATCATAGTTTCAAAACGCCAAGAAAATGTAAGGAAGAGGGTACGCGATTTGACGGTTACTCAAATAATTACTTATTGGTGGTGTCAACCAGCCTATTGGATCATTGGCTACCACGATATTTCTAACCTTAGCCTGCACAAGAGCCAGTAAAGCGTGCGCTGTCAAAGCAAGCGGGGCCTGGGCTCGGGGGTCGTTCTTGACGGCGGGCGCGGGTCCCCAACTGCCGTCGTCTTGCTGCATGTGCGCCAGCCATTCCGAAGCCGCCGTCACGGCTAGCGGGCTGACTTCCACGTACCGGGCACAGCGGGACAGCCAGCGAGTTGATACTGCTGTCATCCTGTAAGGATATTAGTAGTAGTAGTTCACTAACTTTCATATGCTGTAGTCTATGTTAATTAATTAATTTAGTTGAAGGGAAAAACGAAGACTTAATGGATCTGGCGAAGAATAGAACCCATTCAAAGATGTGGAGCTAGAAGTGCTGATTTAATCAATCACATAAAATGGTCTTACCAAACGTCGCCTTTGGCGTCGCGGTCAGTCTCCGGGGCGAAGGACCCGTCGGGGCGCCTGTACGCCATGAGGCGCTGGAAACCAATAGACGCCAAGTTGCTCGCTTGCACCCAAGCCTCCCTATCCTGGTTTGTAGTCTGTTAAAAGGTAACAGATAAGATTAATTAGCAAAAATATCAATCAAGATATCGAAAACCATCAAAAATAGATCACAATCAAGCCTGTTAAGTAAGTAAATGCAACGAGACCATCAGTCAGTAGCTACTGCTGCAACCATTGAACTACTATTACTATTCGAAATATACCTATTTTCGAAATTCAAATTTCAAGGAATACGTCACATCTTGTCGTCGTATTTGCGTCACATTTTTTGCTTAGCATAGCTTCTATCTATACGTAGTAGTAATGACAACTCACTGGCTGCAACAAGCATGCATCCAGAACGAGAACCAGTTATTATGCATAGTCTAGTTACGCTGAGTACATGACCTGCATCTAACTGACCTGCAAGTATTCCAGCAGTACACAGGCAATAGCCAGAGGCCTGACAGCATGCGGTGGGTCCCCAGCAGCTGGAGGGGACTGCTTTAGCGCCTGCAGCGCTGGTGAGAGCAAGTCCCCGGTTGCTAGGAGACGAGCCGGGCCCAGGCGAGTGCCTGCCACTGGCTCCAGTGTCATGTTAGCTCTGGCCACGCCGCTTCTAGCGTTTAGTAGGCTCCACACCCAGACGTCTTCTTGATACCCATCCTGAAAACAAGAGGCTAATTGGATTACTTTTGCAAATGAAGCGGGGTGTCTATAGTGTAAACGACTGTAGCGCCATTCATTCTGTTGAAAGACTTCTCATTATCTTTAGATTGCACCTGGTGCGTGGAGTAGATGTGTTCTACATTCACTTCAAGGTCAAGTAGGTAAGCTAGCCGCTAAGTAGCGATCTGAAGTTCTTTAAAATTATTAATTTGTAAGCTCTTAGGCATTTTCCAATTAGCTCTAAATAATGCGTATCATGCTTGTTTTGAGTATTTGTTTTGGGTGCTTATTTGCTTCGTAGCAATCTTTACGCAACAACCTTTTTATCGAGATAGAAGTACTTACAGTTACATCAATAGTTTTAGAGAAGGATGCAGAGACGCCAGTGGCCTTGGCTTCTACGAGCACCTCGACCGGCCCGGCCTGCACCACGGTCACTAAGAACGCCGAGCTAGCGGATCCCTCTGCTGGCACGGTTATGTGCAACCGCCCGAATGGTTCGATTTCTAAAAAGTCACACATATAAGAATTGCTTCAAATAGAATATCAGCAAGATTGCTACTATAATCAAAACCTTACTTTTCTTCGAGTCGATATCGTTGTCCAACGGTTCGAATTCAAACTGCTGCCCCGTATTATACATCGTGACTTCGACAGTAGTGTCAGCCGTAAGTGTGCTCTTCAGCACAACTACGGCCGCTACGGTCTCGCCTTTTTGCATAGAGTTCGGTAGTTCTACGTTGATGGAAAGAGGAACGGAGGTGGCGATGTCTTGAGGCGCAGCCAGGCCCAGGCCAAGCTTGGAATCTACTGCGAACGCTCCCAGTTTCAACTTGACTGGTACGTGCGGTGGAGGCGTCCAACGTTCGGCTGAACCTCTGCCGACGTTACTGCAAAGTAAACAGATATCTAGTAACACATCTTGAAAGGGTGATTTTGGCAAAGCAATTCGACTACCGAGCAAAGATTTACCATGGACAGGTAACAACGTAGTCATCAATCAGTGTGTGGTAGTAATCCAGCACACCTACGCCTGGTTTCTCTTCTATTTTATTGGCTGAATGTATCGTTAGTCTTGCTCACTGCTGTGTGTCTTTTGATTAATTTATTTAAACATTATAGTTTAGATCCAATGCCATTTGGCATTCTCTACCAGTCATAATACTTTTGGCATAAGCAGAAATCAGTGAGCGTGTGTGTGTGCGTGCGTGCGTGCGTGCGTGCGTGCGTGCGTGCGTGTGTGTGTGTGTGTGTACTGAATCGTCGTGTTCATCTACCCACTCTAGCGAGAAGTTGGCGAAGGCCCACGTGGGCAGCGGGGCGATGGTCAGGTGGTACCGCGGCGTCGGCGGCGGCGGCAGGCGGCTGAAGGCGTAGGGGCCGGCCAGCGGCGGGCGCGTGCCCGATTCGGCTTCCTCGTGCACGGGGTCCACTGGGGGGAGGGGCAGACAGATGAGGATTTAATTTATATTGGAGGTATATATTATTGAAATATTGCATACTTGGACTTCCAAAGCTAGCTGATGGATAAGCCGGCTAAGGAAGTCCAAACGTTTTCAATATGGCTTAGTTAGATACTTATGCAAGCCCCTATAAATGTATGACATCAATCATTTTAAAAACTACACATTAATAAAATAGTGTCATTTATTTTGATATTTTTTATGTTGTTATTGTATGTATGTTAGTCTTTAAGGTATTTATTGTATGGGCCTTAGTTGCCTGAAATAAATGATTAAATTAAATTAATATTAAGGTATGTATGTATCCTCTGATATTGTATGTAATCTTACTTACCTCCATTTTGAATAAACACGCCGTCAGTCAGAATAACGACACCAACTTTCTGGAATAAAAAATAGTCAGATTAATTAATCCACTTTTATTTTTGTCGTAGTTATAAAAGTTAAATGCTTACGAGAAATTGTCTACATACCTTGAAAACATCTCGAGATGTGTAGCCGGCTATGTCCAAACCCAACCCAGGCAATTGCTCCTCATTCTTGAACACCGAATGCATCAAGCCGTTGAAACTTTCTACCTCGCGCTGGATCTAAATTCAAAGCATTATCATTCAGTTTAAAAGTTCTAAAACTCCTGTGTGGAAGGCAAAAGAGAAACCACCACGCGAGCTTTCCTACAAATTGTAATTGTTATTGTAATTTGGAGTTTTTATGAAAAAACTGCACGGACAAGCTCTTAAATATAATAATGATGATGATATACATAATTAAATGAGATCGTTTATCGAAGTAATATTTAACTACATAGATAGATACATAGTAGCATAACAGTACATGCGCTTTGTTTATTCCGATGTGAGCCTTCTTCCAGCGAGTGACACGCTGCGTGTCACCCGATTATGTACGTTTATCTCAACACTCAAAATTTCCGAGTTTTTTTCTTACCGTATGCATGTCCAAGCCGCTACCTAGTCCGTCAGCACCGGACAGCCCCGCGGTGATGGCGTTGACGTCAGTGCCGAGGACAACTGCGCGTGCGTTGCCTTCGCCTGACACCTGCAGCTCCGTCAGTGTGTCGGGCTGGTAGTTAGACGCTGATACCGACTTGAGCGACACCTGTAATAAATATACATGTCCTTTAGTATTAGGGATCTTCATATTTTCACAGTAAATATCTTATGAAGGTCTGTTACATTAGTTCTAACACAACACGACCAATGGTCTTCAATATAGACTTGAATACTATTATAAAAAACGTTATTAAGTGACTTAGCTACATAATTCTATAGAATGTTACCTTAACCTAACGTTTTTAAAGTTGTTCACTGTAACTGAATAGTTAGAATAGGTTATATGTAGTTGCATATTTTGTATGAAGTTACTTTCCACCTCTCATGTTTTGGGAAACGAAAAAAGCTCCAATCGGAGTCATTTCTCGAGAAAGAAAGACACTCGTACACTGCACAGTACTTAGGCATCTCTCGTACACAAAACTTTGTACTTCCGCTAACGTCGCAAACATGCGCGTGCCATGCCCGCTAGGTGGTCCCCTAATGAGATCCCTAATTCCGGCGCGATAGTGAGGTAAGTCAGACTAGGGAGGGGAGGTGAGTGTCCGTTCTGTATGTAGTACTATTATATATTCTGTGACCCAGGTAAGAACATATTTTTACCTCTGGCGAAGCCATCGCTTTAAAAAGCGACCCTCCAACCGCTGCGCCACCGAGGCAGTTACCTACTAGGAAAATGTTTACCACCAAACGAGCAGTTGTCAGCTGAGCATTCTTACCTGATGTTGCAGCAGCTTGTTCTGAGGCGCATATAGCGCGTGTGCCAACATGGTGTTGGTGGAGTCGAGCCGTGGATACCAGGCCAGCACCACGCAGCCGGGCGTCATGGCGCGGGACACCTCCACTGAGATGTCCACGCTGCGTCTAGCGGGGTTGAGCTGGAGTAAAATAGCAAATGATAAAGTTAAACAATAGGCTCTGAAATGGAATACGTTAATACGTATATAAAATGAATGATCTTATTATAAGAATATCTGACCATGATTTCACAATCTCTACATACATAGAGTCTAACAAAGATTTATTGCTCGAGCTGCTCAACAAACAATATTCATAAATACCAGTTCTAAGTTGAATTAATTATTTATTTATTTGTCACACGAGAGGTGCTATTATAAAAATAACAAGGACAACAACAAAAACAAAAGATATTTAAATAAAATTAAAAACAAAATATAAATTGGACGGAACAAAAAACATAGAACCTCAAGGTGTGCCAAAAAAAACCACATTAGCTTTTTGAAGCCGATTTCATTTTTTGACGATATATTAGCACGGGAATGACATCATTGAACATGGAATCATACCTATATTAAAACCTACCTCTAAAGTTTTGGCGACTAGGATATCACCGCGGCCTATGACGACGTAGTTCACCATATCCATGGGTTCCGTAGCCGTTATCCTGGCTCTCATCTCGTCGCCGATGGACGTTCCTTTAGTCAGGAGTTCCACAGTCAGAAACTGGCCACCGGAGTCACTGTTCCTTTGCACGTTCACAACTCGCTCTACTAGTTCTTTGTATTTAATCTGAAAATTGACGTGTTTAAATAAAATTGTATCGTACATAAGTGAACTTAGTTTCTCGGTTGATTTTTGTTTTTTTATTGTTTTGTCACTATACAAACTTAAAAATATAATATAGTACTTTATCCAAAAGGTAGTTATTCAATAGCGATGTTGCAAAGGCGAATTAGTAAACAGCTTGGTGAACTTACCACTAAATTAAGGGTGGAGTTAATGTGTGCCATGTCGGGCACAAGGGTGTAGGTGGCGAAACCGTTCTTCAATTTTACGGTAGTTACGTTGACGGGAGCACCGTCGTCCCACAGTCGCTCCACTGTGACATCTTCGTTGACGTCTATCATCTGACCGGATGAGTCAACCACTTCAATCTGGAAATAATCATGTACGTTTTCACTGTGCCTATACGCTACGTTTATCTAACCGAAGTCTTCATTACCCCCTAGTACGGATCTAAGTACAGCTAGATACATATGTAGTTAACAGTCTGTGACTCGAGCTGCTGAATTGTATAAAGATACATAGGTATGTCATATTAAATAATGTAGGTATAAAGACAAACTAGGTAATAGCTAACCTGTACATTATAGGGCAGCATTGGCTTTACATAGTCCGGGGCAGTCACTTTCAACCGGTATGGAGTTCTCATCAAGAGGATTCTGGTCGTCACATTCTGTCGTATCAGCGTATCCTTCTCCTCCAGCACCGCCTCAATGACCAGTGGTCTCGCTGCGTCTACTGCTAGGTCCAGGTCAGTCTTCAGATCGTAGACTATTTCAGCGTTTCCATTGAAAGCAAGTACTTTGCGAGAAGGTGGCGAGAATACGGGCTGCAGGAGTTGTGAGAAGAATACTCCGTATGCTGATATCGTCAGCTCGCCGCTTACGGGAAGCCCGTTGAAGTGTCTGGACAAAAGAATGATCGATCACAGATTCAAACTTGTTTCAATTATAATCAAATTAACTTGTTGTATGTAAAAACAAAGCTGGGATCTTGTGAATATAAAAGAGAAAAATAATAAGACTATATTATAACTTAATTAAAAATAGAAATGGAAATTATAAATAAGCAACTAAATAAGTACATTTTCTACAAATTTTTCTTTTACAATAAAAATGAACTTCATTTCTATTTCAGGCAAATTTAATCAAGGTTACACGTGGGCTATAATTTTCCGATGTTCTTTCATCGTCACTTCCAATTTCTTTTGATAAGTTAATTCTATCATGTCGAGCTTTGTTGTGGCTAATGATCACAGACAGTTATCTTGCAAAACAACTTCGTTTTAACTGACTGATAGATATTAGGTATTTTCGTATTAGTTTAGTGAGAAAAATAATTTTCTTGTTCGCGCAATTTATACGGTACGATAAGTACCTACGCATTGACGCGCCGTTGTTGATCCTTTACGTCAAGTTCTTCCGTATGGTTGATGTCTGATTGATGTCAATACGGTGCTGATCCCTGTACGTATGGTTAGATCTGATTCAACCTTTATAAACATACTTACTTGGCAGTTATGTTGACAGTGAAGCGACCTTCAGTAAATAGGACTTCCTTGGGTACTTGGATGCCCATCTGGAACTTCGGCATCACGTAATCGGCAATCAAAATTTGCCTCGAATAAGTTTGTCCTCGCGCTTCCACCTGTCGGTAAATAACAGGTTTAAAAAAAACTAACATGTAAAAAATACAAATTTTGTGAGCAATAAGATCTTCCTTTAACATAAATAGCTATGCAATCCAATAGTTCACAAGACGAGATCAGTTTAAATAACACCCTTTTTTGAAGTCGGTAAAAAATAAGATAGTATCATCGACGCGTAACGGTGTTGTAATGATTTTGGTAACAAGTATAATTGATTTCAACGCGATATGCTTGTTTTTCCGAGGTATAATATTCGATACAATTACCCAGCAATCTAACTGTGCTATCTTAATTGGGTATCTACGTAACGCCAGGGATACGTAATGTAAAATTGCAACAAGACATTAAAGAAAGAAATTATCTAGAACGAAGGTAGTAAAAAGAAGTAAATTTACGGTTTGTCGATTTTTAGTGGCATTTTTTTAAATTTATTTACCAATAAAAACAATTTACATTCAACAATTCAATGACATCGTTTTTAAGAAACCACTTAGGTTTGAGCTAAAGCTAAGAAGTTTGCACAATTTTTAACAATTTAAACTATTAATTGACTAGTTTAACAACTGATAGTGCTTAAAAAGTAGTCTTTAAGCTTATTTTTAATGTTTTTTGCCGTGAGACTATTCACTAACGTAGGTGGTAAACTACAAAATACTACTTTACAAATTAAAATGCCTCCTTCCTTTAAAAGTCTTAAAAATGTAACTTAGTAATTAAAAAAATATTACATATCGTTTTACGAATAAAGCTAGTATAAAAGTAAGCTTTTGTAAATGTTTTTATAGTAGGTATGCTTATTGGATAACCAAGTTCAAAAAGAGGATTTTCACCATGTGGTTTTCTCCCTACCAGTCATACTTTGAAGCTAACAGAACTGTACCTGTATGGTCCATTCTCCAAGCGCGGGCTCGTCTGCCAGCTTAAACTGGTCTGTGTAGATGCCCTGGTCTAGTGGAACTGTTAGCTTCTGCCACACTGGCGACCCGCCTGCGTCGAGGACGCTCACGTCCACCGTGTTTGATAGTGGCAGCAGATGTCTGCAGATAAATAGGAGTTTAAATAAACTAATCGTGGTTCTTATGTGTTCTTTTACTTTTATAAGTCAGAATCTTTATGTTGTCGCCTGGGACCCCAGGCTCGACCGGATCATCATAATTTTCTGTTCTCTCAATCTCTGCTTAGTGCGTTTTAGCCATATCATAAATAAAGAGGCATAAAAGCTAGTTATTGAAGTGGCTTTGGGGTCAGAACATTTTATGTGCATGTCCTGTGGTGGTATCCTCTAAGTATTAGTATTCTATTAAGTGAGCGCGGAGGTATTTAGGTATTTATTGTATAAATAGACTGCTTGTCTAGGAAGATTTCTTTCTTCTACACACAATGTGACAACAGAATCTCATGAAACCTGTTCTATGTGATAATCTGCCGACTTACAAGAACGGCATTTAATAGTTATCTAACACAATCAGCTCCGGCCTCAGCAGGTACCGCGGCCATTGACCCCGATCACACGTAATCTCGCGCACGAACTCGAGCGATGGTGAAGAAAACGAAAGTGTCTTCGGCGCACAACCATTGCTCCATGCCGTGTAATGAATGTCTTTGCAGGTCATTCAAATTGTAGAATTGTATCACAGATTTTCAGAAATTATGTATCTATTTATTTAATGCTGCTTTTAAGAGTTGGCTAGTAGCAAATAGCGCCTGCAAATTACTCTCGCGATGATTGTCACGTCGTCATCCTTCAAACGCCATGAATAGCAACACGAACGCTGAGCGGTATGTCAATAGGTCACATTACCATAACTGTACTTACTGCTTGATTGTTTAAGGCTTAAACTTACTTGTCCAAGGCGACAACAGCGAAGTTGATGGTGTCTCCTGGCTGATAAACCCGCTTGTCTGTCTGCACGAAGATACAGAAGCTGCGGGGCTGGTAGACCAGAGGAGCGGCCGATGAAAATAGAGGACCCGAGGTGGACCGTGCCACCAGGGAATACTCTCCGGGGCCAGGATCTCCTATCTGAAAAATATATTTTTTTGAAGGTATATGTTATATGTTTTGTATTTATAATGGAATATTAGATAGTGATATTTATTTTTCTATAGCAGTAATGTTAAGTACACATTATGATGCCATTCCTTTCTTTACCACGCGTGCAATGTGCGTGCATGTAGCACATTTTATGTTAGCTTTTGTTTTCCATACAAGGCATCGACTATCGTGTTATCGCCATGGTTATGAAGACAGCTTTGGCAGCAGAACCACACAGAATTGTAAGTTCTTATTCTGTATCATCAATAGCACCTCAAATTCATCAACAATACTGCAGATTCGGAAGGCAAAGCTTCATCTACCATAATTGTAGATGAATATTATGAATGAAGATACATATGTTTTGTGCTGATTTCATCCGGTTTTCGTCATGAAATCATGACCGATATAAGAGCTATTAAAGTTCATCTGCTTCGTACTCACATCGAAGTCCACTTGTCTAGAAGTGGCAGGCGGCACCTGCACCTGCCGCCCCTGCGAGAACTGCTCCCCGTTGGCGCGGCGGCCCTCCACGGCGACATACAGCGTGTGCGCCCGCGCCCCGCCCGCTATGGCCACGCTGTACGAGCTGAACGGCCGCAACACGCGTGGGCCGACCACTGATATGCTAGGGATGAAATGTAAATTCAAGCATGGTAGGATATAATTTCTGAAAAATACTGACTGTAACTTGTTTTGTGAGAAATGATAAGCAAATTAATAGGTAAAAAGATGAATTGCTTACTAATACGGTTAGATATTCACAATCCCATTTCATTAAAATTCTTAATTACAATCACGAATCCCTATCGTCTGGTGCTACGCCGTAGACGCGTGCTACGAACGAAAATACTCCTCACTACTACTAACTAATTTGCGTGATCAAGGAACGTTCTTCCTGAACTTGCAAATTTGTTCTACTATATCATTGAACAATTTCATCGTCTCATATATTTTATGCATCACTTTTTGTAAAGTGCGCGTTTCAATTACTTTTATTTTAACCTACGAATAGCTCTCACCTCCCTAGGTAAATAACGCAAAAACCTGCCTATCTACTTTTATCCTTCGTTGGTTATGCAACAGTAGCGTATGCAGGGGCTTTTTATTTGCGTTCAATTAGCATTACAATATTTCGTATAACGTGCGCGTGAAGATGCCATTTAATGTGCATGTTTACATAAACATTCGTGACTGACAGGGTTGCTTTTTATTGTAACATAAATATTGCATAGGTGATATGTATTCATGCTGAGCATAATGTCAAATTAATTACTCATGTAACGTACCATTGTACAAGGGTCGGAGCAATCAAGGCTACCACGAAGGCATACTGAAGCGTCGCGTGAGTCATCATTCTGAAATAAAATATGCAAGTAAATGCAATGCTTCATCTAGATGCTAGATATGAAGTATAAGAAAGTGTTGAAAAGTAAGTTATATTAAATAGGAAGTGATACGGGAATTATAATATCGATGTAATCAACTTCTAATGCGTTTAAATCTTTTTCACCTACATGTATAAGGTCAAATCATTTTAAGTGATAATATTTTAACAGTGTCTTTGCATTTATTATAGAAACAGGATACAATAATTATTTTTTGGAAAATCAAGATTTTATTTTTTATTATTTTCCTTAACAATGACTATATTATTATTTAAAACATCATCATCGTCATCGGCTTTGCCTCTCTCAATTTAATAATGCTCGAACTATATTTTTTTCTAATCTTACCCTTAATTAATAAAAAATATATCTAAAAAAAAAATAATTATCTTAGTCTTCAGTTTTCTCAAAAACTAGCGGGTAAAAACCTATAGTGTTTTCTACAAAAAATGATTAATTTATTGTGCTGAATCGGCCCTTTAAATATTATCACTTAAACCGAGGTGACCTTATATATATACGAATATATGCGCCATGATAATACTAGGCAGATGCAAGATATGCATTGCATCTTTTTTAACATGATAGATTATTAACGTACTTATTTTTTTTTAAGTTACCTATTGTACGTACATAGATACTTCTACAACTCAACTTATGAATGCTTGCCGCTCCAATGCTCGTGAGAAATAAATGTTTAAGCTTTTTGTGATCTTGTATCTTTTATCGTATGTAAATGACGTGCGATTTTGGGTTTTAATAAATTAAACAATCTTAGGAATATTTTCGCATTTTAATCATGGAGTTACAAGGTACCTACAGCTTGTAAGTTGTACAATGTTTCATCAAAATGGGTACGTTTTTAAAATGCGTAAAATTCAAATCAAGAACGATGCCAAGTTTATTGATACATGCTTAACAGCGACCCTTTCAATGACACAACTAGTAGAAGTTATCATTTTAAGTACCTACTTTTACCTACAGCTGACTTATCCTTAAGTTGCAGTGATGGGCGTTGGGAGAGCGTTTAATGAAAGACTGACTGCGATCTAAGAGCCGTTTATTAATACATTTATTACTTATATACTATTGGAGGAAGTGAGTGTGCGTGTAAATATATGTAGGTGACGCGCACACTACACCTCCACCGTTTTTTTTTTAACTTTTTTTTTTACATAGAAAAAAGTTTAAATAAATGTAATGTTTAAAAAATAAAAGTTTACAATCAAATATTTTTAAACATTGTTTTGCCGATTCAAACATTTCTAAACATTATTTTAAGTATTTGATTTTTTTTTTACATCATCGATATGCCAATACACATGTTATAAAAAATTTGGAAAAACAAAATATGTATATATATTTAATATATCGAGCACAGAAGAAGAAAAAAAATAAAACTAAATAGTACTCATACAGCAGTACATTTCATTTTAATGGATACTTGACATATTTTTTAAAATTCAAGACGAATAATTCTTTAAAATTTATTTAGTATAATAGAAAAGATTACTTTTTAAAGAACAGAAAAATAACCTATGTATTATTTCTGCTATTATTTCTAAACTTCATTAATAATTGTGTCAAGTAGCCAGAAAAATAGGTTATACAAACATCATCAATTAACAGTTACATTATATTTAATTAATATAATATTCTCTTTAAAAAAACTAAACGAGTTGTTGGTTGTTGACGACTGTTCCAATAAAAGTTAACACTTCTTTTATTTATTAAAGTTTCATAGTAAGTACCAATTATTATTATTATATAAAAGTCACTATCGGGAAATACGTACATCTTCTACTTACAAAGTCATATCCATTTAAGTTATATTAGGTTTCCATTTCAGGATACTTCATACAACATATTTTAATGTGGTGGCCAACCACAATCTCATGTTTACTAGTTAGTAGTACTACATAATATACATTATACAAGTCATTATAAAGTCATGCATGACGAATAATTTATTCATCTATTTTGCATAGCATTCATTTAATATTTTTATTTATAGTCGACTTATTTGATTAATATTCATGGTACTATTATAACGAGTGCGCGCACTTTATAATAATATTTTATTTATTGGTACATTTATTTTATTTATATAATTGCTATGCATAGCTTTATTTATACTAGGGACATGTTTTAAGATACATCGATCTCCAAATATTTTCACAGAGAGAAGCTCGTCTACACCATGATCAAATAAAGGATCTGACACCCTGTATTGTACCTTGTACCTTATATTTATTTAATAACATTTTACGTAAGGGACAAGTTTAAGACTTAATTAATGTCTCCAACTATTCTCACAGAGATAACTCGTATGCACCATGATCGAATGAAGGATGATTCCCCTAATTTTAGTACCATTTACAATATCATATTTATTAATTCATTATTTTATATCTCAAAATTCTTTCCATATCCAACAAAAACTTTACAATCAAACATGCCTATGCAATCAATACATTAGAATACATTACAACTATTGGGTGATCAGTCCAAATCGTTAAAATGATCCTATGCAAGAATGCATGCCTATCTTTAACTATCATAATCAAAACAATACCATACTTCATTTTTAACTTTCCATTTCAATCCAAAGCCTATCTAAAAATAAAAACACGAACCTTT
The DNA here is from genome assembly GCA_963584085.1 of Pyrausta aurata. Lineage (NCBI taxonomy): Eukaryota > Metazoa > Arthropoda > Insecta > Lepidoptera > Crambidae > Pyrausta > Pyrausta aurata. Next base: position 8,703,991 of record OY757253.1, on the reverse strand, counting down.
TACATAACCTTCATCATTATAATATCACAAACTTTACATTCCAAAACCTACAATTCACAATACTCACAAATGTTTAAATTTCTTCCATCAATCATCATTATTTTTCTTTTTCACTAGCTAGTAGCTGTTACTTCATTTCTTATCATTGTCTTATCCATGTAATATTTCCTATAAAATAATACAAATACAACTCCGTGTAATATTTTCATTTTAAATTGTTACCGTAAAATCCTGTAAATATTCTAAATTTCTAAACCGTTACTATGTATTTACTTCGCTAGCCATACTGTAAGATAATTTTAGCATAATAAAACAAAACAAACAGATTTTACGTAAACGTTTCGCAATTACGAGATTTGATTAAAATAACAATAAACTTTTTATCCAATTTGTACACTGCCCCAAAAATATGTACTTGTAATCAGCTATGTATCTACTTGATCAGTTACAAAGCCAAGTGATATGTTACTTACACCTTTGTTAAATATTTCTTATCATAAAATCAATCGTTAATTACAAGTGTTTCAGTATGTTCCTATCAAATTTTGTTACGAACATTATTGCAGTAACCTTATAATGAAATACCAAATATAAAAAAAAGATTTACGTGTGTGTAGTTTACTTAAGTAATGAACGAAATTAAATGACCAAAACCTATAACCTAAATCAATGAGTTGGTACATAGGCTATATTTTGCGATGCTATCTAGGTGGTCCTAACAAATCCTAATATGACGTTGAATCTAATTGCATATGAAATCCAAAGACTGTTTGCTAGAAATGTAATAAGATCCTCACCTACCGCGGCAAAGTATTGCGTCAATTAGCTAGAAAATGTAGAGTGATGAACTGATGATGATGACGCTTCAACACGTGTGGTAGTCAAGTTGCACGTTCTGTCCTAAATAATTATGACAATAGCAATCCATATTTTATTAACCGACTTCAAAAATGAAGGTTATAAATCTGATAAAATAAGTTAATTTCAAATAACGATAAAATAATTATACCTGTTGTATTCGTAAAGTTGAAATTTCCTGTTAGTATTTCATTACCTTTTACTAAAATAGATGACCAAATACTCTAACGTTATCAAATACCAAGTGGACCTTTTAAAGTTTAAAATCATATTTCGGGAAAAATACAACGAACTGTTCGAAAAAAAAAATAACTGCAAAGATAAACATGCAAGACTTTAAATGGTTAAAATGAACTTTTTGTTTAGAAGTATATATAGTAAAAATACTGAATAAAAGTTTAGATCAAATTTATATTAATTAGATAAACGAAATTAATAATGTGACTGTTTTCAGAATCTAAATTAAATGCAGATTGTTATACCAGTTATCCGTTTTGATTAAAATGTTCATTAAAAGTTCGATTAAAATGTTACTAGAATTTGGAAATTAATATAGAAAATTATGAACCAAAATCAAATTTGATTAATACGTAACACCTAAAAAAAACATGAAAAATTTATAAAAATACATGTCTTGTGATTGCGTTTACATAAATTGCAACTTATTGAATATCTATGCTTTAAAATGTTAACCGATCCAACAAAAACAAATTCAGCACCATATTACCACCGTAACATTATCCTTGAGTTGTGATGAAGGAATTGAATCTGCAAAATGTTAGACACTATTTATGGCGTAATATATAAGGTATTATTTTAATAAATTCGTATGTACCAAAACATTACGTCAATTTAAAATATAGCAATAACGTGTGATAAAATTTTCAAAAGTGAACGTATTTTTTTTTTTAAGTACCTATGGGTTTGCTCTTGGAAAAAAAACAAAAACTATATGAAAAACAACCGAATCAACAAAAGCATTTAGTTATGTATGGAAACTATAGATTTAATGAAAAGAATAATTGTAAAATGATTGAGAAAAAAAAATACTATAATCGATCGGAATCATTTAAAAAGAGAATAATATTTTAATTAGATAACTTTGTTCCAATATGATGCTAAAAATAGATTCTAGACATTCCTAATCAATGTAAGGTGAGTAGCTAAATCGCGAGGAGCGTGTAACTCACGTTTTGCTGATTTGCAAATACTGGTGTTCAATGCGCACGATACTGAATATTTAATGAACATTGATCTAATTTTAGAATATCACACTTTTAAAATGCGATTTGAATGAATGTATATGCACTAAAAAACGTTTTCCTGGTAAAATACATATAATGTAAAAAATAAGGCTGTAAATAAAATATCACTGGCGAATTAATAAAAAAAATACATACCAAGTTTATCGAACTGCATTAATTCCTGTTTGAAAATAAGTTGATTAATATTTTTCTAATTTCTCGACGTAAAATATTTTGTAAAATCTACGAAGCTACATTATAATCCACCTTGTTAAAAAAATCTTTAAATACCTATTTTGAATAATTATGAACCTTCAATTTACTTTATGTGTTTGTCGTCAACAACCGTTTCAATATGCTTAAATAGCATTCTAAAATTATTTATTAAATATAATATGATCTTAATTAATACATGTTATGACAAAATCTTCAATAAAAATATCGAAATTAAGTATCTTTTAAAGTTTTTAACTCATTAAATGTAAATACAATGGTATTTTAATACTTACTTTCTTGGATATAATGTTTTCACGAGACGATAATAGACATTTTCTCAAAAAAAGAAACCATAAAAAAAATAGTCTCTGTACTATATTATTACAATTTTATAAATTTGGAAGTATACTAAATAAAAAAAAAACATTACCCTGGAAAGATGGGTTCTTTTTTTTTTCTTGTTCTTCTTCTTCAAATGACGTTTAATTTAAAGAGGACAAGAGGACTTTTCTTCGTGGGGGGACTGTTCAAGGGGACTAATTTTAGCACGGGGACTCGACTTGTTTTAAAGGTTCTCCCGGCTGCGACCTCTTCCGACTCGAACAACTCCCGGCACCCTGCATACTGATGTTAAACCTCATCGGACTCCAACATCTCCCGGCGCCCAGCACACTGTTGTTACCTCATCTGACTCCATCATCTCCCGGCGCCCAGCTCATTCAGATCTTTATCGTCAACATTTCTTCTGCTCCATCTTGTCTTGTCTTGTACATAATAATCTTGATTTTACACTTTTCACATATTTTTATTGAAGACTAATTATTAATGTTTAAAAATTTTTGTCCATATTTCACTTCTGAATTTTAAATTGTCCGATTTTTATTTGTAAAATGTCACATTTTTTTTTACTAGTCTTTTTCACCAAACCAGCTGCTCAGCGCTGCCAATAGGCAGCACTGGCAGGGTCGCCATGCAGTGATGGGCGTTGGGAGAGCGTTTAATGAAAGACTGACTGCGATCTAAGAGCCGTTTATTAATACATTTATTACTTATATACTATTGGAGGAAGTGAGTGTGCGTGTAAATATATGTAGGTGACGCGCACACTACAAAGTATTTGTTGTACATTTATCGAGTAGAGGCCCTACTAGTTTTTAATTACATACTGTCCTATACTTAGGTACATACCTACATAGTTATGTTTTTTTTAATGTGCAGATATGAGACTCTCAGGTGTTTTTTGTTCGCAGTTATGTCATGATGTCGTGGGTGCGCCATTAAATACATATGTATTGAATTTACATGTTTGTCATACCGATTGAGCTCACCGTCCTTGCGACTCGCAACTGACTCACTGTGACAACATCTTGCGTTGGCGGAACAGCCTTCTGGACCGATATGGCAAAACTAAACACCTATGTCTATACGTAATAGAAGATTTCTTAGAAGGTACCTATTTACTTACCAGTCTATGTACCACATTTCTACAATCCGCTTAGCGGTACTTAAAATAAATTAAAGGCAATGAAATAAACATTACGAATAAAGCACCAACAAACAAGTGCCAAGTAAGTTGGGTATTATCTGTAACAACTTTCTCCGGACACGCAAAGCGCCCTGCATTGTGGTGTTTACCTCCATCAAAACAATCGCTGCACTGAGGAGAGCGATTTCAAACAATGATCACTTCTTGCATGAGATGGAAGCCGAGAAAAGTATTCACACGATTTTACCATCACACAGATTCCGGAATGCAGACTTTAAATATTTTGTAGCGATGCACGTCGAGGATGCAATTACTGCGTCTAGACTTGAAGGTAGAGACGGAATTTTTCACAGAACAAAAACACTGAGCACTTCAATTTGCGATTGACCTCACCTGTCGGATACTTCACAAAGTTTCAACACTTAAATACAAGTAACTTAACACTATATCACAGATCGTTACGTTCGAATGCGCGCGTTCGTAAGTCGGGGCGCGCACGGGGCCCGCGAGATGCAGCAATACTGACGCGCGGCGCCTACGCAGGCTGGTGGGGATCCGCGAAGCCTTGCGAAAATCCGCCGCCAGCCACTGACCGTGCGCCTGCGCACCCACCGCTGCCCGCGCGGAGGCTCTACTCCGCGGAAATACAACCTACATTCATAATATCAAGTTCACTCGATTGCGGCTTATAATTGACTCTACATATCTCTTTACTTATGAATTACTTTACTGGTAGGTAGGTGCCGTTTTTGTAGACCGGTAATAAATCCTTCATTACCGTACTCTAAACGAGCTATTCTTTTAAACCTCGGAAACGGCGACAATTATTTTCAAGAAATTTTGTATGTAGGGGGTTCCGGAGACAATAAATCGATCTACTTAGCTAGGATTCATTTGCAGAAAATTACGTTATCACCGTTTTTTCAGGAATTGAAAGAGGGCTAAAATTACATTTGAATAATACCAAGGGTACCTACCGTGCAAAGCTACCCATATACAAACATATTAATAGAAAGAAGTAGTACCGTGAGTTTATATCTATTGCTGATTATATTTTTGGAGTTTGCATTTATAAAACAGGTTGTAGTTAAATTGTGTAGGTAAGTACATCCTGTGTTGCTTATTTTAATTTTCTGCCATTACAAGGAGGGACGTAAACAATTTTAGGAAAACAAACATTCGCCAACCAGTTTAGCCATCACATCTCGCGGTGTCGCCGGCCACGGACACCGCGAGATGCGATGCGGGTCAGCGTGGTGCACACAGAACAGTGGTGCATTCATGGAACGAGTTTTAGCGCAGCGCCGTGCAACGATCGCGACGTACTAGCCAACCTACATTTAGTGTGCTGAGACAGACGTGGAATGTTTGTTGTTTCTTAGTATTCTACATGCGTCGGCGCCAAACATTTTGGAATAAGCAGTTGCGCTTTCAAGTTCAATCCTCACGCATTTTTTATTTTACACTGAGAACGCAAAAGCCATATGTTTAAGTACATAAAACAAAAGATGACGCTTGATAAAAGTTAAAACAAAATGAATTTCGCACAACAAGGACACCGCAACCTTTAGAATGTTATAGTAGCAGATTTTAGTGCTAGCCACGCCCAAAGGAACCAGTTTTGATTAAAGACCACAGAATTTTCGCATTTTTATTTTATTTTGAACAAAATCTGCACAAAGCATTAGCTATAAAAATATGTGGACAATAATAGTAAAGGTAATATTTATTTCAGCTGCTTAGACATAGATAGGTACAGACGCGTCTTTCTAAGTTGGTACATGGATACTATCTAACTAAATGGATCATAAAGATGGCTTATGGAATTAAAAGTCCATAATGGCTTTTTATTACCTACTTTATTCAGCAAGGAAAGAGTCGATAGGGCAGATATTAATGGATGGACCCGATGGAGGTGTAGGAGTACTCTGAATTTTCGTGGGTGTCTGGGTATTATCATTTGCGTGTAAACTAGCTGCGAGGGCAGCGTTATCAGCCAAGGCGGAAGCGAGCGCGGTCTCGAGCCGCGAGGAGCCCGCTCGTTCTGCCTCCAGGGCCGCCCGAAGTTCCGCTACAGTTTCTGAATCAATATTCCAGGGTTTCGAATCCGTCCCGAGTGTAGTACGCAGCTGCAACTCCGCGACGAGAGCTCCCAGCCGCGCTATTTCAGCTGAAACAAAATACGAGCTCGCGGAATATTCAGGGCATGCGGTGCAGCGAACTGCAAACACGACGTGACCTCTAACGTCGTGGCACTTTGCATAAACACAATAAGTAGGTTCAATCCATGAATGAATTATGTTTGTTGAAGAGAGGTAAGTAGTTTATTTTCATCTGCACAGTTTTTTAATAGAGTGTTCATTTATGGAGTTGCTTTTAAAAATAAATTCTCACTTTGAACACAATAAACAACAAATTAAAAAGAAGATGCATATTATTGTATTTATATATTATTATCACGAACAAACATTTGTATCGACTAGATTCAGTAATTCTTGTTTCAATGCAAGAAGTTAATTTGATATTAGACAACGATTCAAGAATATACTTACGACTTAGCTTCTGGAAAAATGATTTTACCATTGAGGAATACTTGAATACAAATGTTGTCATAAAAATAAAATTATTGACTACGTTATAAGGGTTTAGTAATTAATAATAATACTTATGTTTTATGTTTTTATAAATATGGCAATGAATAAAATTCAATTTATATAACCAAAAATTGTAATAATGAGTGTGAATTTTATTAAATTTGATTAATGTATTAATTTTAATGTAAAGTAATTTAATTAATTTTACAACTTTAATGTTCCATGTTTGCATGCCGCCTGTGGCAAAGCATGAGGTCTAAAATGAAACTCTGTAATCACATAAAATTTAACCATGTTTTACGCAAATAAACGATTCTATTCTATTCTATTCTACATATTCATAATTTAAAACCATACACAAAACACAGGGTCTTCTGATCCATCAAACCACCAGCTCGCGAATCGCGGACCTGCCGCACACCGCTCCACGCGTCGGAGCTGGGCTTCTAGCCTCAGCGAATCTCTGATGAGTGATGACTGTTATATTGCATAGTTACCATTAGCCGTGCGAAGCTCCTTGGTAGTGTGTTGTAGCTCGGCTGCAGCAAGCTTCCTCTCTCGCGCATGCGCAGCGGCGGCGAGACGCGCGCGCTCTCGTATCTCGGACCCGCCGCTTGCGCACCGCTCCACGCGCCGTAGCTCGGCTTCCAGCCGAGATGATTCCCTGATAAGTTTTGGATTTTCATTAACAAGGAGTTACCATTTTCTAACATTGCAGCCATTTACCTTCCTCTACAAGTACTTACTTCCTAATTAAAATAACAGTCGTTATCTGCAAGAAAACCATATAAAGCAGTCTGACTTTGTGACGTAACATACCTACTGCCACTAGCACTACTACTATGCAGTTTTGAAATAAGTTATGATTGCAAATGTAGTAAAAGTAAGAAAAACGATCCACAACCTTATAGGCCCAAATGGGTCTTTTAAATTAATTGAAGTGACGCCCGTATGTGTGTTATTGATTTTCGTTTGAAAGGTAGGCAGTGCAAGGTAGTTTCTCAGTGGTTACTGACTTGCGAGCGTCCTCCGTGGCAGCGTGCACCCTGTCCAGCAGTTCAGAGTACTGCCTCTGCAGCGCGGCGTGCGCGGGCTGCAGCGGCCGCAGCTGCTGCAGCTCTCTCTCCAGGCCGCTCACTTGGCCCACCATCTCCGTGATGCGGTCTTCTAATAGCGCTCTTTGACGCTCCTTTGGGATGTATAAATAAATCGTTTTGAAAATAAAGTTTTTACATTTTTTTGTTAAAGCAATGAAGACTATGCGGTACTTACCTCTAAAGCGGTTAAGCATACATAATGATGAGAAAAAACCGAAAAAATAATGAAGCCGTTCGCATTCTTATTATACTTACACGAAAGATTTCTACTTTTTTTACTGGTCGCCTTTTAAAATCTTTTGTCTAATTATAGCTATGGTCCGTGTGTGGATATAAAACATAGGTTCGATTCCTAACTACCTTAGGAACCTAGTAGATTCTACTTCACTACCTAACTAATCTCAATCGTCAGCTAAGTATCTCAACTATAGCACAAATAAAACGAAATTTTTGATTTCGTTAACGGCTCAGCTGGCCAAAGTTTGCATCAGATGAAGACTTGATTTTGAAGCCGGTTTCTTACTTACCACTAGCTCCAACTGCATTTTCAGTCCAGTCAGCTCATCTTGCGCTTTAGCGAGAGCTGCTGCAGCTTGTGTTGCGCTAGCTGCAGCGGCTGCAGCGCTGCTTCGCGCTTCGGTCGCTGCCCGCTCGGAACTCTCGCGGGCCGCTTCGGCTGCTTCGGCCCGCGTTGATTCCGTCCTCACTGCCTCTCGGAGACGACTCTCAGAGGTCTAGGAATACGTTTTGTCATGGCGCGAATCGTAGTTTTTGTGACTAGACGCAATTTTAAAGTAAGACGTATCCGTTGCATTTTTATTAGATAAAAATTTAGAAGATTTCATGTTCACAGTTTCCTATTCGCTCTTATTATTAGGTATTTTTGAAGAACTTATTAGGACCTTATTAGAACCTGTTAGTAATACGAGTATCAATTTCTACTCACACTTAGGGACTGGAATTCTCCAATGAGTTCTATGAACTGTTGCTCAAAAATATCGAAATCCTTCATTTTTATGTAACTGGAAACTAGTTTTACTTAATTTGTAGAGCGAACTTAATTTTTACTACACGCAACAAACTATTTTTCTTACACACGCACAATCCTTGCACAGATAAGTAAGAGTATACGTCTAAATCTAAATCCTTGTTTCCCGCCATTCCGCAATTTTTTTTCTGGCGTAAGAAATTGTCTTGTAAAAAGTAGGTACATGATCTCTACTTTTTTTCCTTGAGAAAAAGAAGTTATAATTTAAAAAAAGGTTTGTATTAGGTTTGAAAATACTACCAAGTTTGAAAGATCTACCAAATTACCTGTAAAACTTAGAAAGGTTGCTAGCGCTAGTAGGAATTTATTCTATTTATCGTCAATATTTTATGTAGGCTGAGGAGTGTGTAAGAATATAACTCGATAATTACTTAGTTACTTGCTTCGCACCATCTTCAAAGAATATTTTATCCTTGGTCCTTGGAAAAACAATTTTAGCCAATAATCAGATCAATCTAGAGATTTTAAAATAATTGGAACATGTCAATTTTCGCGGTGCCCTGCAAAACAAACGTCTCGCGAGGGGAATATTAAAGAAGGGGGGTGATGTTTTCCACGGGGTGAGTTCACTATATAAGCCCCGGTTATTGTTTCAGTCGTCCATTCTTTCAGGCAGACTCCGTTCATCTCGGTAAGTACTTTATGTGGTTCATAATAGCGGGTTACTCGAGCAAATAGTGTAGGTGCCGCTGTCCCATTAATGTCTCTCGTTTAGTATCTGTTTAACTAAGGTCTAACTCAGCAACGTAGCATCACAACCACAGTTTAGTTTTTAATTAATGTTTTAAGTTCCAATTATTTATTTACCGTCAGTTTTCTTACAAAGCAACGTGCGTTTATCACACTCATACGGCAATCCTACATTAACATAAGCCTAACCACAGTCTTAACTATTACCTTCAACGATGTTTAGTGAAGTTTGTTTACAACAAAGTTAGATGGTGCATCCGAGCTTATAAGTATTATCGGTACCGAACTAGCACACTGATTTTAATGAAAATCTTCAGAGACCACTGTTTTCTTTTCATCTTACGGCGGATTATTCTGCATGACCTAAAGGTTTCACTAACAGATAATGCTTTGTACATTAAATTAGTGCAATAAAGTCTTTAAATAAATAAATATCATTTTCATATAGGGTGTCGTCAGGTTCTGTTCTTAGCATTTATTATAATTCCCTTAATTTCTTTTCAGGTCCAAAAATGCGGTTTATCACAATAGTCGCTTTGGCAGCCACCTTAACAGTGGCCCTTCTCCTGCGCTACTGCGAGGGCGCGGCGCTGCGGCGGCTGTCACTGCCTGAAGATGACGAGGAGTTCAGGCCGCGGCCTCTGTACCGTGACTACTTAGTCCGCCGGCCGGCCCGCGCCGACGACGCTTTCGACGACTACGGACACCTGCGGTTCGGCCGCGCCGACGACTGACGCCCGCAACGCACCACGCAACGACTCGCCGACAAAAACAGAGATCGATCGCAACTCAAATCGTGTCATAATTAATATAGTATGTATGACTTAGGGCCAGGTTTTTGATCTGTAGTAATGGTAAAGTTACATTACCAGCGGATGAATATTTACGATTGTGTGTGTCTTAAAGAAAAAATACCTTAACCAATGGTATTAAAACAACCATTCAGGTAGTTTTTCTTCAAAACACAAACAATTGTAAATATTAAACCGCTGGTAAAACGTAACTTTACTATTAATATGTATGAAAAACTTTCCCGTAGTCGTCTTATGATTATGGTAACCATGAAATGCCTCAAGGCTGGGAGGGTGTTTCATGATGACGTTTTATGTATTTATCATGGATATGATATACTTATGTCGATATTGTAGAACAATAAAGTATTATTTTATGTTTTTTTATCTCTGTGATACATGCAAAATCAACAATATGTATTTACATACTAAATTAGTAAGTGGACATTTAATTAAATAGTGTGCGTAAATTAAAACACGCTTTAATGATTTCATGAATGTAATATAACCAATAAATACATTTAAAACAGTTATTTATTACAATAGACGTATTATATTAATTTCATTGTGAATCCAATGTCGCCGTAGACACTAAAATATATTTAATTTTTATAATAAAGATCACTGTTAAGGCATTTTCCTATGGCTCTAGTTACCTTACTATAACATTAAATAGTATATTCACATTTAAACCATTAACCCAACCGCATTCATAGAATATTTCATACATGTCTCTATCGTTGTATAAAGTCATTGCGTTCAAAACATTTATTGCTAACCCACAAAATGGAAATAAATTCAATATGAATCAATTATTGTATTGTCTTTATGTACTTAGTTGAAAATTATGTTTTGGAAACCGTTAATATTATTAGTTGATCAATACATGCAAAACTTCGACACACTGGGTAAACTTTTCATAAGCCTGTCCTAAAGAAGTTCCATAATTTTCGTTGTACTTCGCTCGGCAGGTAGTTAGGCATTGTACTGTATAAAAATGCATTCTTTAAATTAACTTTTAAGAACAAAAACTCTTAAGTAATAATAAAGAAATGCTCAGGTTAGGTAATAATCTTCTTATTACAACATTTAGGCACGCATAATATCACTACACTATATTAAATTAACATGAGACTAGTTAGTTCCTTTTCTATTCTAATATTAGCACTATTCTATAATAATTGAATTTTAATAAGAATAGTTTATAATAAATGGTTAATTGTACTTGGTGAAAATGAAGCGTATTGGAAAGAATAACTTTGAAATAAACATTTGCGGATTTCTGGCATCCGAGACATCCATACAATTTCACTGAGATTTTGCTTTTCATAATTTTTCACAATTAATGAAAGACAAGATTCATGTCGGTTAATATTTAAAATAAAACGTGTTTTACACTTTTCAACATGAGTATTACATAAACAACGATCAAAAATATATGTAAGTATTTAAAATAAATTTTATGCTGCACACAAGATTTTCCTTTTAAAAATTATATGATGTCTTTCTTCTGAGAGTTCCCAAGTAATGCCTGAAACAGATGAAAATAAAAATTACTAACGGTATAAATTAATAATAGTGTATAGAGTCACGATAGTGGTAGCTTAGACTTTGTATAATTATTCCTGTATTTAATTGCCCGAAAGAAATAAGTACGAGTATACTATGGCTAGCAGTCAATGCATTTTGTGTACATAGGACGTTGGGGCAGACAAGTTTGGCCGAAAGCGCAGCAGAGGACGACACGCAGCAGAGGACGACAGCCGGCAAGATAGAAAGACGAAATTGTAAAGATTATCGCGCGAGCTTCCATACAAAAACAGAAAACGTTTTCCAACCAAAAAACGCTGTTTGTTTTTTTAAACATGTTTGATATATTTTGAAAAACTAAAAAAATATGTTTCAGTAAATATAAAAAACTAAACATTCACCTTTTTGACAAAAAAAAAATCTTCAGTATTTAGTCTTTTTTTCAAGCCTTAATTAAAAAAAATAAAGACTTAAAGCTTAGATTAGGATTTTTTTTTCATTCCATAAAGGTTTACAGGTTGAAAAACGTTATCGCCCAAAAGCATATTTCGACCGTAGGCGTTCGAAATATAGGCAATTTCACGCTGCGTTCGGCCTGCAGTCCTGCACACGATAGTATTAATCTATATTAATAGGTCGCTTTGAAAAACTATAGAGGCGGCTACTTTTCAGAGCTGGACGTCCTGTGGCTTTGATTATGACGACTTCTACTGATTTTGCAACTAGTTACACAGATAATAAGAATAAGAACCTTATTGACGAAGTTGACGATGGCGGTGGCCGGTTGTTCTGGCTCGAGCTCGGCGAACACGTGACACTGGTTGTCGGCGCCCGAGGTCGCGCGCGCTACGAACGCGAAGATGCGTCTGTGGAGAAAACAGAGGTGAGTTTATAGGTTAGTTAAGTGTGCAATTAATGTCACATAAGAACATCAAAAATATGAAGATCAGTGTAAAATAATGTCGATAGCCGACAGTTTCCTCTATTGTCAGTTTTTCTTTGCTTGTCGAATGTTGCGTGTCAGGCAAGGAATCTAAATATAACTTACTTCTCGCTCTGCTTCCCGGCGTCGACGTACATATACCGGCGGTCGTCGGGGTCTAGTCCGGCGTACGACACGCCGGTGGCGGGGTAGTGTCGCCGGAAAAATAGCTTGCGAGCCGAATCCGTCAGCGTGATGCCGCCGCCGAACACTTTGAAGTGGACCACGTGTGCGGGGCCCTGAAATTTGAAAATTAATAAGTTTCACTAAGATCTATGATCATTGGATTCAATCGTAAGTAAACTGTTTGGGACAGTATAAATAATAGAAGATTTTTGTAGAAGCGCTGTTAGCAGTCGTAGCTTCGTAGTTGTAGTTGTCAAAAGCTTCATAGTATTCGTAGCTTTGCTGTAGCATATCGTAGCACCACAGAGAAACAAGCAGGCCATATATTTTTTAAGAGATTGAAAGTGAATCAGGGCCTCCTTTTACATCACACTTTTTTACTGCTGCACGTAGCCACAGATAATATAAGACGTAGCTAAGTGGTCGAATTAAAAATGTGAAATTGTGAATATTTCTACGCCACTAGTGGCAGAATGTGCTGAACTAACTATGTTTTTAAGACCTTATCTATCTCTATGTGCCACTTTCTTGGAAATAAATTATTTAATTTGATTTGATTTCGGTAATTGAACCGAGTTTTTGGGACCCATAACAAAATTGGTATTATTATGACAGCTTACCTTTTTAACAAGCAGGTTCTGCACAGCCCGCTTGACGGCCGCGGGCCCGGTGAGCGCTTCAGTGTTCTCGGAGCCGAGCAGCAGCACGTGGCACGCCGCGCCCGTTGCTAGCAGCGCGCGCGCAGCCGCGTTCGCACTGCCGCCTGTCCACGGATCCCTGAGGAATACAGGTTCAAGTTTGAGATTAGCTATTCAAGGTACCTACGAAAGACACCAACTGCCGCTTTTGCGTAATGTTATATAAAAGTTTTGATGGATGTGTGTAAAGTGCAGGTCATCTAACGTACAGCGATGACATAGCACAGCGCATCGGTCGAGGTCTCCGGCGCCTGACCCCTTTTCATCAAAAACTGCTAGCACACAGAACTCAAAGGCGTCACTTCAAAAAAAATACGACTTTTGGATTTTAAGGCGGTTAGGCGGCGGTGAGCTCGATAGTACGTGGCACAGACAGAGTTGACGAATGGGCAAGCTCCAATAGAAACCTCCGACTTTGACTGTTTACTCTGACTTTGGACCCACACAAGTAACTATTTGGATATCGGTTTATTGCAGCAATTCACATCTTGGTAGCGGTTTGGTTAATAATTGGTTAATAATATGTACGAGTACAATGTATGCTCACCTATCAGGTAGCCTCAAAGGCACGGGCAGGGCCAACGGAGTGACCGTGTGTTGGTAGACCAACGCCGACAGCGAGCTGAAGACAGGCTCATCGGGGCAGCCGCGCAGGCGCACGCCCCTCGCCGTCGGTTCCACGAGGAAGTGCCGCACTCCCCCCGCGCCCCCCGCGCGCACCGCTAGCCCGAAGCCTCCGGGGAATGAGTTGGAATCGCGCACGATGAAAGCGCCTTCTTCCAGCGGCTGCAGCGCTGATACGGCTGGAATGGAGATGTTCAGTGAGTTACTACGTCTTTAAACTATGATCTGACTATTAAACTTGTTTCAATTGTTATTAAATTGCAATGTGTCAGAGTGCATTCTGGTATTCACTGGCCATGTGTAGTGTCATCTAGGATCACTCGACTTGAAACCAGGTCTTCCCCTTCAGAATTATACTATGTGTGTACTTGATAGATGTTATCTAAACTAAATAGCTTTTTGTTAGCAGTATTAAGTCATTAGCATCACCGTATTTCGATTTAGGACCAGTGACCATGTATGGTTACATAGTCAGCATACCTTATTTGACAGAGGTCAGAATTCGAAAAACCTACCGATTGTTTTGTCGATGTCTTTTAACTCGCGACGCGGACTTAAGAAAAATGCTAACACCAACACTCCTAAACCACCTTAATTATAATAAATAAGCGTATGCTAATTCTAGCATAGTAAACAGTATCACAGCTGTTAGCGCCCACGTTCATAGGGTGCAAACGTGAACATTCAGTTAAATGTTAATCGATTAATTATTCACTTAAGTATTTAGCGACACTTCGAGTGCAATTCTGATCATTATCATACGATTATCACTAATTACTACGCATGTCCTAGACTAGGATAGGTCTAACATAAGACGAGTAGATATTACGTAATTAAAAGGGATCTTCGTATCAAGTAAACTCATAGTATCAGCATCAACATTTTCAAAAAGATTTTGTTAGGTTTATTGATACTTAAGACGTAACCGAGATTAACTAGGGTAATTAAGTTATTATAAGTCGCAAACATCGATGTAACAAGTAGGTAAGAAGATTTAAACTATGCATTATGCAACGCGCGGATATGCGGCGCAGATTGGTATAAACGGGCGCGTTATAGAGCGCGTCACCGCGCAGATCATTGTTGTAAATGGTGCTTGCGTACAATTTTTAAGTTCGCACCCTTGTTAAACTCTACGGAATACGGTGCAATATGTAAATGGTCTAACTGTGAGTTATCTAACTCAGAGTTGTTGATTATGAGTAACTGGCTGCGGCTCTATAGATGGATACAAATTACAATCAACAAATTTTCACTTAAATGTCACACCACAACATAGTTAATAATCTACAATTCTTGACAATATGCCATGGCAATTAAAACTTAATAACTTTCCACCCTAGGGATGGAAAAGCTAGTTCAATTTTCCGAACAGGAGAGATGAAAAAAATATTAAATCTAGATTATGAAACTAAACATGCGTACACAGTATGAAACAGATAGAGTGGAAAAAGATAAAAAATAAAAACAATGAAGACTAACTAATTCACATCTAAGATGTGAATGTCATGCTCAGTTCCAAACAAACAACAAATGTTAAGTTACCGTCGTCTCGGGAGATGTTGGGCTTGTACCAGTAGTGGCTGGTGTCGCGCGCGAACCGCACGCGGTCGGGCGCGACGTGCTGCGGCTCCGCGCCGCCCAGGCTGGAGCGCCGCGAGCCGCCGCTGCCGTTGTATGTGCGGTACTCTGACTCGGGGCTGCCTTCGCGCTCTTTCCTGTGATGAACATGCTATGTTTGTAATTATGTCAATCAGGATTAAATACTACGCGTACGTAGGTTCGACTACTACATAGCGCGATGCGGTTAGTATGTAGGACGAGGGCCTCCCTTCATGCGTTATTCGTGACATTATTGATTCACCAGTATATCTCAGCTTATGTTATCGATGCTTGTAGTGTATCTTAGGCGTCGTCCCCTAAACCAAGGGATTTCAGAAACATTTACAGATTTCTATGAGATGTACCATGGCAAGATGACTATTTACACGACATTGATGTTGCTCTACATTCGTTCGACCTCAACTGTAAACTTTTTGATGCTGATGATTTTTTAATCATCCTTTTTACGCGCTGATTCTGATAAGTTTATGAAATAGAGCAAATAGTCTAGTTTATATTCTGCTCGTATGAGCATGATCAAACCAAATGAGCATTCTCAAGCCGCAAGTCATTGACTTATTAAAAGCGCTTTCGAGGCATCGGCCCGCTCAGCTGCCTAATTTGATCAGCATGCTTCGTTGCGTCCATATTCACAAATGTACACACACAGGCGAAAGGTGATCTAGATCGAACGTGAACATTCAATTGACACCTTATTGGAGTTCTGGATACTACATTATCAGTTCAGTTCTATCAGCTGTTCATACATTCATACACTGAGTGCTTAGAATTTAGCAAAACGTCTAGTTTTTGTCCCGAATAAAACTCTTATCTAAGTACCTATATTTTAGCTTTGGTTATATAGTTACACAATCTAGAATAGTTATAGTCTTATTTATTTTCCTACGATGCCTATTATGGATTACTTCACCCGTTTGAATAAACCAATAGTCTATGTATCTGTATGTACAATCCGTGTATTGTCTTATTTCGGTTTGAAATCATTCATTCTGTTGATTGATTGGTTTGAAAGTAGAGTCATAGATGAATACCAGTAGTTTCTTTTCTTGTTTATAAGTTTCTTGGTTGTAAGTCAATCCTGCATGATGATTTTGGCAAATAAACAACCGAATTTAAAATTGAGTTGGATGACCTAGGGCGGTCTGGCTTAAAGGCCTTTTAGGTTGTCTCGAAAGTCGTGCTGATATCAGCATGATCCCCGCGTCTGTAAAAGGTGGGTTTGCCCGAAAATACGAAGTAAAAATTCTTACAGACTAGGACGTATTTACGAGTATAAATGTCATACCTGGTGACTGGCGGCGAGCGCGGCGGGCGGGCGCTGAGCGAGGGCGTGGGCGTGGGCGGGTAGGGCGTGCGCGGGTGCGTGGGGAACGCCGGCGTCCCTGCTCGGGACTCCGAGCGCGACCAGCTCTCTGATCTCTCGCGCACCTGGGGAAATTATTCCTGTTTTGAAAATCCATAGGGCTTTATAGAGTTCAAAATAGGTTGCCTCTAGTAGTTTAGTGTCTAGACAAGCCAAGCGTGGAGTAGACAGTCTACAGAAGAGCTTTAGAGAGAGCTTACTGAATAGAAATCTGGAATATATTAGGAATGACTTTCCTGTTACTTTGGATTTAAGGAAATAACAGCTCATTTGTTGAACAGGCTGCGTTCCTACCTGTTTAACGCTTTTGAATAACTTAGTCCCTATTCAGGTCAACACAGTAAAGCAGGTTTTGAATTAAAATAACAAAAATAAAATAAATAATACGATCTTACTGTAATTGGTAGTACATAGTTACATTTGTTTACAAGTAGGTATGTATAGGTAGGTATTTCTAGTGAAATGGATTTTGACTTACAACACTATCGCCATTGTTGATGGGCTCTGCAAGTGACAGTAATCCCGGCGCAGGAGTACTCGTGGGAGTTGTGTTAGTACTCCACTCGCGCATCGTCATCTTTTCATACATGAATTTTCTAGATGAGGTTCTGTAGATTAAAAAAATGTGTGTAATTAGTATGCAGTAGTCGTTTATTATGACAATAACTTACTTCTAGGTTTGGTTAAAGGAAACTATACCTGTCTGGAGCTTGAGGACTAAGGCTATCAGTCCTAAGGGGTGTCCTTGTCGTGTTGACGTGTAAAGGCACGCTGAAGTCATCGTCGTCATCGGCAAAAGCGGTCGTGTCGCTAGTGTACCCGTCCACTCTACAATAATAAAATAAATTGTTTAAGACGCCTGCAAGGGCAATAAAACAATCATCGGACCATATGGCGATTAATTACCGATGGCTGGCCGATCGGCGCACATGTCGCGGCGCCGAGTCCCACTCGAGCGGCAGTCGCGCGACTCTTTCCCTTGCCTCTTTTCGTTCTCGAAGTTTCTGCTGCTGTCGTTGTAACCAAGTGAGGCCCGAGCTACTTTCTAAGGCACTTTCTGATCTTCTGGGTTCCCTGGCCCTGGAGCTTTCCTGCCATCCGAGCGTGCTAGCCGACCGCCAGGTGCCATTCTCCGGGGTTTTTCTCGCGCTGCTCGGCGGTCGTTCCGCCCACTCCGCCTCGCCATTTAACCATCTGATAACAAAAACAACATGCTCTGCTTTATAAGGCGACCATTAAAAGATTCGATCGAGACCTGGACATTAAAAATTTAAGTTAATAACGTAAATTATATTTTAAAACAGTACAACACATTTGAATTCCACTTATTATGGCATTCGTTATGCTACTGCTACAACAAGACTTATTTATTCAACTGTGGCACAGTTGTATAGTTTTTGTATGATTTTGTTATTGTGCGTAGGTCTTGAAGGTTTTGATGTGTTTATGGTATCATTGAGTAAACGTTTGTGTTCATAAACTGTGGGTGGCAAGTGTAACCCACATAACTTAAGCTGCTAATTAGAATATTAATCGACTTCCGTAAATCTCGTGGAATGGAATGTCACATTGAACTGCTCATTTGCATTTTAGATTGCTATGTATGAGTAAAGATGAAGATGCGATTTGTAGAGATCCCTTTGATAGTAAGGAACAAAGTGGTATTTATTAGAAAGTATTATAATGATGTCGGGCGGCGCCGGTCGCGGCTGGCCGCTGCAGCCGTTTATGGCGACGTTTATCTCGAAATAGCAACTTGTTTGGGTCATGGCGCGACGCAATCACACGCCATCGCTCCAAATCAATCCCAGAATCGCGACTCGACATCGCCTTCCGACGTGTCTTCATACTCGCCCGCTCGACATGTAAGGCGATGTGACTTCTCGTTTAGATAAGTTTGTTGAGTAACGTTTATTAAGGTTGACGTATGTAATTATGTTAGTTGGTATTAAAATCTGTTAGTCATTGCTGCGCAGATTTTAGTATTAAGGGCTTAGAGATTGTTGAGTAACGTCCGAGAATGGTTAAGCCGGGTTTGGTTGAGTGAAACTTTAGAAGCCATTCATTGGGCAGGCGCCGCATAAATATTCGCACTCGGTGCGCGCC
>OY757253.1:8622272-8684715 GCA_963584085.1 Pyrausta aurata | reverse complement strand
AGCAAATGTGTCGATGTATCTGTAAATGAAAAAAGGATAAAGATGTTTGTCCTGATTATTGCTTGATTCAAGTCAAAGATGGAAGATGTGTAAAAGTGGATTTAAAAACTGCGTGGTTGTCTCATGTTGAGTTTGAGTTTCATTACAGATACAAAACAACTTCACTCAATCAATCATTTACTATTACAGATGATGGTGGATGATGTATCTCAACTCCGTATGTCCCGAGAGATTAAAGGTAATCATCATCAGAACGCAATCAAGCAGATGGAAGACGGGCTGTGTTGTCGAGGTAGAAAGATGGTCATGGAATAGATGGAAAGAAAGAAAGAAAAGAAAGAAAGAAACATTTATTTGACACACAACAATACAGACATAATAAAAATAATAATTTAAAAACCATGATTGTGTATCAAAAAGGCTAGATGGCTGAGTTAAGCATGTATACACGGCCACCGGCAGGCCCAGCTGCTCGCGGGTGCCTCTGGCTGGAGTGCTTACTGTTATTCAAAAGTAAGTATGTGCAAGACGGGCACGCTGTAGCGGTCGAGAGCCACAGATGAACGGGAAATACATGCGCTGAAAAGGTACCTCCGTGGGTTCTTACCGTTTATTGGAAGGCAGGTGGAAGACAGGCACTCGGTCGTCGAGGTACCGGCGCATGGCGTAGCGGTCCAGCGCGTGCTCCGGCGCGCCACAGATGGCCGAGTAGTGCATGTAGGCTGCTACCAGCACGCCCAGCCGCTCGCGGGTACCCCTGAAATAAACAGAAAATAGCGGTTAGTACTTCAGTGTCAATACATAAGGCTACAAAACTTCACGAATTAGAAAGAGTCACGAGAGTCGTTAAGGGTTTCGCAGAAGATTAACGAGCTCACACGGCCAGCCTAGGGAGAGAGTGTGGCGCCCTTAGTCCCTAAGTACAAATTATCGTATCAATGGACATACCAAGGGAGTAGCACCGCGTCTTGCTCCAGTCCATCGGCCCGCTCGACCAGTTAAACGAGCGAGCTTGCTTAAACGCACCTTGCGACGACCTTAGTTACCAAGAAGGTATATAAGATATATAAAGAACTCACCATCAAATAGCACCGCGACATTATTTGGATTAGCCCTGAGCCAGCTCTCGAAGTGTTTGCAGGTGGGGCACAGCCGAGTTAGCGAGCGCTCACGAACTAGCCACGTGTGGCACTACGTTGCTAAGTATGTAATACAATACAAACATATGAATAAACTCACCAAGCAAGTAACACCGCGACATTCTTTGGATTAGCCCCGAGCCAGCTCTCGATGTGCTTGCAGCCGGCGCACAGCCTCTCCAGCGGCGGTGCTAGCTCGCCCGGCCAGCCGAGCGAGCGAGCGCGACCGAATGCACTGCGCGCCGCCCTAGCGTCGCCGGCACCGTTGCCGCTGCTCACTTCGAACACCTGGAAACATAGAAAAAGGATATTGATTATTTATATTTTGTATTTATTTAACAAAAATAACATTATTGGTCTACTAGGTACGAAAAGAATAATTTGCTACGAATATCTACGGCTACGAAACGTAACTTTGAAAACGAAACTTTATTTTCTTCGCTTTGTTAGGATAGGGAATCGTAAAAATTCTACATTATAATTCTTTAAACTGCCATAATTCAAGGATGAATGGCAAACAAACATTTCGTAGACGCTACGAAAAGTGTAATTTGCTACGAAAAATCTTCTCTTTCGTATAGTAAGATTATTAGTTTGTAAAAGTTCGTTGTTGGTTGTGGTACAACTGAGTACATAGTATGTATCAACTACTAAGTAGTTGGTACTTACCATGAAGTGTTCGCCGTGCTTGTTGGCTAGCATGTGCGCCGCCTGCGCCTCGGCATGCGCATCGCGCTCAGGTAGATGCAGCGCCAACATGCGTTCTGCTACATAGCACAGGTCTAGCCTGCTGTCGCCGCCCCCGCCAGGGTAACTCACTGATCTGGGACCAGACTGCGGACAAAGAACAAACAGTATTTAGTGAATTCCTGGGTTCGTATTGCGATGTTGTTTTGACAGTTAAGCAGCTCTGCTTTTGAACGGATAGCAAATTCGTATTGCGATTTCGTATAATCCACTTAGCAGATTAGCGTGGGACATAACTACAAAGTGAGTAAAATAGAAATACTTTTATTTTTTTGAAAGTTGCATCGCAGTAACAATTAGGCGACTCAACTAGTTGAGTGGGAATTGAATTTGAACTGTCTGGAACTTGAACGGATCAAAGCAAGATCGCAACGCAATACGCCCCATGTAGTTTTTCTTAACAAATTTTGTCGATAAATCGTGCGTCTACAAGATTTGTCTCCAGGCAAATTAATGCCCTAGCATAGGTTATTTAGTGTTAAATAAATATTAGGCATGTCTTAAATAAATACTGCACTATAAAGTTAAGGCTGATGTGTAAATCGAATCTGTAAAGCAAATAGTTTTATTGCTACTCTTGCAACATAGTTGAGTTGACAAAGATGCATGTAACGTAACGAGTTGCAAGCGTGTGTTCCAAAGGAATGTAGTTAGCCGCGTAGGTGTGAGCAGTAATGACGAGTACCTATTAGAAAAGTGTGACAGTAAACAGTGTAAAGCTCTGATTTTCCTTTGGTGTTTGTGTCAGATCAACATAAGTTCGTAGGCGCAGCGAGAAAGTGACACAGTCGCAGCAGTGCGTAGGCGCGGACAAACTACGCTGGCTTAAAACCTCAATGCATTTAATCCGATTTGTCTAGTCTACTTAAGTTCTAGTGAAGTAAGCCCTTTTAATCGTAAAGTAGGTTTATGATGGCGGCAAATAAATGCTCTAATAAACTATGGCGTCTTTTATATGTTTATTAGGGCTTTGTTGCCTCGTGATATTTCGTAGCATTGTACTTAGCTTAGCTAATATCCACCTCCGTCAATAAAGCCATATAAGTAAGTTACATTATTATTATGTAAAGTTCCAATGACTCCTAGGTTTTTGGGATTCGTAGTCCCAGGTTTCATTTAAAGTTGAACTTACCTGGTCCCTAGCGAAGAATGGCGTTGCTGGTGTTGCTGGCGCACTCGCCGCTCGCGTCTGAAACAAAAAAGAAATTTCAGTAATAAGAGCACTTTCACACTTAGGTGACGGTCGCGTGACAGTCGCGCTGCTGTCAGTTTCATACAAACATGACAGCAGTAAGCCCTTTTCATTAGAGCGACGCGCTGCTGTCGCTCTAATGTGAAGGCGCACTAAGTCTCAGTCAACTTGTACGGATATCTTTTTTCATATAAATAATCGCGTTGTGTTACGGCTTACGCCTATTGCAGAACAAATCAAGAAAAGTCATCGGACAAGGCCGAGCCCGTCGCGTCGTTAAAATGAAATCAACAGTAGTAATTTAATCATCATTTTTTTTCCAATGGCGGCCCTTCAAGCTGACAGCAGATTTCGTTTCACTCATTTCCTACTAATAACATTGAGAAATGAATTTGATCTTGCTGTAATACATTTTGCTTTGTGTTAAATTAGATTCTAATATCGACAAATAAGTAAGTTGCTAGAGCATAACATAGTTATTTATAACTTATGGTTATTAACTGTCAGGTAAACACAGTTTTGATTTTGTAAAAGGCATTTATTTCTTACATAGAAAGCAACACGCGGCGCCATTTACAACGCAAGACAGAGACATCATTGAGTTAAGTAATCACTGAGACACTGAGACATGTCAAACTTTTGGCGGGAGTGCGCGCGCAGTTAGCAAAGGAGCTATTTTTTGAAATGCCTAAAGTTACGTGTAAATTAAATAAATAAAATCTCATTTTTTTAATGGCAATCTGCGGCCTTCGTCTTGCCAGAGTCGAGTTTAAAAAATCTCATTTGTAGTAAGGGAATGTAGCTAGCAAATAGAATATAGTGCTAACATCTAATACCTAGGCTATTAGACTAATAAAACCGTTCATCCAATAAAAACTGCACCTCTTCAGAACACAGGAAGCTTTTGCGAGCTTTTTCGCGATAAGATTATACCAGAACTGAACTGCACTATCCATTTAAATCTTTGTAGCAGTAAAATGTGGCATGTCCGCCGGCATTTAGGGTTGTTCGGGGCCCCGGGGCCCAGGCGATCGGATCGGCTCAATACGTCTGATAGATGATGAGGCGGGGCGCGGCTTAAGTGATTACTGCACCATTGCCTATTAGCTGCACTGTCTATTAAAGTGACGGCGTAAACAGTGACGTCACTTACCCTTCGTACAAATATGTAAACGTGTAACGCAACGTTAATAAAAACCAGCAACGGCGAAATTAGTTTTACCTTCATAATCGTTATTCAAAAGCTTACAATGTACGAGTATGTAAGTATGTAACCAGTTAAAAATAAGTGAATGCTGGTTACTTCAATTCATCAAAGCTGTAGAAATGCGGATTACTCGATACAGTAAGAATTAAGTAGGTGCTGATAAGTAGCATAAAGAAAGTTCAAACAATGTGTGGTTCGGTGAGAGAAAGCGATAATAAAACCTCAGATTCGCTTAATTAAGTTGTGCTGGTGATTTTTACCAACTTTTTACCAAAGCACGTGTTAATGACACGACACACGAGCACCTGTTAGACTTTAGTCAGATGCGTCACTTGATTGACTATTTTCATGGTGTAATAAATTAATACAAAGACACATAAGGGTCCTAAGGATCACTTCTATTTGTTGTTTCATGATGCTATACATCAACTTGACTTTCATCTTGGCTGATGATCCATACCGGGAGTCTGAGATAGAGCACGCTAGTTGTGACGCCAGTCTGTATACAAACACGACTGTTTTGTTATCCTTGTAGATAAAATACGATCTAGAAGTTCATAGCACACAGTTTCAACTGATTTGTACCACTTACTTGAGATAAGCAGTAGCAAAAGTTTAAAAAGACAATTGCACAACTTTACAAAGTATAGTTATGATTGTATAAAATTATCAACCTACAAGTAGTGTTCAGCAGTGGACGTTCTTCGGCTGATCAAGACGATAATAATCTTTAAAACGGTATAGAAGGATTAGAAATTGCGATTAATTAAATTTATGCTATTAAATAAATACAAAATACCGCAGGTCGCTTTCGGTCCCCAACAGCCAGGCTCCTTGACCGCGCTCGCTTCTCAGGCGCTCGTTGCAGGTAGAATACAGCGCGCCACAACGCAAACGCAAGCCGGTGCAGCGCGCGCGCAGCGTCATCGCCGGCGCTGTGCGAACAACGCACGCGCCTACCCCCGCGCATCGCATCACACTACACACTAAATGTCACACACTATGCACAGGCTGTCATTGATTCCATGTTGTTTCTTTCTAGTTTTTTGACTCGTTTAGAATTAAGATGGCATATCAAATAAGGTTCTGATTCACATTCGCATCGCGTTACACTAATAGCACTATCCACCAATTGTTACACTCGATTGTTCGAATTCTGTGGAAACAGATTGGATGAATATCTAAGCTCTGTTGCAGTTTCTGACTAGCTCTACTAAAAACATAAATACAATCTGTAATTATTTATGACGACTAATTAATCGGCCATCGCATAAACTGCTGTCTTACAAGCTAATTGTAAATGTATGTACCTAGATTCTGTTCATAGGTAGAAGTAGTTGTGTAACTGTCTTGATTCAAGTCAATCCGCTACTTATAAATCTAAAACTTTTATAGAAACTTACTTTGATGTAATGATTAAATAGCTAGTTACTAAATGACCGAGCCGATAAATAATTTATAGAGCAAAATTATTGCAACTTCGAAAAACAATCCACTACATTCAAGCTCTGGAAAAAGCTCGATTCGATCTAAGTAGAGACGTCAATTACATCTACGACTATTTTATACTTTTCAATTCAGACTAGTCGCCATCGTAAACCTTAATGGGATCATAACAGCTGAATGCGATTGCATGTGTCAACAAAAACAAAGGATGCACTCAAAGCGAGACCGCAGGAGGAGACTGCCCCGGGGCATGCGCTGCGTACTGCGGCATCGCCACACACATGCTTCGTAAAAAACGTGACAACTACATCGTTTTTTAACGAAAACATGTTTTTATTACGCTACAATACGATGATCTCATCCGCGAGCCGCACGGTCCCTTGGGAATTTGATTTCGTTTTAGGATTTTCGTTTTGAATGAACTGACTGAATGAATCGTGTTTCATTTGGTATTCATTCATAAAAAGAACTCTTATTTTTTTACGTAATTTAAAAAAAAAGAATAGTTTTCATCGGTGTGATGTTTTGGTTTTGTAATTTAGCAACAAGTTTACTGTATCACTTTCGAACAATTTGGCTTTCAGACGAAAAAAAACACTAACAAGGTGTCATTGTTAGCGGCGTAGGTCAAAGCAAAGGGATTAAAAGCAATGCGTCACGGATCAAACGGCATTATGACGCGTGAGGGCGTGACAGTGACACGGGCAACCCTGACCTTCCGCAACGCGTGGCGCGGGTGAATGACCCCGGGGGTGCTCTAAATAAAAGATCCTCTGCTGGCTCAGCTTCGAGACGGTCTTTTATTCACATTCAGCTGTTTTTCACTTGTTTCAGCTTTCAATGGCCAGTGCGTAGCTGTGCTACGAGGCTGTAGCGATGTATGTCTAAAGCGGGCCGACAGAATGCAGACATTCGGACTTTAGTGTCTACTACAATAAATCTATGGCTAGCAACCTATTACGTAATTTTTTTTCACAGCAAAAGTTCAAAGTTCAGTTCTGTGACTGAACGACTTATGTTAAACATTTTGGACGTAGCGTAGTTCATTCGTTAAGTCGTAATTGTATAATGCTCTCGTTGAACTAACATTTTAAAATAGGTATTCAGTATTCTGGCTTATCAAGTTTTTCAGATTCATTGAGAGTACAATGATAAAATCAGACTATCTGTGTTTATGCCATATCACAGTGCTATCTTATCATAATTACTACATGTGTGTTTGTTCAACGAACTGCTATTAACATCAAGAATATTCCAATGGGCCATTATAGCACTAGCGTGAGTACATATTATTAGCACAAAATTATGATAAAATTTCGTGGAAGTAGTGATGTTTCTGTATAGTAAGTAACTATTATTCCAGGTCGTGTTTAATAGAAGAGAAGAGTAGAGTAGTTGTTTCATTGCGTATGATTGTAAAATAACTGTAATTAAAAGCTAAACCCGCAAATAAATAAAAAAAATCAGCATCCTGACATATTCTATAAGTAGGTACATGCTTTTATGAATGTAAAGAAGACTAAGTCATATTGAATTTAGTTTGAAAGAAAACAGTACATAATCAGTTTTTAGTTTCTTAATATAACACCCGTTAACGCAACGGCGTAGCACAGTGTATTCACTTTTAAATAATCACAAAAAAATCACACATCGTTTTATGATTTTCAGCATAACACGATGAACTTTCATCACGAGCTTTCACGGGTCATCATCATCACCATCACGAATAACTTTTTCGGTGCTTTTTCAGTTTACGGAGTTTTACATGCGTGTCGCGTGACGCGGGATGCGTCGTTGCAGCGGGCGCGGGCGCGACCGAGACGGCACTGGCGCCGGCCGCAGCGTCCCGGCGCTATTCGCCTTTCCGACGCCGCGTTGCTAGGCAACGCAGACTACGCGTCGCGACGGGTACGCAATAACACGACACGCTGCGTGGGATTATCTCAGAGTAAACATTTTTGAGTGTGATCAAAAGTTTTGGGGAAAATTCATTAGAGAAATCAAGTTGAAGGGATCGTTTGCGAAAAATTGCAAATTCAACCCCGTAATCCGGCGATTGTTCTAATATTAATTAATTGTAGTTTATTTTTGTTTTTATAGTGTTTTGTCACCATACAAACTTAATAATATAAATTGCACTTGTAAAAAGACAACTGTGAACCTGTGACAAACGAGGAAATGAACCCCGTGGTCTTACGCTATCCGGGCGTATGCCTATACCACTCGGCCACCGTCACATTAACAAGCCTGTTGAATTCTTGCAAGTACTTTTTAACGCGTAGGCTGCGTGACATCATCAATGTTGCGAGATTGCTCTCACAATATCTGAAGGAAAATATTTTTACAAATATTTAATTAATTGTGTCTCTATAAAGAACGAGTTGTGTTAGCGTTTTCATCAAGAATAAAAAAAAGACCTACTAGTAAATTAAAGTTTGACAGATTTTCAGCGTTTCCGGTTTACGTTATAAAAGTTGCATCCGCTGTATCATCATTACAGCACTTTACAGCAGTGTGCAGCGTAAAAGCGGAAGCACTGCAGAGTGCAGACGCTGCGATTATTTTTATTTCCACTAATCGCGGGCGAGTGATTTACGCGCCAAATTACGATAGACGCCGAATGACTTCATTCCCCAGTCCGTAACCCGTGAGCGAATCGACGCAGCTCTCCCCACAAGCAGTGTTTCCCAAACCCGAGGTCGAGTATGACTGAAATATGGCGCGCAAAATTGATGATAAACTTGATGGAACATAATCTTGGATAGCAGACCTTTTAAGGGCCACTTGGGAAAATTAAGTGGCCATGATTAGTAATAGCTTTTGTAAAAGTGCTTCGTAATGCAAACCTACCCAATTTCCCTGCATGAAAAACTGCTGAATAATTAAAACGGTTAGTAGACTATACCTTTCTTGCAACAAATTGTCAGTATAGCTTGGGTTTTAAATACACATGCCACTGAAAATTAAGCTGTAGGTAATTCTGAAACTGAAAAGCGTGGTGTGCCAATGAGATTGAGAACCGCTGTCCATTGGGGATTGGTTACGCAACCAAAGTTTCTTTTAGACCGTTATTTACGTGTTCCAGTTCGGAATCAAATCCGTCCATCAATAAAACTTTTGGTCTTCTTCTTTCAGCCAGACAACTTAATATGACTGACTTGTTTAAAAGATTACAGTTAATATGTTGAACAAATTACTTGGATAGGTTGAAAATCTGGGAATTCTTTGTGAATAAGGTAAACAATATCACCATTATGGTATTATGTTGTGATTATTCTTTACAATTATGTTGTTGTTATTTTAATATTACGACATTTATGAGATTATAATTGCTTTTGGACAATAGAATGCGATAGTCCCGTAAAGTTTCTCTTTTATTTTAAGTTATTATTCAGATTTTTTCCGCGACAAATTAAAGAAATCATAATTTAAATTCTAGACTTTATACTTTGTTACCTACTTACAATTCAACCATTACAAGGGGAAAATGTTCTCACGACGTTGCATTTACAAGCTATAATGCAACAAAATAAGTACTATGTATGATACTCCCAGTTATATGCGCTATGCTTTGTGGTTGTCAATATTTGCAATCGTACATTGATGTTCAGAATTGTGTGAGTTGCGTTGAAACACGCGGTGCGCCGCGCCGTGGTCGGCGCACCGCCTGCGCTTCCGTAAACAAACCTGCGCGCGCGCACGCGCCTAACTGCAGACGCGCTATCAAAAATATTGTCTTCCTGCGTTACATTAACTGCTTTTGACATGTTTTCGTGTGGATGCTTCAAAGCGCCAGGAGAAATAAACATAAGTAAGTTATTACATATACATGCATATAAAGTTTACATGCAAATAAATGTTTGGAAAGTTAATTCAACTAAACCGAAACGAACACACTAACGAATAACTAAAACCACTTTACTTTGAACAGAATTCACGAAATAATCTACTTAGACAGCGACTGAAAGCTTTAAATCTGAAGCTTTAAAATTTTAAGTAAAAGCTCTGTATGAAATTTTTTGCTGGCACTTGTTAGTGCCAGCAAAAAATTTTAATTTAATTTAATTCCTCTTTTGTTGGCGTTAATCCAATTCTTAGATAAACCTCAGTAGAGATGTCTGTTTTCAGTCAACTTGGATTTATTTTGCAAGGAATATAAAATATGAGTATGTATGTAGAATATAAGTTTCTCTGCTATCGTGATACGACACGACAGTTTCATCAGAACGATAATAGAGGGAAGAATAGAAGGAAAAAGGAAGAGAGGAAGACCTAGAATAAGCTATATGCATCAAATAAAGCAAAAGTTGAATGTTGCGTCGTATCAAGAAGTCAAGAGAATGGCGGAAGAGCGTAAAGAATGGAAAAAACTCCACCGACAAGAGCTTGGCTCTTAAATTAGATGATGATGATGCTATCGTACGAGGACCAAGTATAGTTCCGATGATAATTACAAGTTATGTAGGCAACATCATCTTCTTCCCCTAAGTTCTAGGCGAGAAATCGCTGACATTGTATATCTGATGAAGATTATCACAGCTGAGATCGATTGCCCTGATCTTTTAAGTAAAATTTATTTCAACACACCTAAAAAGCGTGTTTTGCGTAACAATGCACCGCTATATTTGCCCGTTGTGGGCACTAACTATAGGCGGAATAGTTTTATTTTGCGGGCTTGTAGCGAGTTTAATAAAAATTTTAAAACTGGAGATCTCGACATGTTCCACTCTACTATTACTTTTACAAGACGGCTATTGGGCGAGCGCTTTTTTGATTTTTGATTGCGAGTTGCATAAATAGTTTTCAATTTGTTTTTTCTTTTTGTATTCTGTTGTTTTGTTGCTTGGCAGTATTGTTGACCGATTGTTTATGTTAATTCATACTATTTCTATATGTGAGGACCTGTAAGAGGTTTATGAGTTAACTATACTATCTCATATTGTCTGTTTATAAACCCTGGTTTTCCTGTAATAATAAAAATAAATAAAAATAAATAAATAAATGATTATGTTTTTGCACACAAATGGTATAATAGCAGTGAGTGAGGCTTTCGCGCGTGACTAATTCACCATCTTCCACGCCACGCTATTATACGTCTTTAACGAAACGTCAAAATCAATCAATACCGTAAACGGTAAATATAATGTAGATAACGAGATATCGGTCCTAGGAGTTCTCACGACACCTGTCGGGCTGGCTGGGGCCAACTCGTGCATGCCAATCACGCAGTCATTTGCCGGCGGCCCTGCGCGCCCCGAGATAAACGTCACTTTATATTTGCCACGACCGGTAACGAGGACCCGAAATATACTTTCACAAAACAAAAGCCGCTGAGCCTACGGAATGAATACTAGATCAGCTGGCATTCATACATACAAAGCAGCCGCAAAACGTTAAGGTTTCGCAACGCACGCATTGGATAAGCATGGAACTTTGTATACTTGCTAGGTGCTGCTATAAGTGCATGACATTTATCTACAGTAGAGTCATCGGTTACATCAGAAAATACATTCATTATACAGCACACGTTTATAAGTCTTTGGGAATCCGGTACCTACTGGTTTATGTCATAAAAATCACATGGCAGTTACACATTGAGATATATTAAGCTTTACATGTAAACAGACATTATGATTGTCCTATTGGGTCTCCAACCACAGAAAACATTAGGCTGGTTAACGATGGGTATCCAACCAGTGACTACTTAGAGAAATTAAAACCAATGAGGAATTAAGTGAGCCCTTGAGGACTGCTCCATCCATGAACATAAAAATCGAACGTGGATTGAAGTGCTACGAAGGTAAATATCCCTTAAAAGCAAAGAAAACAAGCGTAACGCGCAGCATCGCCGACTCTTTGTGTAAATGTTTATACGTATAGGTTCAATATTTACTCAAGATTACTATGAAATAAACTTTCTATGTCGACCATATGTTACAGTTGTGAAAACGTGAGGTAAGTTATGGGTGGGCATTTTGGATGCAGAAACTAATAATGTAAGTAAATGTATTAGTAAATAACTTTACGTTTTGAATTCAATCTCATACTTTACAACATTCCTTAGTAGTCAGACTTTACCTTAAAAACAAAGTTGTGTTCAGTGGAACGAGTTGTTTGTTCAATGTCGAGCAAGTCGGCTGTGAAATACCCTCATCGGCGGATAACGCTAAAGACTTTCCGCTCAATTTCCTGCGCCAGTATTAGTTAAACGGCGGCCGTAAGATCGACGGATTGATCTTGTATTTATGAACCTTTATCTAGGAGCTATCATAATTCTTGTGCCCTCGGACAAGCCGCCGCGGGCCGCTGTATCGCGGCGGCTATCGTGAGAAAGTTTCGCGATGATCGCGCCCAATCAGTTATCTCGCATTAGTACCGACCCTGCGGTCTCTTTGACCAACGGACATTTGTATTAATTACACTCTGTAGATCAGTATCTGTCTTAATTGCAACGTCTCGTAAATAGCTCAATGGATGAAATTAATCTTCAACGGTTGTCGTCCTATGTTGATGATACTGTCATTCAATCTTTTTGAACAGATATGATATATATATATATAGACTAGCGGCCCGCCAGCGACTTCGTACGCGCGTAATAGTTTTACTCGTTTGGTTCCCATAGATAGATCGTAGCGAAAATATTTATAAGCCTATACGCATTAAACTACTTCTATAGCCTTCCCTCATAAATTAACTGTCTAACAATGTTTTTTTTTTCTCTTCCCAGGTTATCCGCGATCAGTCGCCAGACTATAATCGGATCTTTTGTGGGTTTTGGTCGGGAACAGTAGGAGAAACCAGTGTCTCATCTTCCACCTCATAGGATGTGGCTCCTTTTGAGCCTTTTCGTGAGAGTCTAACAATGTAGCTAACATATTTTATAACCGGACCAATAGTTCCTGTTATTAGCGCGTTCAAACAACCAAACAAAAACATCCAGTTTTTAAATATATACGTAAAAACGCGTAAAGATAAATGTTATATTTTATAAACACACAACACGCAGCCCGGTTTTTAATCTGGACAAACTTACACGGGGATAATATCTTTTTATTTTACAACGAAATGGAAATACTACGCCTATCGTCAATCGTATATTTCTTTCGAGAGCTAATGAAAAAACCAGGCTATACTCCGTGCGCTTACACAGCATCACGCCACATACAGGCTTTGGGAGAAACAAATTCCTTCAAGTCTTCTCCCGCTACCTTAAGAGTTTGAACTTGAGCTTTGTTTATAGTCATAGCGAATACTCTACTTTCTTGAATTCAAATCGTGAATTCAAAGGGTTCATTCTATGTAGGGATCTACCCCATCATCATCATCATCAATACCCAAAAGCCGTCCACTGCTAAACATAGGCCCCCACGAAAAGTTTGCAAAAAAAAAGATTGGACACCCTTCGACCACAGAAACAGCGTTGAATGTCCACCGACAATATGAACAGACGACCTGCAATCTACACTGTACACAGACCGCTTGATACCTACCCTGTTTAAACACAAAAAAATATTATTTACTGTTTTAAGGAATAAAATCTCTTCTCGAGCATTGTCTCAAGAGCAACATCAATAACAAACATGTGTCAAAACATTGTGTCTCAGACATGTCAAATGATTGTCAAAAATATACAAAATATTTTTATCATTAGCACTAAAGAGTTTTGATATCAATTTCGAAGAATATCACCCCCAGAATAACTTTGTCACCCTTTTTCACCCCCTTAGGAGATTAATTGCAATAAAATATAAAATAAATCTTCCCTCAATTCTGTAAAAGAATGTGTATGCAAAATTTGAAGTAGATTGGACCAAGGGATCACGTTGTTCCATACAAACTTTGCACCCCTTTTTGACCCCCTTAGGGATAGTATTTCTGAAAATCCTTTCTTATCGGATCCCTTCGTCATACGAAGAACACACCCTCTCAGTTTCAGGTCTCTACGATCAGCGGTTTAGGCTGTGCGTTGATCCATCAGTCAGTCAGTCAGTCAGTCAGTCAGTCAGTCAATCAATAAGTCAGTCGTTCAGGACAAAGCATTTTATAGGTATAGATATATATCTCTCGTATCGTAGTTATAAGTATCAGCAGTGTTACGTACACGCATAAGTAAATAACAGGCAAAATCACAATGTATATTGCTCAGCTGACTTATCTTAAATTAAGTATTTAATAAAGTAAACCCTGTACCTATACCCAACCTACTCAACTAGCCCGAGTGTCTCTTAAAATTTTTTGCTTAATGGAGTCCACCACAACACTGGCCGGTAGCGACGAAATTTCAATGTTGTTCACGAATTTCGGAGAAAGAAAAATGAGCTTGGGCTCTGACAGAATAAGCCGTGTGGTGCGGAGTGCGGACGGACACACTTGCCGAGGTTTTTGCGGCGATTCTAATTACATTCCACCAGCCACGGACAGCCGTCGCAATTTTGAACAAGATTTGTAGACTCGGCACGATTTATTCACTTTCAATCTTCTTTTGATTAGCTTTTTTGCAATCCCACAAATTATGCGTCTATTTTCGTTTTTTCTTTTAGAGAAAGGGAAATTGAACTGGACTACGATATTATGAAAGAAAGCAACGAACACAGATTTCAAAGTTGTCGAAATTAAACAATTTAAGTCATATTCAATTCAATATAGTAGTTCTATTTAACAACAAAGCAACGAGATGCGCAGAAGCTGGTGGTGGTGGCCAATTAAATGTCTTCTCTGCTGAAACTAAGTTTTTTTTACTTTCAGAAAATAAAACACTATACTTTAGTGTTAAAAGCAAGTGCTCTTCAAGAGTTAATTCCCCTAATTAATCGAATGAGTTTACAAAGCAATTCACAAGAAACTGAAAGTAAAAATGAATCGGAAACCACTAACAGTACTTAAGTGGTGTTACGTAATTATAAGATGAATATTTAATCAGGTATCCCGCGGTATTTACTCGTACACACGAGTATTTATGCGTAAACATCCTTTTACCAGATTGGTTTCGCTATGTGTGGTGGATTAATGGTAAATTAATTAATCAACATCAATATCAAATGACACCTCAAGTAAAGATATGTGTTTATTTATTGCATACGTTATATGAAGACCCAAGCGATAGATTCATGAATGCTTGAAAATACCTACACGTTTATATGTATGTTTTAATTAATTTTAATAAAATGGTATTTCCATTTTTGTGTTATCAAAATTTTAACCGCGACGAGACATACATGTAATCCTACATCGCTGCATAGTTAAGTATTTATTTTATAAGTTTACTAAAAAAAATACTAGCTCAATGCCATAAAGTATTTATGATATACAGATAGTGGCACCCTCAATCTGGTTAAGCTCCCACTACAAACAAGATGTAATACGATACTCTCGTAGCTTTCGTAGCCAAGTGTTACGAGCGCGGCTTTATCACACGATCTCCAAACCTTAGCTCAAATCCATTGTTTTACTTTATCGAAACAATATCTACGTATATTTACGTTTGGGCCGTGGGGGCCTTCGGCTAAATTGCTGTTTAGAAAAATTTCGCCAAAACTAAATTCTGTTACGGCCGATAGTAAAGCTGGCTGGTTCCTAGCTCAAAGGATTAGCATAGCTATCCAACGCGGCAACGCAGCCAGCATTATAGCCTCCTTGCCACAAGGAAATGGTTTCGTTTTTGAATAGGGTAGTCTTATTTTTTATTGTTACATGTCTTAGTTTTAATTTTTTCTTGTTTGTTATTAATAAATAGATAATAGTAAATATTTTTTAAATATCTACATCGATAAACAATAAAAGGCTTTTTTAAGCCTCAAATGTAGATATGTCGATTATCATCCACAATGGAAGGTTTTCGTTGCAACAAAAATAACTTTTTGTACCTACATCCTTAAGTAAACACGATGTTTATCTACGTCAGAGGCATAAACATTATTGACGAGTAAGAGGTTCTGATACTAACAAAACCTTTAAATCTCAACGTAAAATGTCTGCATAGATTTCACCAGGTAGTACTTCTTTACATTAACCATGTACAGTAGTAAGAAATTCAATATTTATTTATGTCTCTACAAACAAACTAACTTGGCTTTGTGTAGGATAGCACACATATATGCGTTCTCATACAATGACATCATATCACAAATAAATCTCAGCAGCATTGCGAGGCTAAGGAATGACGTTA
This sequence comes from Pyrausta aurata, assembly GCA_963584085.1. NCBI lineage: Eukaryota > Metazoa > Arthropoda > Insecta > Lepidoptera > Crambidae > Pyrausta > Pyrausta aurata. Next base: position 8,668,819 of record OY757253.1, on the reverse strand, counting down.
TACTAACTCCTTTTATTTTAGTAAATATGTTGGTAAGGTTTTGGTTTACGCGGAAAACTCGTCTCAAGGACGGTAATAAAATAAAGTAACTAATCTCATTCATCAGACGTATTAAATAAGATATTAGGCTTAGTTAATGGCAATACTATTTAATGCTCATCAGTACACGGCAAATAAATTACGAGTTACCGGTATCATTAAAAGAGAATTACTACATTGCCCCGACATTACGGTTGTTCATTGCTCAATCTTTTAGCCTTTTTAGGAGTGAAGAAAATTGACAATCGCAATATCTGTAATAAGTGAACTTAGGTTGAAATCCCAATATAAAAACGATTTATTTTAATTCGCCTAACGTACGTATTTGCAATGCTAAATGCGCGCTCTTGGTTGGCGGCGGACACTGAAACATTAAAATTCCATAAGCCGTCCTAAGCCGGCTAGCTGTTGTTCTCTTTGAATCGGTAAATAAATATAAGCGTTACGTAACACGTTTCTACGTCCGTGTTTCACAAACTAAGTAAACACCGAGAATAGTAATGTATTTACTAGAGATGGGCCGAGTACTCGGTTAATACTCGGTACTCGGCGTATTCGGCAGGTTTTTTGATACTCGTACTCGGCCGAGTAACTTGGTTTTAATGCCGAGTATACTCGGTTTAAGTAAAGCAATATATTTAGGTAGATATCATCTAAACGACTGGTGAAATCTTTCACACCTCAATTAGGCTGCGTTTCCACCAGAGATGTGCGAGGATGCGTAGCGAGGAATGTGTTTGTAAAGGACCAATAGAATCGCTTCATTTACCTCGCCTCGGTCAGCACATCTCTGGTGGAAACGGCTCAGCGGAGCTAGGTTTTTGCGCATACAAAACAAGCGAAGAATGTGTGCGAGGGATGTGTACGAGGGATGTGTGCGAGGGATGTGTACGAGGGATGTGTGCGAGGAATGTGTGTTGAATAGGTTTGCGCATATACCGCACCCCTGTCGACACATTTCACAGCTTCGCAACGCATCCTCGCACCACACATTAATGCGCATTTTCACAGCTCCGCTACACATCCTCGTAGACACATTTTCATCGCACAGCTTTGGTGGAAACACCCACACATTTTCACAGCACAGCTAGACATCCTCTTACGACACATTTCCATCGCACATCTCTGGTGGAAACGCAGCCTTAGGATCATGAATGACTAAGGACAAAATGAGGAAAACGTTAATAAAAATAATATGTGAAATTGTATAAAGTTAGATTGTGTTGTAGTGATGCAAAGCTCTCTGCATGTTCTAGTCTTGGACGAATAAACCACTGGACGCGCAATGACGGGAAATTTCGCTTGTTCCCCCTCGGCAACGAATTGGGCATTTTAGCCTCAATTTCATGTGACGTCTTGTCAGTACGGTGACAGAACTCGGTGAGAAACATTGCAGAAAAAAATGGGTAAATGTGCCGTATTTTTGTGTAAAAATTATAGCGGCAAGACAAAAAATATTTCTTTTCATTCGTAAGTAACTTTGTATCCCAATAAAGCTGTTATTTTTTCTTAAAATAGCGAAATGTGTTTTCCTAGAGAAAAGTTACATTGCTAATTAAAAAAGTTCTGGTCAGTTACTGTAAAATCAACAAGATGACGCATACTTCATTTGGTAGGATTATCGTACGTTCATCATTCGTTTCCTTGTCAATTTAGTTTTAATTGTGCTTGACAATTGTCGATAATCATATCGATAAACGTACTAATAAATTTACAATATGAAATTAAATAATATACATCTGTAAAATGATTAACTTTAAAGTAGATTAAAGTGATCCTAAAAATACAACAGTTTTCTTTAATATTTTAAACTTCATATTTTATTACAATATTTATATTTTTGGTCATCAGTTGGGATTGGGACCCGACCTTCAGAAGTCCGTTCTGTTCTACTGTTCTTATAATCTACACTATCTACACTAATATTATAAAGAGGAAAACTTTGTTTGTTTGTTTGTTTGATTGTAATGAATAGGCTCATAAACTACTGGACCGATTTTAAAAATTCTTTCACCATTCGAAAGCTACATTATCCACGAGTAATATAGGCTATATTTAATTTTGAACAAAAATAGGGTTCCGTAAGATATTAGGGTTTTTCGGACACAAGGTGTAAAAAATCAACCAAAAAAGTTACTTATTTTGCGTACCCTGCCTAAACTATTAAAGATAGAACCATAAAATGTTCTAAGTAATTGTAGATCTTAAAAAAAATCTATAAAAAAGTCCACAACACACTATACCTATCTATGTCGAGTGAGGCACAATAACGATTTTTTTATTGAAAAATCTTGTTTTTTTTTGGACTACATTTAAACGCGTTTATTTTACTCATGCTATTAATCCTTATCAAAATAAATGATTTCATCATTAATTACAGTTAATGTAGATAATATTTGGTCTTTAACACGTTCCGGGACAGTGCCCGCCTACAGGCGTGAAAACAATAAAACATCTATTGTGTCTGGAGTAGTGTCCCGGAACGTGTTAAATGATTAAAATTGGACGTTTGGTTCTGAAGTTATAGCGAAATCACCCTGCAGCTGGTGAATTAGCTCATATACCAAGAATACCCATGATCCCTACTGATTTGCCATACCCTTCAAAAGGCTCCAATTTCCAGTAAAAATTTCTTTCGCACTCACGATAAACAAATCTCAGGGCCAAACATTCAAATTAGTAGGAATTGATTTACGAAAAGAATGTTTTACGCATGGGCAACTTTACGTTGCCCTATCACGGGTCGGGGCTCCCGAGCATCAGTATATTTTGTTACCAGAAAATAATATAACGTCAAATGTTGTTTATAGAGAAGCTCTACAATAATAGCTTAAGTTTTCTATCCTAAAACAACGGGTTGCACTCCGGGACTTAACAACTCACATCCACAGAAAGAAAATCAGTTCAGCCTGCGGATAGTGACTGCTTCGTCGATGTTAGTGTCGGTGTCTGTGAATTGACCTGGGAATCATTTTGTTTGCTGACCGTGTCTTTCCTGGGTAGGCTTTTTGCAGCGGTAACCGACATCCACGCGGGCGGAGCCGCGGGCGACCGCTAGTCAGTAATATACCTATAGGAATACTTTAATGAGGGTTCGAATCATAATAGTTAAATTTAGTTAGTCGATGGTTTAGAATGAAACACTCACAGTATCATATTCTTGAAGTTTGAATTATGTTATTCCGTTACCTTCTATTACGGCGAGTCTGGCCGAAGTGCATGCCAAGCTGGAGGCCTCAGAGAACACCATAAGTGACCTGCGTGCCAAAGTGTCGCTATTAAGCAACACTGCTCCAGTTAGTAGGTCACCTGAGGCATGCAGTGTCAACGCACGTCGCGGGGCGCAGAATGCATCGGTCAGCAGTTTCGGGTCGGCGCGAAATGATGCGTCACTCGGCGCGGTCACTGACATCGTTGGAGCTACTGCGCGCCCCACCGCCCCACCCGCAGCACCGCAGGAAACACCACGCGTGTTGACATCAACTCCAACACGTGCATATGCTGCAGCAGCCGCTGGAAAGAGCAATCTTATGACTGCTCCTAAGACGCTGGCATCACAGGCCGATAAGTGTGATGAGGAGGGCTTTACCAAGGTTGAGAGGAAGAAAAGGAAGCCCTCCACTCGTAACCAGTGCGGCACCGCACCGACTGGACCGAACCACCTGCTTCGTCCTGCGATACCAGTGACGCTGCTGTACGTGTCCCGGCTGCATTACTCTACGAAGGTCGAGGAGATTGTGGAGTACATCCGTATTAAGACCAAGTTCACACTGAGGGTCGAACGGTTGGAATCTCGTCATAATACGAATTTCAATTCGTTTGTGGTAAGGGTTCCGACCGAACAGCTGTCGACCTTCACAAAAGAAGAATTTTGGCCGAGGGGTGTCGTATATCGTCGGTTTCGTGGACGGCTACCTGACACCAAGTTGCGGAACACTACGCCGACAAAATAGTGTATTATTTGAATGTTTTTTGTGTTTTTATTTAAATATTTATGTTAGTCTTTAAGGTATATATTGTATGGGCCTTTGTTGCCTGAAACAAATGGTTAAATAAATAAATAAATAAAATAAAATTACCTACTCTCTGCTCAGTGGCTGAAACCCGAACCCAAGACTTAGGTCGTAGAGCTAAGTGGAGTAAGGTTAAGGCAGGTGGAACCAGTTTTTATTTTTTACTATGGCGCTGTGGAAAGTGTTTTCTAAAAAATGATTTGTTATTAGATAAAAAGTGATTCTATTAATCTATACAGTAAATACATTTTAAGATAACTTTTTATTTCACACCACATAGATAAGTTACAAATTCGTGTAATGAAAATTTCAATTTATTTCACTATGCCATAACTAAGTCATAGTAGAATCAAATAAGTAGGTACGCCAACTTAAGCCCCAAGCGAGCGATAATAGGCTAAGTCTTATAGTATTACAAAAAAATACTTAGTGGTATACTAAGTTTTTTTTTTATTTTCTTCGAGTTTTATTTTTTATCTTTTAGTCATTCGCATATTGGATGCCTTTGCTGCTTTCTTTCGAAGACCACTGCTTGCATCAGGCTTGTATTCTTCTGACTGCAGAGCGCATCAAGTACGACAAATCTTTGAAGCAGAATCATAAGCCCATTGTATCAAACCCCTATTATTATACATTCTTAGTATCATACCAAAGTGTAAGCTCTATAAGATTTTAAACTTTGTTGCATTTTAAACTAAAATTCACAATTTCACGGGATTTTCTGCAACTTTCACTTGTTTTAAAGATAAAAGTGGTAAAAATCCCGTGAAATTGTGAAGTTTAGTTTAAAGTGTAAGCTCATCTACTGCTAGATTATACCATTGGAGGATTTTATTATACCATTGGAGGACTTACGGCCAGTTTCACAATGTCTAAGGAAGTTCTAGTTAGTGTTACTTGCCAGACCGTTTATAAACATATTCTATGTTTCAATTATTCGTTTAATGTTTTGTGCTTATTTAAACATGCCCATAATTATTGTTTTGGTAATAAAAATAAAAACATTTTGCACAAGATTCGTTCATTCATTCGTTCAACACATATCGATAGAATATTATCGACACTTCCACGCACTAAATGTCAATTAGTGACAAGACAAACTCCCCCCGCCCCGCAAAAATTGGTTGATGATGTTTTCATACATTCGCTCTTGCGTTTCATATCCAGTGGTTTATTCATCCAAGGTTCTAGTAACAGACAATTAATTTTTTCTTCGTAGACTTTACCAGCCTCCGAAAATAATCAGTCGCTGTGAATAGTGCTTGCAGGTACATAGAAATACGCTCTTGCTAAGCGTGCCAGTTCTGAATACCTTGTTCGGGGCCCTGCCCACCACTCGAAAGGACTCTTGTCTTTTGCTAGCAAATCTTTGAAATAGCGACCTTATTTAAATTAAGTAAATAAAATGTCAATCCGTCATTGGTCTATATTTTATGTTATCATCATGCTGTGGATTTTGTAATACAAAAAAAAAGTAATGGGGCCTTTAGGATCATCGCGCTGTAGTGGCTTGATGAAAGCTTATTCTGCGCGAACCTGGTTTGTACTTGTTTACACACCCAAAACAGGAATTTGATTGAACCGAGTTACTCGGCCGAGTACTCGGTTGGAAAAAAAATGAACCGAGTAATACTCGGTACTCGGTACTCGACAAAAGTGATACTCGGCGCATCTCTAGTATTTACTAAGTACTTACAAACTTATTTGTGCGATAGAACTCTCTTGTCCCATACGATGACGTTATTATTTTATCGAAAGGTGACTTAAACCTTGACTTCTTAATGCTATCGTAATTGTCATGATAAAATTTTATTGTGTTTATTTTAACGAGGCATGTAAATAGATTATACATTTGCATGGAATTTCCATTTTAAACATCGTCTTATTGATAATATGAGGCATACTTAAGTGTATTTCCAGAAATGTGTAGATGTGCGTGGCCTACATTGTAGGTTAGGTTCTCAGCTTGTTTTATATTCATTTTATTTGATCGCAGGCCGCGGGTGTCTTCGTTATTAGCACGGGAGACATTGGAATGGCTCAGTTCGCAGTTGGCCGCACATACAAACGGGCTTCTGGAGAAAAAGATAAAAAAGGTCCAGCCTTCTTATCCGCAGAAACATTCCCTTGCATTCTAAATTATTCATTCTCGACTTCGGAAGCTAAAATACGGTCTCATCTGCGTATCCCTTTCTTAAACTCATGTATTATTCATGGCAACTTCGCGATTTTCTTATAGTGATTTAATTCAACATTACCTATATGGTTGAAAATCTCGAAGTCACATTGGATATTACAAATATCATCACATACTTATTAATAGCTGGAATCCGTAAACAAGATGTTTAATACAACTAAAAATCAGACCTATATTAAATAATTTCCACCATTTTTACGGTATTTGCCACTACAGCCACCCCATTTAACTAACATTCGGTTACGATTCAATGACATAAACTTATTAATACAATTATAATAACGTGGATTTAACTATTTTATTTTGTTCGCTATATATTTGTATTTTTTAATTTGTATCTATATATTTGTTATCGAACTGACATATCGACGATGAATCTACTATTAATTTAAAAATCAAAAGAAAATATTAAAAAATCTAGCCGTATACCGTATGTAAAGTGCCAACATATACATAAAGGTAGTGTAACTTTTCAGAATAAATTACAAAAGTCTCATTATATTAATTTACTGTAACATATCCACTCCTTTCATTGTCCTGCCTTCGTCTCTGAGATTTAATTGACCATGTAGTAGGCCCTGCTACGCGTCCATTCACTCGCACACAGGTTTAGCGCAAGAAAGAGAAGGTAAAAAACTAGTATCCCTCCCTCCTTCCTGCGCCTCACAGCACTGCCAGCCGCCTGTCGCTCATTCGTGTCCGTGCGCGCGCGCCGTTCCGACGCACGCAGTAACCACAGCAAAAAAGAAAAAACCGTTAAGTTTTTTATTTCGTGCTAAACGAAAGTTACCTTATTGTGATATTCATTGAAAAAGTAAATTGTGAACGTGAACTGAAGTTAAACGCATAACCCAGCGTGGCTGCTACATGCATGCTTTATGCTTCGCGGCCGAGCTATTACGAGATACTAGCCAGTCCGCATTTTAACGCTCCGAATCAATACGCGATATTGATCTGTAGCAATTTTTGGCCGAGCTGGCACGTGATGCCAGCCAGTCCTAATTACCTTGAATCGAGACGTATGGTATGCGTTGCTTTCAATAAACCTACCCTTGTTTTCATTGCGTTTCGATAAATAAAAAAAGTGAACTAATTGGGCCACAAAGGCATTTGCCATCAGGGCCTCTCAGTGTGAAGCGTTCCTCGCCCACACTCATCAAGCCCCAACAGGCATCAAAGTGTGTCCTGCCTGTGCCTACGCGACGCCATGCGCCGTGAATTGCTTGTTTGTTACGGTGAACTACCGTCCAACAATCCTAGCGCTTCAACGTCTCGCGCTCGAAATCAGAATCCGACTAAATAAAGGTAAGGTCTTTTTTCATTAAAGCTAGCTAAGCTTGAAGCCGTACTACGTGTTACGGGCTACCGTATTCCATTCGTGGTAAAACCACGACCGAACACTTGACTCAGCCAATCTTTTGACATAGATTGGAATTGAGTATAATGTGAGCTTTTACACTTACAAACAAAAGGAGCAATATATATGTTTTACTAAGTACTTTTTTGTAAGCACCAAAAAACAATAGTGGCAGCAGATTTATTTCAAATCTAATAAATTTATAGATAGATAGATAGATAGATAATTTATTTATTAAAAGTAACAATGACTCATAGATTGTTAGTAGATCTTATAAACTATGTTAGTTAAAAATATTTAAATTAAATCAAATAAATTACAATTCAAATTCAAAATACAATTTAAAGTTTAAAGTAAAATTTATATATATTTTGTACATTTTTACCTGAAATTGTAAAAATGTAACTGCCTAGACTAATAAACATAAGTACGTATAGTGCCACCTGCGATGCGGTGCACGCTCCTTATTTTTTTCCCCAAAGCTCTAAAAACGGTACTATAGCATCAACGATACTACATAGCTCACAATATTATTTATTTATTTCTGGCTAATGGCTATAAAACTTGTCTTGCTAGACAATGCTATGGAAAACATGACATCGCTTATTAAATGAAATATTTAACATTACTTAAATATCGAAGTTTACGGATTGTATAAAAAGAAGACAATTATTATTTTTTAAGTAAGCAAGTTCTTACTTACATTTCTGATTTCTACATTATGATATGGTTGGGTCCATATAAGAATTATGTAAAAATGATTTTATCTATAGCTCACAATTTAAATAGCTATGCTAATAATATTGAGCTTTGCTCATTAACTGGCATTTGTATGATTCTGAATGGTGGAATATTTACAATAGGTATTCAGTCTTGAAATCCAACTAAGATTTGATCCACTCCTCAGTTAATAATTCGGTACAGCTTAGATTTTATTAACCGACGTAAAAACAACCAGCTGGAAAGCGTAATGTGTTTTTTGGTTTATACCAATGAGTTTTCTCGTTAAATTGCGAAATCAATATAGCACTACCGTCATATTCGATTTAAATAGGTAGACGGTAGTTAATTGTTTTAGATGCTATTTTATTTTTCGAAAAATATGGTGTGATATGCACTAAACTTTTCATGTATGCTTCTTAGATTAAATCGTCACAAAGTTCGATACTTAATGTGGAGTCTAAAAAACTAAATAAAGATCTGTGTCCATTATCTTCAGAAAAGGCGCTGCCTGAGCCACCGCCAACAAAAAATTGTGACAACCATTGGTCAACTTGAATTGACTTTAGTTTTTTATGGGCTTGTTTTTTTTCTCACCATTTACCACCACAAACACCACCGAAGAATAATTCAAACATAGAATGACCTATTGTTTGAAGAACTATTATTATTCTTTATATTTTTTGGCTATATTTATTCCACTATTTACACACCTACGTTAAAGGTTGGATAAATAAAAACATGTTCATTATTGTACAAATTACAAAAATCGATCTTTTTCAAACAAAAGGCAGCAACGCAGCATCAAACTTAAATTGCACTACAAGCATCTAATTTGAGTTATTGGGAATATAAACTATGCATATTTTTTCCCACTATATTCTGTGATTTAAGAATTAACTTTATCGAGTAAATATCTTCTCTCATCATCAGTTTTTTTTCCAACTAATCACATACACCCACTCCACAACCATCTCCCCAGCAAAGCCACTATGATATTAGGAAACCATTCATATGGAAACATTGCTGCATTAACTATAAAACAGATTATTTTATTTTATGAATTGTATCGTTTAATTGATGTTTAAAAGTATTGAATATACTATGTTAAATAAATTTTCAAAGGAAACCTTGTCTTAATATTCACCAATTACTTAGGTATGGTGAAACCATTGCCGACCACAAAATAATAACCAATCATGGTCTGCCAAGTTTTAACATATTTTTTGCAAATGTTATTTTATTACGCTCGTTCTTATACTCTTGCGCCGTAAGACGTCGAGTAGTTCGACGATTTATTTATAAAACCTGAAAGTTATTTATTTATTACAAAGAATAATGCTTGAATCTTTTTTATCATTTATATTTGAGGGTGTTTTAATATGTATGAAACCAGTGTTCCCTGGTGACATCGATCTATGTCATACTTGTTGTAACACGACATATTCATTTACTTTTGGACTTCTTGTCACAATAGGTACCCTAATTTTGAATCATCATAAGATTTATTTTACACTGCTCATAATATTGAAACAAGTCTCATCTGAAGCCAAATAAGACACAAATACATTGGTGGCACAATAATTGCGGAAATGCACATTGCCATTACCCCTAAAAAAGAAGAATAAGTCACAAATATTTGTCAAACTCATAAAAAATATAAACTTAAATAAAAATAAAAATAAAGTATCTCATCAAAACCAAATCGATAAGATAGGATCGCATTTTTTTTTAAATGTAACCCTCAGTAATTCAGACATATTTTATCCAGTCAATATAATTATGAGTATTTTTTTTTACAACGATCTGCCCGACCATGCGCCGACTATCGAATACTCGGCGAACATTCTTGTGCGGAAAGTCTGAAGCGTCATGTTTGATATTTCGCGTAGATAATTTCAATATTTTGATTTTCTACCCCATCTAATATCCTTCTAACTTACATAGCTAAATCTTAAGTAAATCTAAAAAAATATTTGTATTTTTTTTTTAAGATTGATTAAAACATTCTTCTCAATCAGTAAATACACGAAAATACCAATTTTGTCTTAGCTTTTTTTCGTGCGCCAACTGGTGTTTTTTACAAGGAACTATGTCGAGATTTCCGCGCCTGGTTGATAAGTTGAATATTAGGCAAACATCTGGCCAGGTGGTACCAAAACTTCTATCGGAGAAATCGTTTGCGCTCGTATGACCTTATAAAGCCACAACGCCCACAGAGGTCGTTTCCAAGCTTCTTTAGAAAAGGTTTAAATCACTCAATTATTTATATAAAACAAAAGTATTTATAATCATTACCTACTTCCTTAATGCTTTCAAGTTTTGATAATGATAATATTTCAAATTCATTGAAATATCGTATTCTTATTGTAACCCAGAAAATAAAAATGGCGTTGATATACACCGATGAATACATCTAGAATCTTATTTTATTTTCGGTATACGGCTGAATATATTTCAAACAGCTGCATAAATACATAAATACCAAATACTTAAAAGTAATCGAATATCATGCGTGTATTTTTTACAAATCTGTGATTATAAAATACGTTAAAACTGCAAGACAAAGAGACTCTCCAATACGCCCGTTAAGTGCATTAAAAATGATAGGGCGCTGGATGAAAAGTATTTCTGTATGTAGTTTTCGCAATCTGTCTCAACAATACGTATTCCGTATTTATTTGCATTTTTTTATAACAGACCAAAAAAAAAGGTAACTAAGAAATCTTCGTCCTATTTCAGTTAAGATTACTAAAATTATTATTATATTTACATATTTTTGGAGTTTAACAAAAATTCTTGGAGTTTAATATAAAAATATAATATATAAATATATAATATAAAAAACTAATAGATATCCTTTTTCTTTCCCATTAAAGAAATTACTTATCATGCACCCATAACAATAGTGCATAATGCCAAACATGGTAACATAAAAACATTATTGTTATTTAATATGATCATTTTAATTATCAAAGATTACTAACTATAGAGATGTCAACTTATTTTTGTAACAACATTGATTTACTCCGAACATCTACATGGTCAATTAAATCTCAGAGACGAAGGCAGGACAATTGGATGATCAAACGAACTTACCTGTAAGTGAAGTTCGATCCAAATTGTCCTGACTTCGTCGAAGAGATTTAAGTTCCCACCCTTCCCAATTCCCATAGGTACGTGTATTTTCTGCAAAAATAGTTGCCACCCGTACCATAATATAATCAATGTTGTACATCTGGAATATCGGTCTCCTTGCTCTGAAATGAATGAGCGACAGGCGGCTGGCAGTGCTGTGAGGCGCAGGAAGGAGGGAGGGATACTAGTTTTTTACCTTCTCTTTCTTGCGCTAAACCTGTGTGCGAGTGAATGGACGCGTAGCAGGGCCTACTACATGGTCAATTAAATCTCTTCGACGAAGTCAGGACAATTTGGATCGAACTTCACTTACAGGTAAGTTCGTTTGATCATCCAAGTTTGGCTAAATGCCCCAATGTAAACAAGTTAGTGGACGTCAAGTCCATATAACTTGTGAAAATTGAATCCGACGGTCAAACACTAGCGAACTGGGTCCTCCTATACATACATACATACTTATAATAAGAAACTCGAGCATACGGTGATATTGGTTACTGCCTGAGTTTCGTAAGGCAATAAGAAGCGACATTAGCACGTCGGAAGGAGGGTTGATCAGTAAGAGGACCAATTATTTGGAGTGCCGCGGTGGGACTTGACATCAAGTAGTGCGAAAGAGGAGAGATGGGAATATACAGGAGATTTTGAGGTCTGGGGGAGAAAATGAAGGTACAAAGGATTTGTCACACTGGTTGCAGTCTGCGGACCGGACCGCAGACCGCAACGAGTATACCAGTGTAAAAGTAGCTATTATCTTCACAGCTTAAAAATACACGTGTTTAACTCGGTATCTAATTTAGTCAAAGAAAAGTTACTGAATAGGTATGGAACGAACGAAACGAAGAGTTTGTAAAAGTAAAAATCCATGCGTCACGACCAAAACTAATTTTATGGGTTCGTTTCTTCGCCTTTTAAAATAATATAAAGTAATATAAGCCGTAAATAGCGGGGTTTTCACATAAAACGAAATAAATTGTGTGGGTTCAATCTCTTGCACAGGTCTTTCTAGATCATAGCGCCATCTGTGTCGAAAACCCGCAATCTAGGCCACCAAAACTCAAACATAGAAAACTGCCCCGCTAGGGTGCGTGACGCGTGAAAATTACGATGACGCAAACAATAGCCAACGAAAAGAAGTTCCTTGTCACAGTTTTTTTTCAAGTTTTAGGAAGAGGTTGGTAGGTTTAAAGGTTAGTACCCATGGGAGGCAAACGTCATCTTGCTTCTTAAAATAGCGATTGCGAGCGCTTACTTATTTAACTAACTGCCACATGACACAGTATGACACAATATGCCATTTCGTTAAGCGGTCGCAGTTTGCTTATAAGTGCTCGAAACCGCTATTTTCTGCCAAACAACAATTGTTGGGGACAGGAAATTGTATTCAATAGTTGTCCTATTTAATTTGTACATTTATATGCCGCTAGATAAAAGCAAAGTAAATTAACAATATTGTATTAAAAATTCAATATATTTTTTGCAAAATGATATAGTCAAGTCTCTTAATGCTTTTCTTTAATCAAACATTAAACGACTCTGGGGCAATTTACGAACGTGTCCTTTGAAGCGTAAAACGCAATTCCGGTATACCGTCGTCTGGTGACGTCGAATGGTGGTTATGGGGCATCATAGCGGGACTGTCTCAACGTAGTAACGCTGACAGCCACCCTACCGATCGGGTCATCAATTACTCACGGGCACAATTACACCATTAGCATGGCAGGCCTCCGCGGAAACTATCGCTATACCAACCACACCGCTTTCGACGCTAATGCTTGCTAATGCACTTGAAACGATAGCCATCTGTGGCCCTTTCGTTTGTAATGATCTTTTTGTTTTCTAAAAAACCGGTTAAGTGCGTGTCGGACCCGCGCACTGAGGGTTCCGTGCCACCCTTAACAAAATTCAGGGTCCACTTACTTTCACTTAACGAAAACATCACAATATATTGCGACAGCAAAAATAACTTTGTTTTTCATAGTGTTTGTATGAAAGACAAAGTTATATTTGCGGTTGATAAAAATGTGCAATATCTCAAAAACTACTACTTCGATCTCCTTCAAACTAATTTTCGTTGCAAGTTTTTGTTGAGATCTACATCATATATATTTTTTTAAATTTTCACTTTCTTAGTTCAAAAATTAGACGCCCATTTTACCACTTTGGAAGCGTCTATATCTCAAACCTTACACTTTTAGAAAAAATGGTTTTAGAAACCTCAACATCATTTTAAAAGACCTATCCATAGACACCCCACACGCATAGGTTTGAGTAAAAAAAAAATATTTTAGATTTTAGTTTCATGTATGGGAGCCCCCCTTAAATATTATTTTTTCTTACTTTTTGTATCTGATTCGAAAAGCGGTGAACAAAATACACCTACCTACCAAGTTTCAGCTATGTGATGCTTATAGTTTCAGAATAAAGTGGCTGTGACATACGGACGGACAGACAGACAGACAGACAGACAGACAGACAGACTTGACGAAACTATAAGGGTTCCGTTTTTTGCCATTCGGCTACGGAACCCTAAAAAGGTGGTTGAACGTGGTGGAAGATTTCGCTTTCCCTAAAATGGCTTGTTCACATTTCACGCACCAGTGTATTTAATCGTTCTACGAATACGGCTATCAAGACTCACTCGGTGATTTCGTAGTCTTAGTAGGTAACAGCTGAATATTCTTTTGCGAAGATAATTTAGAACCAAACCCTTCATTTAAAACTTTCATATTTTTCTGTGACTGTCCTGTCTGTGTAGAAGTTTGTTTAGATAAATAAACATGTGTTTTTACTTTTTCAAAAACAACCGGATTTAAATTTATTTTGTAAATTGCATAGATGTTATCTATCTCTCCGATCGCAAGGATCCTAATCTGACGACCGGTCGTTTAGCTGGCTACCTGCATTTGTAGAAAGCACCACTATTAGCGACTACTCGATTTACGGAGGACGTGTACAAAGTGACGCGAGCTAATTAATGGACCGAGGAATGGGTGGTAACGTGTTTTTAAATGGTAGTAAAACATAAAAAAAGATAAGATCAATTGATGAATATATAATTCAGTGATGAGCCTTCAGAGAAAAATTCAAGGGAATACGCTAATACATATGTACGCTTGGCCATGTTTGTTAATTTTCACAATTTTGTGATGAAACCACAACCACAAAATACCTGCGGCTAATTTATTGCTAAGCACTTCTGTGTTGTTTTAAATTATTGCTAAGTTCTCTGACAGCATGTCAGGTTTCAAGCGATGTAATTTTCACAATCTCTGGACATAATACCCAGAATTAGAAGTTACCTAAGTAGCCGTTGTTTCAGCATTAAATAAATTTCAATTGTTTGACGTGAGCGTACGCAGCTGCGCAATGCTCAGTGAAAATTGTTCGTAAGGTGCGTGGGCGCCGGAGTTGGAAACAAATGGCCAGTCACGACCACTGCCCAAGCTCCTGGACTCGTATAAATAGCCTTCATATCCGGTCTTATTCATTGTTAATCCGAAAGATTCTTACTAAGGGATGGTTCGTTATAAAAATTAAAATGGACACCAACGGAACTGATTGCACAACATCTTGTGCATTGGTATTTCCTTTATGTGGATAAAGTTAATGTAGCTCTCTGGTTTACCAATGTACAAGGTCATTTAGCGTGAACAAAACAGCACTGAGTAATGAGTAATAGCTTAGAACCTCATACCTAAAAAATAAATATTTAGCTGTGGCGTAGTTGAGCGACAATAGTCGTTGGTCCGCGTTCACTAACCCTAGGTTTATGTGCGCGCGCACAAAGGTGCATTATCGAAGCAACAGGAACTTGCGAGTACGCCTCTAGCTCAGGCTCGCTCGATTATGATTTATGACCAGTCAATGCAAATCTATAGTTTGAAAGCTTTGGTACTGCAATACTATACAGTCTCATAGTGGACTCAGTTTAGCCATAACTTTTGACGGCAATAAAACTGTCGCTAAAAAGCTGCTTAAAAATAGCCTTTCTCATGGATCAGTAGACACTCCATCGAGTATCTTAATGATCGCTGGGCTCGCTCTAAGAGTAAACTTTGATGTTCTATATTTATTGACTTCTTAAATGCGTGATAAGCGTTTTAATCAAATTTACGAGATACACCTTAAATCATTCATCCGTCCAGAAGGGTTCTGACAGCACGCTGCGCCGGATCACAGCATCAACGCGATGCGCGCCTAGCTTGACGAGTTAATACCACACCCCGGCGGACCCGCTCATTTTATTCAATTTTCCTGGACTGCGCACAAATTGCCCGCACGTCCATCAACTGCTTACAGACCTGTCAGTTAATTCCTAGTGAAAGGCACCAAAACAAACACTACATTCAGAAAATCCGTATGTTTTGAAACATTTAATTACAGACCGCACATCGAAGCAGTACCTATGTACGTATAGGAATATTCCTGTAGTTATGAGGTACGTTGATGATAGCGCAGATAAAGGTTATGAATTATTAATATTGATTACACATAATCACCGATTTGATTTACAAGCGCTGGCATCAAACATGCTTAGCGGGAACCTTGTTTATTCCTAGACCTTAGACTAAGATCAACACTTGAATAATAATAAATCCATGATTAATTCAGGTTGTTCAAGATGTTTTGAAATAACTTTCATGAAAGCCGTGCGTCTGTCTGTATCTGCTTAATTGCGGTAGATAGAGACCTTTAATTCCTCCCAGGAAATTATTTCTTTATCATGCGCCAGCGCTACAAGAGCAATGAGTTTATACACAACCTCACATACCATCATAATCGTATAATCGTTAAGCCAAACGATATTTATTCTCATTGAACCGTCTATGCGCATCTAAAGTGCTGACGTCAAGGCAATCAAATAGATGACACGAGCGATTAAATTAATTACAATGCAGGTAAAGTTATCAAGGAGTGTCATCTGCATGCTTACCGTGATGGTGTCATAGATGCCGTTTTGGTCGACGCGTAGCGGCGCGGGCGCAGACACAGGCGGAGCGGGTAGCGGGGCGGCGTGCGCGCGCGCTGACGGCGGCGACAGCGGCAGCGGGTCTCCATTGCGAGTCCATGTGCGGTGGATCTGCCAACTTGTGTCCGAGAACCTTGCTCTGTCCTGTGTACAAGATAAGAAAATTGCTTTGGTAAAAAAACACTACTTTTATTGTTATTTTTTTAATAATTTTTATAGTTTTTTTTTGGGGGGGGGGGAACAGAAATGGTAGCAAAGCAATCAGCACTATTCCTCATGATGAGAAACCAGTGTCCAGTCACTTATTTGTCTACTGTAGTGAGGGTGTAATAAATGTACAGTTGGAGAGCTGAGATCTATTCTGCAAAAATTAACATTCACATCACGGTAGGGGCTTCTCAGTTGGAAATCTTTGTAACACAAACCGCACTCGCACAGGATATTGGCTATAACTAATCTAAAAAGGCTCCACGGCCACTAGGTAACCTAATGACACACTTGAGAGCATATCCTAATTGGATAGACAAAAGTAACGTTGAAATATATCTTCGGCTAACAATGCCTATTAGTTTCAATTACGTGGGTAAAATAATGAAATATATGGTCAGAGCACTTATTAAATAACGTATCGTTAAATCAATTTGAGCCCACGAACGCGTCGGAAAAATGCTGACACTTAGAATTTATGTGGCGAACTTGTTGAGATCCCATCCAGATAATTCGAGTGAAATTGAATAATGATTGGGTCGATAACTTTTGAGACCGGAGGCGAGAGAAATTCTGGCAAACAATTATTTTCCTCGAAACGTGCGTGTTTCCGAACAAACTAAAGTAGAATTTACTTTTAACTTGTTAGAATCGAAAGGATTTAAGATAAAAGCGGTTAAGCACCTCATCTTGAAAGAAGCTGTTTATGTTGATTGAGTCGTAATTTACAATGATGGTTAACCGGCGGTGCATTTGCCAGAAGGCGTTACAAGTACAGGTTATTTCAAAACCTTGCTCTACAATGTGTGAAAATAGCGCAGCAGGTAGATAAGATAGTAAACATCCCACGTGGGTTTGCACATGCACGGGCGCAGAATGCACGGGTGTTGGTTCTTATTGCGTCGTGTTAGAGGTCAGATCTACTTGGAGTGGGCGAAAGCTGTGTTCGCGATGCACCGGCGCGATCAGGGGCGGGCGTGGGCGCGTGCACTCAGCATTTCGTTACCGCTTTTCAACACGTATCGCCGCGATAAGCCAGCACGAGGAATTAATAAAGTTATCCACACCTCGAGGGTACCGTTCAGCCTTTAATGTAATCAATTAAAGTTACACCGTTACAGATGCCTTCACATCTTGATGCAACAATAAACCGATCTGTTTCTTTAACTGCTCTTGTATCAGAGTTAGTTAACGCACAAAGTAAAGTAACTAGATAGTATAACAATCGATGCTACGAAGCTTTCGTTCTAATCTGTATTTGATGTTATAAGTTTATCAGTTAAATTATTTTCTATGTTCTTTTCTCGTATCTGTTTTATTATTCTGCTATCTAACAATAAGATCATATTTTGTCGAGAAATGGCGGATAAGGGCAATTCCAATCAGATACTGGATTAGTCGCCGCGCGATACGCGAACATGGTTGGAACAGTTATTTATGAACCCAATAATGGATAGACGCAGATACAGGCGAGGATAAACCAATAAGAAAATTGATAAAAACACCGGCTACGTTATAAACACAACCGATACAGCAAGTATACACAAGCAAGTCACGATTAAGATGCTATCATAAAAATAATCACTATACATTTCACGCTTACAATTAAACGCCGGGAATGTGTGGAATTTAGCAGAGCGGTCGAGTTGGCAACGTGCCACATCATTAGAATAGTAGAGAGAAATAAACAGTATATTGTTTGATATCATAAACTTAAGAATTTAATGACATTTTCAATGCAACTTGCTAAGGCCCACTTGCACATGATGATTTATTATTTATTTAGTCAGTTTATATGACGTTGACAGAGACAGAATGATGATTTAATCCTGGGATAACGTAATCCTGAGTTCAATCACCAAGCGCAAGTGGGCCTAATTATACTTAGATAAGAAGTTATTTCAACTATCTTCACACGTCCACCACTTTGTTAAGTCCACTGTTAAAAAGCCAAAAAAACAAATTCGAAACGGTTATTTTAGAATATGTTGAGTACTAAATAACCGGAACCAATCCTCGAATATTACTAAGGTACAGTCAAACATAGTTATGCGGAGATTGTGATTCCGTAATGTGTAAATTGGCAATTAATCTACAGGCTGATAATGAACCTTGAAAATATATTATCTATGCCTGAACACAATGCAGGCTACAATAAAATTATAATCAAGTCTTGTCTATGTCACTCCTATTGAACAACAAATTGTAATGCGTTACATATATGATTAAATTGACGTCCAATGCCTCGTGGATAGAATGGTAAATGAGCCATTCACTATAGTCATAATCGGGAACAGTTCAGATTACAATTGTTTACTTTGATATCATCTGTCGTTATATTGGCACAATGCTCGCAAGGTTGCGATTAAAAACTGACTTTGTTATGTAAATGAGCTACTTATGTCTGCAAAGTAATGACATTAGCGGAGCAAAACAATGTGTTACTTAGGTTAGGTGGTCATTAGGCCGAGCGCGCGCTGGATTTCGGTCACCCCTGCCGCGCCCGGGCGTCTCTAATCTGCACATTAGCATCTAGTATTCTACAAAGCTAGTGTTAAGGCCTGAAACAAACCGGAGTTTAGTTCTGTGTCTGTTCCTAAAAAGAGGTGACAAAGAAAACCTCTTGCTTATTTTCTCCTCAAGTTTATATTTGATTTCAGTCCGCAATTAGCGGGGTACGATATTCGGCTGCTTCACTTGCTCTCCCTTAAATCGTTAAAGTTAATAAGTGAAGTAGGTAACTTATGGATTCAAAAACACTACTTGAACGTTGCAATGACCAGTTTATAACTCAAAACATTTAAAGGTCAAACGGCTGACATAAGTTTAATTTATGATTAATGCCAGAGTGCACTGAACTTTGTAATTTCGTATGACATTCTGCAAGGATATTAAGCGTGTTAATCTTCACGGCTCGGGAGGCCCATTCTCTAATAAACATCAGAAGATACTCTATTTTAAGTAGACCGCTAAAAATGATCGTCGTTTGCGGAAGGCCTATCAAACATACAAGGGCCAAGGACACCGTTCTGCGCGTTAGCCACGCGATTATAGCAGAGATAGCCCGCTGTCACTGCTGCGGGCTTCTTTTATCCTTTTATGTCATCTTTAGTACTTAGCTGCCTCGACATCGCAAACAGTCGAACGCCGAGCCCCGTTTACACGACCGGCAGTTCTAGAAACTACTCGCTAATTTGCTTGCACTTTCATTTACACGGTGTTATCGAGAATTTGCATACGATCTGACTGCATATTTCTAGGCTAAGATGAGAGGACGATAAAACTTCAATGATTTGCGTAAGCAGCAGTAGCACGAAATTCCGATATATTTACCTTCAAAATGGTTAATGCTTAATTTTTGTTGTTTGTTAGATGGTAGGTATTGTTTTGTTTCACACACAACAGACACACAGACTTCTAACTTGTGTTTCCAGCAAAACATTTTGGCTATTTCTCAGATTTCAAATCACGTTTATGTATCAGTTCGAGATATTTAAGAAATCTCTGTACCTACAGGTCTACGATATCTCTATTGCGTTTTATAGATAGGTTACATACAAGATTTGAAAACCAGGGCATGATATGAGACTTTAATCTATTAATCGCGATGTGTTAATCGTCAAGTACGCGTAGTCGCGTAGATTATAGAAGATACAGTAAGATATTTATTTTTTATTGAATCTATTTCGTACTTATGTAGAAATTGCAAAGCAAAATATCAATAAAGTATGCAAGATTGAAAATTATTTTTCAAGAAGGTTCCAACGTAGCGTAGTTAGGTAAGTATGTATCTATTGGTGATGCTAAGCTGGTAGGCTTTTCCATATTAAATTACCCTTAAAATAACTGCGCTGCAGGTAGTTTGCAGAGGTAGTTAGCAGCGTTAGTTACAGCCTGTATGCTTATAGTCCAGTTCGGGAGCTCTATTTTCGAATCACTCGCTTCAAGATGGCGAGAGATTTTCGTTCGAAGATGAATATATTATGATAAAAGTCAACGAAAATAACTCGTTTTTGAACGAAAATCACTTGAAATATTGACGCGAGTGATTCAAAAATAGAACTCCAGGCCTTTCTAACAAAAGTGGGGCCTGTTCTACCTACGTCTGAATGCTCCTCCACGTTCAATTATAACTCATTATGTAAGATTGTACCTATGTGCTCTTTGTGCTGAAGTGTCGTGTCGTGCTAAATGGTAGCCGTCTAATATTTAATAAGTTAGTGCTACTACATAGGTATCACTTATCTACTGTGAGCATCTTCCTTTTAGTTAAAGCATGGCACTGAAATATATTTTACGTTATTATTTAGTTTGATACTTTAGTGATACCTTTTGTAGATATGACTGGGTACCTATAATATTTAACGTTTATCGACAAGAGGTTTGTTATGTTATCTGAGCAATTTAAATGACTTCTAAATATGTCATTTTATGATTTTACTTTAGTCGTATATTGTAGTAGTATGTACCAATACTGAGATAGTCATTTTCAAAATTATAACTGGTAATTTTCAATATCAGTATATAGACAGGTTTGGGAAGGTATTACCTAAAACATCTAAAATACTACTAGGTATTCCTATAACTGTCTACCCACTGATGACTGATGGTCATCGTAGGCGTCAAAATGTCGTCGTTTATGTATGTTACTAAAGTAGATAACTTATGAGGCATATAACTAACTCTTAGTTTCTGTACGTTAGAGTCCAAACCAACATAGAATAATATTTACATTAGTAACGCTACATTGTTAGTCCGCGATTACTAAGAAGGCGGTCAGCTTCAGGAGCTGTAACCAAAATGTGTACATAAATTCTAATTCGCCGAAGTATCGTAAGTGTTCGCGCCCGCGCACGCCGGCCTCAGCTGATAAGATAACCTTGCCTTTCAATTTGCTTCGCCAAACGCTCGGTGCCCGTGACACCCAAGAAAAACACGCGCTATTAAAACGCTTATTATCAATCACCTCTACAGAAACCCTAGACATGTTTACATTTCTATTTCCTGTACATAATATTACTGAGAATCAAAGATAAAATTATGAATTATCGTATACTCTATGAGTTGTTATCGCTAGCCCATTGTAAGAGCTAAGGCCATCATTATTTCATGAAGTCGTGTTCTATAGAGCTGCACCTACCTCGTGCTCAAAGGGATCGTCTGCACGGGAAACTTGTTTCTGTTTATCTCCGCTGAACGACAGCCTCCTCTTGAACAACTTCATCTTTGAGCCGTGGTCGCCGGCGGCGCTGCGCAAATGTCACCTCGGCTCCGCCGTTTGAGAATCATTAAACTACGACGTTTTCACACTTGAGATTTTTGGTAAAAAAAATCACTGGTGATCACCAAAGAGGGTCATGGCACTGTTAGCAGCGATTTAAAAAAAACCGCGGAAACCGAGCGCTTACAGTCGCGTGTAGTGTTGTCACACGTGCGATGATGTTATGGTCGTGAGACGCATTGTTGCGCGGTGCGGCCGGGTCGCGCTCGCGCCGCGCACTGTGGCCGCGGCCGCGCGTCACCTTGCGGCCGGACTGCGGCTCTACACGCCCCCGATTTTTTCACATCAATCATAATCAGCACCCAAAAAACCTTTTGTCCACTAATTTCACCCGACGCCGCTGAAGACGAAACCTTCATGCAATAAATGACCGGTGAAACGAGATCGGTCATGCGATAGCCCTTTTTATTGCACACGGCGCAAAAATAAGCGTTTACCAGAAAACATAATGTTTTACAGCTGGATATGTATGTATTTTGAAATGTATTATTTCTCATATCACATAAATGATGAACTAGCTAGAGGTACAAATAAAATGTACATAGTAATTTGTATTAGATTACCTAACGCACAACCTTGAACTTCAATAAAACGTAGAGACAGTCCTATAAGTTCTGTAGTGTTATAGATGGTATATGGTAGTATATGAAGTGTCTTTAATATATTTTAATTCCACCGACGTAATCCCACTATTACTGGCACCAACGTACTGGCAGTGCATTTAAAGCCACGAATAAATAGAGCATCCGTTCCAGTCGTAAACAATGCACCGAAATGGGGCGAGTTACATTTGTGCAGTCCGCTGTGTTTGATAGGTGTCAATTCTACGAAACGCCGCATTAAATGGGTGCTGTTTATCAACAAACATCCATGAATTAACTACAAACTCCTATGCGTAAATGTAAAACATAGTGCTACAGCAGAGTAGGTGCCTTGCTCGCGTCTTAGCGTGGGTTATTTTTACTATACATAGTATAGTGTGGTTTACAGCTTATCTATCACACTGATAGCAAATCATGGCACATTCGCTACACATAGATAGACTGGTAGGTATCACGTGCGGTGTAAGCGGTGTTGTTTGCGAAGATCTAGATTCTAGACCGACTAAATCATGCTAGCAATTGCGCGGAAGTAAGGCTTCATTATTTAAATCCTACAGTATACTTAGACATATCAAGATGTTGATGAGATAATTTTCGTAACTATAAAAAGATATATTTTTTACCAAGCTAATTGTGGCACGAAATAAGAAATGCATACGTCAATAAAACTTGATTACATGATTTACATGCGCAAAAAATACTTTTGAAGCCCCGTTATAAGTCAGCCGTCAACGAGAAGATTAAAATTCGCTCAGACGCCGACAATGGGGTACGTAATGATGTGTGCCTACCGCACTGTATAAGGATGCCGCGCTGAGAAAATATCCTACAACCTTTACCACGCGCGAAACAAAACGCAATTCTGTGACAGCCTACGTGAAAGCTCCCCCGAGGGAATTCCGGCCGTGATACAAGGTGACGTTTCAGCTGATTTATTGGAATATTTTCACGCCGTTGGTTTTCAGCTAACGCACTCAACGTCACCTACTTACTTGCAAGAGAGCACCCAGTCGCCTACAAAAGAGCATTGCACATCTTTACACGAATCACTATCAATTTTCCCCCCGTTTAACTTGTTTCGAGGATTTTCACTTTTATTTCTATCACTTTCCTATTTTCAGTTATTAATCTTGAATTGAATGATGTAATGACAGCCCTGCAGCGAGGGTCAGTGCAAATCATGACATTCGTAAGACCTTCGCAAATATTTCATTGTGAGCAATAAAGTGTAATTGATTGCAAGCCACGGCTCGGACCTCGTTTATTCCACTTATAAATTAACCGCTTAAATTACAGCATAAAGCATTTAAATCGGAATGAGATATTTGCTCGTTTTAATTAAATAAATACTTATCGTACATCAAATTCGCACTTTAACCCAGAAAATAATGAAGGCAATAAATATTGCAAATTGAGCCCACAGGAATTAATACGAAAACTTTTTTACTATCTGAAGTGTGTTTGGTTATATTTGTTATTTCTAATAGAAACAACCGAAGTAACAAGCGTACAATACAGATAATCTTTGATAATTTAATTTAACATCAAATCGTCTTAACACGGATTTTGTCGATGGACACATAATTATCAGTAGATAGATAGTAAATGACCTCAAAACAAGTCGGTGAAACTAACTTTCCGGGGCGAGAATTCCCGAATGTCCTTCTAAGTGGTTGTTAGTGTTTGGACAAATATCAAACAGGAAGGGGAATGTGTTCGGAATGCGGCGGGAGAGTTCGCTCGTGTTTGCCTTGTGGTTAGCACTTTCTAAATCCTTGCTTCTCCGAGGCTGTGCGTGTTGTCACTCAACCTAGTAAAAGCTTAGGCGCGACAATTTAACATAGACCGCCTGCTGGACCAAGACGAATAAGGCGAAGAATGCATTTTCATAATTCCGCGTCTATAATGCGTACTTGTTTGTTTTCTCCATAGAGATTAAGTTTAAGATCACAATAAAAGAGACATATTAATGATTCGCTTCTTGGCAGGGTATAGCTAAACAATCCTTTAATTTATAATTATTTTATTAATATCAATCCACAGCTCTTAAGAAAAAGATGATGCTCATTTAAATTAAAACTATCGAATGGTTATGAAAAAAGAAGCAGACATTATAAGATTTGTCCACACGACTGGTTAAATAAATACATTACGAGTAGGTATGCATGTCACTAGTTACTAAAGACGAATCTTGGATATTATTAAAGACGGTCAGAATAAAGGCTAATAATATAATTGTCCGACTTCCACTTATTTGACCCGACTTTTCAGCAAAATGGTGTGAAAATGGAGTGGATGAAGCCGTGCGCTGCCGTCACAGCCGCGCTTTCTTGTTCACGACCATAACCGTAATGGGAGGTAATATCAGCAATTTCCAACTCCAAAGAGCCTCTTATATCAGCCGTATCTCGCGCCGAGCCATCGGGATGCCCTGAACACCGAATATGCCGACTTAATGACCGATTCCTCGTGAGACCGCTCGCCGAAATAATTATCCTAAATTCATTTATGCTACACATTTTCTCCAATTATCGGTTAAACATACCGTACATGGGTCCGTTTTAAAGTTTATTTAATGTTTTCGCATACATGATCATAAAATTTCATTAAAATTTGATAAATTATGATATCGTATGATAATGTTGAAGATAAAATTTCATTAGGTCTTCGTAATATTTTAAAGCATGCTACTTACTGCCCGTTGGCGCTGTCTTTTCACAGAATCAATTTTCACGACACTTTAGATCCCTATCTATAACGACACACTTATGGAAGTTAAACCTTAATTTAATTCCAAAATAAGTATTTGGTAAGCAAATTAGGGTGTCTTGTAACGACACATTCCTTTGCAAGGGGTAAAAGTAGAGTTGATTTGCAAAAGATTTTGTCATATGGAAAAATTTTAAAAAAAATGAAAAAAGTATTGAACTGTACTTAGTTAAAGTTTTAGAGTATTGCTACATCTTATTGTTATTTGGAGGAAGGGTTTAGATGTTAGGTATATAAGTAAAAAAAGTAAAGTTAGCTTGTAAGCATCCCATTGCTTTGCAAAGGCCTTACCTCAAATAATAGGCAGAGTATGAGGTTAGTTATAAGATCATACACAAAAATGGCATCAAAATGAGACATTCACTAAGGAGCAATTTAAAAATAAAAGCACAAAAACTTAAATATCTTAAAAAGTTATAACTACCGGCTAGGGTACATCATGAAATAATATGTTGCAAATGGCTCTACTTTTACCCCTCCAAAGAAATGCATCGAATTACAGTCACCCTGTATAATAGCATATACGAGTACTTGTGTCTGAATAAAAACCTATGTTACGGTTTCATTTCAACTCGAATGTGTCTCGTGGAAATGAAATTGTTTTCATTTCCTTTTATATGAAGGTACTCGTATGTTGTCCTTTTTTGTGACCTCCCAAAAATATCCTTTTACGGAATTTGTCTAAAACAGTTCATTAAGTTATAAAAACAACGAACACAATGAATAAACAAAATGCGACACAATGTTTTACATTTCTCAGTTCATAATAAAATACGTTTTAGACTTTGCCGGTCCCTAAAAAATACTACGAGTGTAGCTTCTTATGTATAGCGTGTATACGTAATTCATCGTGAACTAAGCAGTTCCTAAGCAAGAGAAAAACGTAGATTTCTTCTAAGATAAATCATAAAACACAAAACAGAGGTCACGAATGACCTCACGCTAAAGCTATATGCCGTACCTTCCAACAATGATGAGTCATTAAGGCTTACGACTTAATTCAAGAGCTTTACATTCTGACCCTCAACATTTGCAAAATGTTCGTTGTTCTGTTACTCATTATAATTAAAGCCTTGGTGTTATCCTTAGAGGGTAAAGCTGTTAAGAGATGAAGCGATTACTCACCGAGGTCTGTAAGTGCGCCAGTATTTGCTCGGCGTTGGCTGGGTCCGCCAGCTCCACGGCTCCAGACACCTGCAACAAATATTCCAGCTCCATTAACTGGGTCAATAGCTCCCGGGAGACGGCAGGGAATTATTCGCGCCTGCTTTTTGTTTCGCATCCCAACGATATGTTATGTAACCGTTCACCGTACCTACCCACTGTATCTACTTTATTGTCTGGAACCACCACGGAAATGGATTGCTTTTCTGAACCCTGACTATTTAGGTGTCGATACAATAAAATCAGACATGATTATGAAAGCCATCGATCGTTCTTCAAGATACAATAATACATCAATAATTATTCCTACTAATGGAAATATAGTATCTTAAAATTAGGTAGAAGTTACACATTATTTTGTGTGTACAAAAGAAAGCTTTTAAACATTCTTACTAGGACATTTTTAACAAATTCTTAAGATAATAAACTGTAGCGCAAATAAAGAATAAGTATTGTAACACACTTGAAGCAGTTACTGAAGAATATTTTGGAGAAAACAAGGATTTGAAAATAAAAGCTACAATTACACAAAGCGTACGTCACTCACGTTAGCTAAGAGAATGGAAAACAAACAAAAAATGTAATGCTGCTTATTGCTACGCCATTCCGTCAATCATTCTTGCTTTGATATACAATTACAAAAACCTTTGTTTCGTTTCATTATATTTATAACATATCAGGGTAAATTTCATAGCACTTTTATATCCGCAATAAATATTGTGTTTCGCTTTTAAATCGCTACAGTAACTCACTTCGATTCAGGTCATTACGTTCGTTTATAGACCACACCACGTAATAGCAATAAAAAGAATACCCAAGTGCAAACTCGGCTGCTGTAGTTTGGCCTTGTACTACTACTGCGCTCTTGAGTTTGCCAAAATTACACATCTGTTTACGTTTAATTCAGAATACGATACGAATCTGAAATAGACCCGCCCATGAGAGAAATATAGCCGTTTTAGTAAGCACCTAGGGAGTTAGTAATGTATGTCAAAGTGGTTGAAACAATTTCACGATTTCAGGCTCTACGTGTACCTACCCAGATTGAAAAGCTAATATAGGGGCGTTTTGTCTTCAAAAATTCAAAACTTACTTAAGACCTCAAGCAAGTAGTTTTTCGTTTACTTTACGTTTATTGTCATAAACACGGAAAACAGATACATACCTACATGTTAAGTAAAGTGAAAGTGATAGGTGCAAGATAGCGCGTTGGTTGCGCTCAAGCCCGTAGGCGCCAATTTGCGGTGGTATTGTCCACAGTCCACCGCATCGCGAGATCTCCGCATTTTGTCACGAGACAATACACTAGTGCCGTATCGTACATTTTTAACACGTTCGCCAAAGCTTTTACTGTATTTTATTGGAACGTGAGAAGAATGCCAAGCGAGCCGATAAACGATTCAATTCTGAAAATGCGACCGGAAACTTTTGTATATATAAGGCTATTGCTAAATAACTTCAATCATTTCGTGAAGTCGATGCGTAGATTTCTACGACCGTTAAAAATATATTGATAGACAAAGTATACATAATCTATTGCGTATTAAAATTAAATGTTTGTTTATGATATATCTACAGCAGAACCGTGCAGAATCTATCCTATAACTACTCTAAAACTTTACAATGATGCTACCTTCTGTGTCACGAGTCACGTACCTACCTAACCCACGAGCTATTCTTCAGATATAATCTCTAGAGGAGAAACAGCTATCGATTTGCCCATGAAATTACGTTTATTGAGCGTCACATTATCTAGCACTAGGCTGTTATTGAAACATCCGAGTAATTTAGAGCCATAATGATATTGCAACGGGGCACGCCACACTGTTTGTGATTTATCTCTACTAGGACACCACTGGCAGCTAGATTTCCTAAGTCGTATTCAGAATAAATTATAGTGTTCTCAGGTGCTTGGCTCGGTATGTGGAACGTACTGTATGGTGCTACGGTGCCTGCAAACGCTTTTCGCGAAACTCGGTCACCGCTTATAGTTATTACAGTAATAAGCGTTTATCTATCCCTTATCTCTTTGAATGGGTTCTTACGGCGATATACTGTCAATTTTGTTGTTGCAAACTAACGTAGTTGTAGTTTTTGATAGGTTCCACGAAGTTATGATTTATTGTTACGGTTACGGTTTTACATTTCTCAGTTCATAATAAAATACGTTTTAGACTTTGCCGGTCCCTAAAAAATACTACGAGTGTAGCTTCTTATGTATAGCGTGTATACGTAATTCATCGTGAACTAAGCAGTTCCTAAGCAAGAGAAAAACGTAGATTTCTTCTAAGATAAATCATAAAACACAAAACAGAGGTCACGAATGACCTCACGCTAAAGCTATATGCCGTACCTTCCAACAATGATGAGTCATTAAGGCTTACGACTTAATTCAAGAGCTTTACATTCTGACCCTCAACATTTGCAAAATGTTCGTTGTTCTGTTACTCATTATAATTAAAGCCTTGGTGTTATCCTTAGAGGGTAAAGCTGTTAAGAGATGAAGCGATTACTCACCGAGGTCTGTAAGTGCGCCAGTATTTGCTCGGCGTTGGCTGGGTCCGCCAGCTCCACGGCTCCAGACACCTGCAACAAATATTCCAGCTCCATTAACTGGGTCAATAGCTCCCGGGAGACGGCAGGGAATTATTCGCGCCTGCTTTTTGTTTCGCATCCCAACGATATGTTATGTAACCGTTCACCGTACCTACCCACTGTATCTACTTTATTGTCTGGAACCACCACGGAAATGGATTGCTTTTCTGAACCCTGACTATTTAGGTGTCGATACAATAAAATCAGACATGATTATGAAAGCCATCGATCGTTCTTCAAGATACAATAATACATCAATAATTATTCCTACTAATGGAAATATAGTATCTTAAAATTAGGTAGAAGTTACACATTATTTTGTGTGTACAAAAGAAAGCTTTTAAACATTCTTACTAGGACATTTTTAACAAATTCTTAAGATAATAAACTGTAGCGCAAATAAAGAATAAGTATTGTAACACACTTGAAGCAGTTACTGAAGAATATTTTGGAGAAAACAAGGATTTGAAAATAAAAGCTACAATTACACAAAGCGTACGTCACTCACGTTAGCTAAGAGAATGGAAAACAAACAAAAAATGTAATGCTGCTTATTGCTACGCCATTCCGTCAATCATTCTTGCTTTGATATACAATTACAAAAACCTTTGTTTCGTTTCATTATATTTATAACATATCAGGGTAAATTTCATAGCACTTTTATATCCGCAATAAATATTGTGTTTCGCTTTTAAATCGCTACAGTAACTCACTTCGATTCAGGTCATTACGTTCGTTTATAGACCACACCACGTAATAGCAATAAAAAGAATACCCAAGTGCAAACTCGGCTGCTGTAGTTTGGCCTTGTACTACTACTGCGCTCTTGAGTTTGCCAAAATTACACATCTGTTTACGTTTAATTCAGAATACGATACGAATCTGAAATAGACCCGCCCATGAGAGAAATATAGCCGTTTTAGTAAGCACCTAGGGAGTTAGTAATGTATGTCAAAGTGGTTGAAACAATTTCACGATTTCAGGCTCTACGTGTACCTACCCAGATTGAAAAGCTAATATAGGGGCGTTTTGTCTTCAAAAATTCAAAACTTACTTAAGACCTCAAGCAAGTAGTTTTTCGTTTACTTTACGTTTATTGTCATAAACACGGAAAACAGATACATACCTACATGTTAAGTAAAGTGAAAGTGATAGGTGCAAGATAGCGCGTTGGTTGCGCTCAAGCCCGTAGGCGCCAATTTGCGGTGGTATTGTCCACAGTCCACCGCATCGCGAGATCTCCGCATTTTGTCACGAGACAATACACTAGTGCCGTATCGTACATTTTTAACACGTTCGCCAAAGCTTTTACTGTATTTTATTGGAACGTGAGAAGAATGCCAAGCGAGCCGATAAACGATTCAATTCTGAAAATGCGACCGGAAACTTTTGTATATATAAGGCTATTGCTAAATAACTTCAATCATTTCGTGAAGTCGATGCGTAGATTTCTACGACCGTTAAAAATATATTGATAGACAAAGTATACATAATCTATTGCGTATTAAAATTAAATGTTTGTTTATGATATATCTACAGCAGAACCGTGCAGAATCTATCCTATAACTACTCTAAAACTTTACAATGATGCTACCTTCTGTGTCACGAGTCACGTACCTACCTAACCCACGAGCTATTCTTCAGATATAATCTCTAGAGGAGAAACAGCTATCGATTTGCCCATGAAATTACGTTTATTGAGCGTCACATTATCTAGCACTAGGCTGTTATTGAAACATCCGAGTAATTTAGAGCCATAATGATATTGCAACGGGGCACGCCACACTGTTTGTGATTTATCTCTACTAGGACACCACTGGCAGCTAGATTTCCTAAGTCGTATTCAGAATAAATTATAGTGTTCTCAGGTGCTTGGCTCGGTATGTGGAACGTACTGTATGGTGCTACGGTGCCTGCAAACGCTTTTCGCGAAACTCGGTCACCGCTTATAGTTATTACAGTAATAAGCGTTTATCTATCCCTTATCTCTTTGAATGGGTTCTTACGGCGATATACTGTCAATTTTGTTGTTGCAAACTAACGTAGTTGTAGTTTTTGATAGGTTCCACGAAGTTATGATTTATTGTTAGTGATGTTAAAAGAATGAAATAAGTCTTAATGAAAAATAAAGCTCAATTTTTGTTGACAATGTAAGTGAACGCGTGGTCGGTTTTCAAAATAAAATTATTATCCAGTTTAAAAGTAACGCCTTTTGCATTAAATTATACAGCGCATTAAGAAAAATATGTAATTTTTTAACCGTAATTGCATACCATACTATTAATGGCGTAACCGCGTAACCGCAAGCAAAACCAATACTTTGCTTTTGCGGGAAGAGGAATAAATTCATATAATTTCTGTAATTGTTTTCCGCGAAAATACTCCGATGTTCAAACTCTCGCCGCGCTAATGATTTAATGATGCAGCGGGGGAAACTGTACCTGCTTTTTTACACGTAATATTTCATAAGTTGGTCACACAGACGCAACTAAATTACAGAGTTGCCAGCGTGACAACACAATCTTCGATCATCCTACATGAGGTGGGAATACCGATAATGCAATTATAAATCCTATCAGCGGCGACAGTGTAAGCGCTCGTTGAGCCGAGTGGAACATTGATCTATGACGATGAGATAATCCAGCAAACTCTGTGTACTGAGAATGTGCCTATAGTGATTAATTTCTCTATGTATGTGCCTATACGCAATGACATTTACACGTAGATACGGTCGAGGTTACTGACGCCTAACGACTTTTCAACAAAAATCACTTGCACTCACGACACAAAAACAGGCGTCACTTCAAACAAAAGACGAAACCGAAACGAGGTGCAAGAGATTAGGCGCTACTAGCGACCTCGACCTCGACCGTACTAGGTATGGCATGAAAACTAAAATTTGCATGACTGAAACAAAATAAGTAACATCCGTCAAAAGCTATTTCAATAAAGTAAACTGTAACAATACAATTTTAACTTTACCACATAAAGCGAGAGCTTCAGAAAATATCGGCAAAGTTTTATGGTCTATAGCTGAACAAATTGGGGTAGTAGCTGGTACGCGACGCGGCTCTTTCCGCCCGGTGTACGCCTCACGCCTCCGCGCCTCGGATCATGCCATGTGTAGGCAGAGATCCCACCAATTAAAATACATTGTAGATGATGAATGATTATAGATGCAAAAAATATTTAAACGTTTAAAAATATATAGTTTTTTAAACTATTGATATTGATTTTAGCCTTTATTTCAACATAAAAATGTTATTCAGACACGAAATAAAAGTTTCCAAACCACATAAATTGGAGTAAATATAACGATAAAAAAATAATACGTATTTTCATTTTAACAAAAACGCGTACGACTTATGTTCACTCTGTTTGTTTACGCTGAAATACTTCAATTAATTGATCAAATGATAATCATTGTAATCGTTGTAGACTTTGAATTATATTTTAAAAATAGCATTCATTAATGTACTAACCACGTGGTATTAGTTTTAAATAAATTTAAAACCCGTTTGCAATCGACTTATTTAGGTTTTAAACTATTTTTTCATCTCTCCCGTTCGGAAAATAGAACTTTCCTGTGTAGATAGTCGGGTGGAAAATAGCTTTTCCATCCCTAGGGTGGAAAGTAATTTAGTTTTAATTGGCATGGTATTGAGTCAAGGCATGCAGTCAAAGCTTGGGTCAAAGGTAATTGAGTCACATCATATTATTAAAACAATAAACATTTTTGCTTAGCTATACATTAAAAAAACATATTTATTATGATGTTTGATATACGAAATATACAATTTGTTTAATTTATTAATTCAATCTATTTGTATTATAAATATTACTAATCTGTGATTAAAATATTCGGCTTCCCGCCATAGTACCAAGATGACAGTTTATTTTATTTTATATTGTCAGTGTCATTTTTTCTTGTTGAACTCTCTGTCTACTTTTTTAAACTTTCTTAATAATTATCTGTGGGGAATCATCTTTAGACATACTCTTACTAATCTGTGGGGGAAATTCGATCGATATTTTTTACAAGGATTTAATTATTTCGTATCGTCTGCTTTTTTTGTACTCTGTTTTCATGTGTTCGTGTCGTTACCTTCTCTAATCATGTTAGATGTTTGTAGAATTGTAAATCAACTGTCATTTTGTGCAAAAACTTGAGTTTTCCTTTCTCGCTGAAATACATATTACCTCACCATGACATCTACAACCACTATTTTAATTTAATGTTTTTCCTCACAGTCGAAATGAAAAATAGTATGTTTAACTCAGGTGAAAGCACCCATTTCACTCTCGAATTATTGGCGCTCTCACTTCGTTCGAGCGCCAGAAACATCTCGAGTGAAATGGTTCGCTTTCTCCCCTTGAATAACAATCTACTATTTAATATCGATTGTCTTGCCGTCGATTCGTCGATTGAAAAAGCGAATTCCTTTTTTACGTGAATTAATTAATAAACTTAACCTCGCACAGTACAAACTAGCAAAATATCAATAGGTATTTTTTTGTCAATAAATTCTTATCCTAAATGAAATTCAATTATTTGATTACTATGCAATTTCATTTCAATGGACAATCAAGTTTTATTGAGCCTATAGGATCACTGATATAGGGTTTTCAATCTAATAAATAACATCCTCGTTAAGCACAAAAATATAATAATAAAACCATTTTTTTTGTTATCATGAATATAAAGCATTTAAGAAGTTTGGCTGATAATTAATTAATAAGGTAGAGCTACTTGCAGTAAGCTCTCGGTCTAGCAACGCGTTGGTGGCCCAATTACCGAGGACGCGACCTGCAGGGTTTCAGCAGTGCACTCTGATCTGTGCACACGCCAGAGAGCCAGCCGAGCTAGGTTACGGTAATTATAGGTAGCCTAAATTATTAGCCTAGGCAGCCGATGCCAGACTAGTTAGCAATGGATTAGCACTAATTAATTCTTAATCATGCCATTGATTTTAACAACCAATTTCAGCTAGTAAAGACCCATAAAATTAAAGAAGCATAAAGGGGGTTAAAATTCAAAGAATTCTCTGGAGCACGAGCTAAGAGGATCCGATGCGGATTACAAACATTTTAAAACAACATTGAATTACCTACGCTCCGATCACTTTACAAAGTTTGCGGGTCACTTAATTCCCCCGGCGACATTAAAACTTTCTCAGAGTGCTCGCAATCAATAAATTAAAACTAAATAACTTAATTTGTACCAGCGATGTTCAATACAATGTAAAGAGGCAAGTTCAGAAACAAACTTCGGCCTCTATCACGTCCACTTAACGCTGTGCCACGCTAATTTAATGAACTTGCTCGAAACGTAAATATCAATAATACAGCAGATAAATATCTCTCAACTGATACTGGCCCTTAACTCAATTAGCCGTAAACAATCCAATTTAAGAGACAGAACAATAAGCTGCTATGCAGATATGTAGGTACAGTCAGCGACTAAAATAAAAGCACGCTTTTGATATATGTTGAATCTTAATACATGGCAATAAGGTTGGTTAAACGGCGAAAACATAGATTGGATATTTTTAGGTAGCTTTCATGAACTCCACCCCAATAGTGGTTTTACTATATTTTTCTTATTATATCTTCCTATAATTACAGTATCATGTGTAAATTTAAGAGAAACCTATTATTGGCGATGCTATCATATACATACTTTTAGTTTATATGTCTGTAAAGCTGTTGGTTTTCTATATAAATAAAAAAATACATTACAGATGTTTGTATAATGACTGTATTATAATATTCACCGTGCCACATATCTCTGGGTCGTTCACTGTTTATTTACTACGTTATGTTTTACTACTACGCTCACGCTGTACTAAGAGCATGATTTGTTGTTTAAGTTAATTAAAATAGAAAGGAAAATTCAAGTACGCGCTTGTAAATAGCATGTGTTACTAGAATCTGCTGACATAACACTAATATTAAGCTTCAACTTCATTTAAGCCTAAGATATTATCGAAGTGCTGGTATTTCCACTTTCACGCTTATGAATATGACGTTTTCTGATTATATTTTTAATGACATCCGCTTAGACAACATCGCAGAATGAATAGAATTTACAAGAGTCAATAACTTTAAAACGGCTTTTCTGTATTTTACATAATGTTGGGTTAGGTTAGGAACCCTTCATAACCATCAATTTACATAGCGATGGATGTGATGGTGGTACAGCTGATATAATTTTGGGGACAACTTTTTAAGGCTGCGGGAACGAAACTTGCGACGGGCGGAGCGGGGCGTAGCGGCGCCCTTATTATATAAATCTTGATTTAATCCGTTCAAGTACTAGGCAGTTCAATTTCCACTGAACTAGTTAATGTCTCAAAAAAACAGAGCTGTTATATTTGACAAAGGAACATCAAGATACGCACCCTGTTCGCATCGCTTACTCGTGCGATGATCGCATCCGTTGCATTTGGACTAGTACGTAAAGAAATGTGTGAATCCGCCGGTCATCGCGAGTTATAACGGCGATCAGTCACAGGCGCCCACATTTTTCACCCACCACCTAATGAGAATCCGTAAGTCTGGCCATCAGTATCCATTACCTGGCATTGTGTTCTCATGTGAAACAAAAAAGGCGAGAAGCTAAATAGTTCATTGTTACTGAAGGGATCATTTTTCTCAAAGCCCTTTTAGACGCCGCATGAAGAAACATTAATAATTTGGAGGCGCGCACCCACAATACATCTCGCTCACTGATTACCGCTACTGCCTTATACTTTTCTAAATTAAAGTAATTGAATAAAATAGTTATCGTTGCAGGCAATGAATTTTGTAGATATAAATGCAATCACCATTATTCTGCTTTACTCATCAGAGTCGTAGACAACGTAAACTTCTGAATTATTTATAACTTTGCACTGAGTACTATCGTACCTACTTACCTTCGACGATAAGCTATTGCAGCAAAATTAGCCCACATTTACATTTCTTGTATAGTTTATATAGAGACATGATCAAACCCATCTCATATATAATGTTTCATGGCATTCAAAATACTCTATTTCACTCAAAAAGCACTAATACTTTTATAGTTTGTGTTATCTGCATAGCAGTGTTATTAATTTATATTACCGCGCCACGTGGCGAGCCTTGCCGTAAATAAGCCGCATTTAGCCTATCAATGAGGCCCAAGCCTGGAACATTCGGCCTGATCGAACGCAGGCTTCCGTTTATAGGTCGATCAGGAAATCGCGAAGTTATTATGGCAGTTTATTTTCATTCGAGCCTTTTAACCAACGGTTCCACCAAATTAGAACTAACGATGACGATTTATTAACCAGACATGCCCCAGAAACAGATGTTGATTCAGGAGTGGAGTGATTCATTCTTTTAGTGTTGTGCTACTCATATCCTTATTGAACTGAACTTATAGGCCAATTCAGTTCAATTACAAGTAGGTATTAGAAGATAAATAAGCATTTTCTTATCGTAGCCGTAGCAACTACGACGTAGCACGAATTTAAGTAACCTAAATTATTATTCGCCTTACCTTCACACAATTACTTTAAATACTGAATTTTTAAAGCTGTCATTTTTTTATACACGCCGAAACAACTGACATATTATGGTGCCGCCTACCACCGCCCCGCCCACAAAATGTTGCACGAATTTCGCGAAAATTAATTCAAGTAATTAACTTCTGAGCGGGAATCATTGTTTTGATTAAACGTTAGCCTCGCGAGCATCACACGCGTGGCAGATGACGAGATATCGAGTGATAGTTATTAAAGTACAAATTGCCGCAGCTGGCATAATGAAACCTCTGCGGAGTGCGGGTGCGGAGGCTCCGCTCTCGCCGCGCAATCCCATTTCGTTCGAAACAGACTTTATTGCATCCACGTTATTAATTTAAGCAGAAGCTCTTTATTGTTAATAAAGATAAATCACTCACTAAAAGCTCTCGGAATGTAACTGCTTTCACATTTCGTCTTAACTATTAACTGAATGTAGGTTGAAAAGTCTTTTGATGGCCAGTCATAAGGTTTAATTTGTAATTTGATTTGTTGGGTAAAAAGGTCTCAAATCACACTTTTAAAAAAAGTAAAAATACAGCAATCGAACGTGTTTGTAAATCACTCAGTTTTTGTAAATCAAGACTTTTAAACACGAGGTAATCGTCAACGGTCATCACAATTTACAACTTAATTTCGCGGGCGACGCGTGAGATTAAATAAGTGAACGTTTTTAAGCTCTTTGCGCGTACGCAGCCGCCGACGACTCAATCTGTGGACGACGCTGTCCGACCAATTAAACTTCACGAAATACAGAGCGACGCGGGGTGATAGCCTGGCGATAAATTGTGAACGGACTGAACGAAATTTTGAGAGAAACCTAAATAAGCATCGCGCCCGCCTCGAGTAACGGGGCAAACCACTTCGTCATTTGATATTGCCAAAATTATAACGCATACATCACCGCGTCGATGGATAACGTCATACGGTGATTTTTATTTTCACATTATTTAAAATAGGAAATATGCTTTAGATCAAAATATCAAAACTTGTTACAAAATAAATAATACCTAAGTATGTTTGCAATCTTCAATTTGGTATTGTTTCAAATCCAAATACGTATTACGATTAACGAACTAGTTAAGTGTTTATTGTAAGCGATTCTAGTTTAACCATCAGGAGGCCAATTCTCGTGCAGTTCGTATACGAAAAAAGTTCACCGAAAGAATTTTATTTTTCAAAGAAAATACTGATAATGCTTTATCCGGGTCACGATTTCTATATGCACTTTGATTTGTTTCATGCGGTTGTTTTTTTTACGTGGATATATACTTGATTTTTTCGGTAAAACAGTGATACTTGTAATCGAATTACCACACGAAACGAAGTTCGATCATGCGAGAATCGGCCTCCAGGTAGTGTTGCTCCGATGCCCCCTAAAATTACACTTTATGGTGTCATCAACTACTCATCAGCTATATTTCCAACCTTTAAAGTACGCCGCAATTATTTTCACATTATTTCATACATTCTGTTCCTACTATTAACTCTTCCGTGCTATTGTGTATTGGCTTTGACGAGGAAGTTAAACAAAAGTTTTCAAAACTTAACATAAACTACTAGATTGTTTACTCTCGTATGTGTTACAGAGGAAAAATGCAAACCTATGGTTTTTATAAGTAATATTTTTACTTTGACTGTACTACGCTAAAACTTCTACTCGTTTGAATCTTTTAAACTTAGATTTAAGCTTGATTTAATCTATTAAAATCTCATGATTTATGGTCTATGGATAATATGTATTATATGTATTTTAATAAAACAATTATATTTTAATTAAGATGGGCTCAGCTATTTGGCGTATCTCCATTAATTCTAAGTATTAGTTCCGTACAAATAACTTAAAATTTTCATTAAAACAAAAACATTTTTTTCACAGATTTTAATGGTAAAAACCAGTTGGTAGATAATATACCTACTCACCTTTAGTCATTTAGCTTCAAATAAAAATTTATGTTTTCTTCAATAATGACCAATTGCCGTGTGTTTACTGGACAATAATAAACCAATAAATCTTCACTTCTGCAAAGCTTTTAACCTCCTCACTCCACATCTCCAAAGTGGAACGCTAACAAGAAATCGATTATCGGCTTTTTCAATCTGAATGTATCGCGTCGAAATCATGATTTAGCGGGCGCAAAAAATCCGCTTGTCATATACATAGGCGATTAGCAGCGAGCACACAAACTGCCGAGGTAAAGATACACATGTGAACAATTCAACTTTGTCTAATTTTCTTATATTTTGTGCCAGCATTTATTGATACAACATATCAAGTGTAATAATACGCTTTCATAAAAAAAAACAATACTAGTTTTTGTAACCAGCCAGTGTGCGACACAAACTCTGTTATTGCCTCTATTCTTTGGTTTGTGGTCGAGGGCCGACCATTTAATTTTATGTGGTAACTTCGAGTTTTACGTAATTTGAAAATGCGCAGACAATTATTTATTAAAGTACTTATATTTTGTAGATATGCACATCGACCACGATTTACGTGTGCATTTTACATAATAATATTTTTGGATAACATCTTTCAATTTTGTAAAGCTCTTCTCGAATTTCGTAAATAATAGTGTTTTGAAAATACAAAGGATAGCGTGTCTACAGTCCATTTATATTGTAATAGACCTCATTTTAAATGTACCAAACAGAAGATTTTGTTCAGAAACAGCTTTGAAATGATTGACTGCTAGTTCCGGGTCGACCAGCGCTATTGATGTTTTTGTGCGCCTGCGCCGATTCAATTAAACCTCCTGGCATCATCATCATCACACTCGCATACACTGCCGTTTTAAGAAAAAAATACCGGAATTTAAGTTCTGCAGGTACAGTCGATCACAACAGCAATTTTCTTTGAAAATATATTTTAGTTTTGCTGTTCAGCATCCACCGTTCATGTTATTTATTACAAACTAGCTGTGCCCGCGACTTCGTCCGCGTGGAATAGTAACTTTGGGTAGAATTTTTGAATATGGCTAATGATTTTACAAATAAGATACTTTAGTATTAGTATGAGTACGCAAGATATAAAGTATTAATAAAAGTTTATTAAAGTACATTTTTAGGGTTCCGTAGCCGAATGGCAAAAACGGAACCGAATTGAATGAGATCGAACCCGTAGTTTTTGAGATATTACACATTTTCATCAACCGCAAATATAACTTTGTCTTTCATACAAACACTATGAAAAACAAAGTTTGCTGGCAAAAATATTGTGATATTTTCTTTAGGTGGAATGTAAGTGGACCCCGAATTCAGTTAAGAGTGGTACGGAACCCTCAGTGCGCGGGTCCGACTCGCACTTAGCCGGTTTTTTATAAACTACTTTTTTACCAGACAACCTTTTATCCTCCTTTTCAAGCCCTTACATTAAAAATTAGATAAGAGATGATTAGAATTAGCTCTAGACCACATGTCGTGATGTGCGCTTTTTAAATTTATTGTTTTTATTAATTTCTGTAGCTTTACCGCCTTTTTAATAACTTTCTAGAATAGTAGAACGAAAATGAACGCTCCCAAATGGTCACAAGGCTGTTCCAATTGACATAAAGACCACAACGTACACGCAGTTCGCGGACCCAGTGGAATAGGAAAAGGGGCGCTCGTAGGGGCTGACGCGGTTATCAAGTGGTACGCACCCTATGGTAGATGAAGTGACACTTGGTGCGTTTTGTTCTACTGAGGTTTTTTATTTTACCTATAGTTCGATTTCCATCGCAGGAAACTCTTTTATTTACAAGTATTGTAAGTATCCTAAATGTTGGCCGATGGCTTAAGCTACCACTGTTCAAAATTTCATTTGAATTGGATCAGTCGCTTCGGAGTTTATCGCGAGCAAACAGACAGACAAACAGACAAACAGAGAAATAAGAAATTTGAAAAAAATCTAGATTAGTCTCATTGCACTTCTTACATCCTCCTGACTCGGTTTTAAGCATTTTCTTTTATTGTACAGAAATTCGACCTCTACAATTTTATTATATGTATAGATTAAGGTAGTAGATGAGATGGTGAGTCTGGATGATGCATGTAATCCGTAATTAGGTATTTATTATAGGTAGATACTACGAGTAATCTGCTACATTTATTTTAAAGTATACTCTTATAAAAACCCTAAAACGGTATTTCTGTACATAATTTCATTAATACAGCCCTTTAGCCGTTGTATAGCTAAGTAGCCGCACGTGGTTTACGGCTATTACCGTTAATTCAATTCAACCAGGTAGAAACCGTAACGAGAGTGTTCGTAAGATAATGAGCGACAGAGAGCACGCTTGCCACAGCCTAATTAATACCAAATATGCCAAGCTTATCAAATTACTCATGATTTCTTAAAATATAACACATTTTCTCGTGTTTCTCTTTTAAAACTTCTGATTAAAATCACACCA
Organism: Pyrausta aurata; assembly: GCA_963584085.1. Taxonomy (NCBI): domain Eukaryota; kingdom Metazoa; phylum Arthropoda; class Insecta; order Lepidoptera; family Crambidae; genus Pyrausta; species Pyrausta aurata. The sequence continues at coordinate 8,627,827 of OY757253.1, read as the reverse complement.
AGTTAATAAACGAGGAGAGCCGCAAATACAGCATGAACTTTTATGGCTCTTTTATGGCCAAATTGAGAAAATTCCCAATTTTACCAAATTACCTGTCGGAGGCATTTGAAGTCGTTGAACTTGCAAATGATATCAAAGGTTCGCCTCACTCCCATCCAATTCCCACTCACGGCGAAATGTAATAGAACGCATTTTCGTTAAGAAAATACGCTTAGAGACGCTAACTATCCGCGTGGTTAGCCGAACGCGAACGCAAGCACGCAAACAGACTAACACAATCGACGAATACCACAGACGGCCGTGAATTTATAGCGTCTGATACCTATAAATAAATACTCGTGCCACACTGATCTCGTAGATTTATATGCCTCGTTTTTGGACTTTCTTTCTTGCGAATGGTAATTTTGAATAAAATATGCGCCAGCTATAAGATTTCTTGTGAAAAGATAACATAACCCAACCTACCCTACGGTTGACCAAATTTCGCCGACAACCGAAATGACCTTGCATTGTTGGCGTTTCTGCCTTTTTTCGCATGAGTATAAATTATACGTCTCTCTCTGTGTGATCGTTGTAATAACGTTGTTTTTTCAATTTCTTACAGTAATTGATAATCTCTACAACTCTACTTAGCAACAAGAATGTTTACGGTTAGCCAGAAAGATGCTGGTTCGAGCGCAATTTTCGGGATTCATATTTTAAGAATAAATGTTAATGTTCCTTAAAATAGAAATCATAGACGAGAAGTTTATGAAGTGCTTATGACAGACATCTGTGTATGATTTACATTCTAGAATTATTATGAATGTTTTCGAAGTTTAGCGCGGGAAACAAGAAGAGAAAGATGGATTTTGTTTCTTACTTTTACTAATTGTTTTTTTCGAGTGAATTATTATAATTGATGCTATTGAAGAAATCAATAAATACAAAGTGAGCAATAAAGTAAAGCGCGCTCGATCGTGTTAAACTCCCTTGTTGAGCATTGAAATGTATTAGGTTAGGTAAGGCTACTTTAGTCTTAGTTTTAGTGATAAGTGTAAATATTGAACTTTTATTACTGAAGATAAATGTCTTTGATCCGAGGACGTTAAACTTGTATATAAAAAAGGATCGTTTTATAAGGTCGTGACAACTATTCTATGTGTTTACCGAAATACCTATAATTATTTATTTTACTACAAATATTGCATTCTAACAACTTGTCTACAGAGTTCCACAATATACTCGTACCTACTTTAAAAAGACGCGTAGTTTTAGAATTTGTTGTAATTGCGAAAGGTCTAAATTACATAATGAAAAACATTCGAACTTTCCACCACCTTTCCACGGTTTCAAACGTGACGTTGATTTAAAGATAATGATTATGAAGATAAGAGCTTTGTTTTCAGGCTCGTCGAACCCGGCGAACTGGTTCCATGACAGTTGTTCTACAAACTTTGCGATATTCATCGCCTGAAGGGACGGCAATTCTCAAAGAGATCTAATTAGTCCCTTCTGCAAAAGTATATACAAATTGTTAATGAGATACTTGTAAGTACTCTAACTTTCAAACAGACAAAGATTTATCTCAAGTTCCTCTAACGTTGTAAAAATAATGTGCGGTTTCAAAGACTAAGAATTAGCTGCAAATATTTGCTGTTGTGGTTAGCTTAACTTCACCTAACTCGAAGTTTCAGCGGTTATTTATTCAGTAAGCGCGTTAGCTCAGAAAATAAGTTAAAGGTTTTCCAGCTCGCTCGTACGTTCTTTTTCTGTATAAAATTCTACTCTATGGATAGGACCTTTTTCTGTATAAAATTCTACTCTATGGATAGGACCTTTTGTTGGATGATCAAACAAACTTACTTGTAAGTGAAGTCGGATCCAAATTGTCCTGACTTCGTCGAAGAGATTTAATTGACCATGTAGTAGGGCCTACTACATGGTCAATTAAATCTCAGACACGAAGGCAGCACAATATGTGGTTGCTTACGGCATTTGAAGAAAGTTGTTGATAATTATGAAAGTAATGCGTTATTAGGTTTTTCTCGTCTATTCATAACAATAGATAAGTATCTGAACGCGGACTTCACATAAATGGTATCGCAAGAAATGTGCGTGCTGGCTCGCCGCTCTCGACTCGCGAATCCCGCCGTGCCGGGTCATAAAACTTGAGCTTGTAAACTGTGCATACCTCCGCGTAGGCTATACCGGTTGACACCCCACTCAATCTTCCCGTTCCAAACTGGGTGACATTTAAAGTATCGACCGACCTACCGGAAGAGGTTTTAAGTTCACCACACCCTGGTGACATAACAAACGCCCGACAGATTCGCGCTTGACTAAGGACACAATTAGCTGGCGCATTGGAGGAATTTATTCGCGATCTATTTTGCGGGCGCGAATTAATTTGAAAGGTAATTTGTGTGACATTAAACCCTGTCCCTTGGAATGAGATCGTTCTGGAATTTCAGATAAAATCAAAGGTAGGTAGGTACTTTATGTAGTAGAATAATTATGATGCCCCTTGTTTCATTAACTTGGCTGATATTTGCTGTCGTATCGTTTTCGTATACCTTTTTTCTTTATTGTTTATTTGCATACAATACAACTACCTAGTAAGTAATAGATTATTGTTTAATTTAACTATTCGGCTTATCTATGAGCAGTCAAATTAATTGATTGCTAGGAGAGTAGAAGGAAAGCTATACGTTTACGATAAATGTTGACTTAATTTTGTAATTAAACTTGTGCAGTCTATAAAAAATGTGTTGGATGCAAACATCGGTCTACTTAAGCCACTAAACAACTTTTATTTTACTTGTTACAGTAAAACGTCAACACCGTGGGCAAAACTTGAGCGACATTTTACAAAATTGTTTTCGTCTATCCGAGTCTGATCGATGGCACACAGCCACGGAGTTATATTATTTAACAGATTTTTTGTTCAAGTTGGATGAATATTGATGTGTAGCCGGTGATGTGTGTCGGAAGCGGCAATTTGGCCAAAACAAGTTGTGATTGCACGACAAATTGGCGTGTTTCTGGCGATGCGAACGACAAACTGATGTGTCCGGTTGGTCCGCCGAATTCAACAACGATAAAATAATATTATTACCTATTATTACTGTGTTGTCATTGACAATTTAGAAACTTATGCGATAGAATAATATACAGCACCTTACGTTAGTTAGAACCTTTATGCAATAATAAGCTTGGCAAACCAACAAGTCACGATTATTGTGGATGTATAATTATTTATCGAGGATATTTAATAAAGGTCTAATCAACCTCAACCGAAGCCATTAAAGTCCGTAACAAATCCTGATTTATTGAGGTATTCGGTGACTGGGAAAGTTGATAATTATTCATTCAAATTATTGGCCAAAGCTATTATTAGTAGAAGCGGTAAATATCGGTGTAATATGCATTTTAGCGTCGGGCTGCGCGAGCGCAGCCGCGGGCGAGGATCAGCGCATTCCGGCCAAACATAGTGTTTGTCTGAATCAGTCGCCATTTCTGATTTTCTGCATACACTCTCGGTTACCACTTTCCAGACACGTCTAAAAGGGATGCATACCGTTCACTTTCACTTGCACAAAAGGTGCATGTAAAGACTAACTTTATCTTTTTGACTTTCATCGATCTTCATGTGAAACGGTCTGTCCATTTTTGTCTATATGTAAATGTAGTCATGTGCATACGATATCTTATCAACAAATACGAACATCCGAGGTGTGTTAACGTGCCTTTTATTCTAAACATTAACGTCTAACGTTACAAAAACAAAATGTGAATATACATCGCATACTGTCCAGTGTCCAGTCGATTACTGAAAACTTGAGAAGCCTGTGCCCCTCGCTAATCTGACATCTTTGAAGCTTCATTAGAGCTCGCTTCGCTATGAGAGCAGCGCGAGCGATGTCAGTGTCATGTGACCCGCGTATTTCAAAGGCAAGTCGTGGTTTTGCCATTTTATTTGTTCGACGAGTACTTACCTTTGCTTACGCTCAGTTTATTGAACTGCATGCGCATGAGTGCTCTCCCAAGAAATGCCCTCTTGAGTAAGATATTCTGCACATGTGTGTTTATGCAGATTGCTTTCATAAGTACTCATACTGGTACATATGTGGACATTTTAAATGTACTCCCTTTAATTTGTGTAGGTAACATAAGGGTACATACAATAAGTAAACAGTAATACGAAAATGTCAGAAAGACTTTGTAGGTACTTAGGTTGGTTTTATTAATATTAGTCGTAGTTTAATATAAGTCATAATAAAGTAGGTACACAAAAGCATGGATTCTACGTGGGCATACGTGTATACCCCAGGGAGCTTTGTTATTTGAGTGGACCTTTATGTTCGGTACAAAAGTTGGTCTCCGTCGAAACACGAGCGGTCGTAAAGAAACACTGAATGCCCCGGATTCAGAAACCAATCAAAGCAAGCGTTGTTCATGCCATTAGAAATTCATAATCAATAAGAGTTAAATATCTACACAGGCAGAGTTATAATAATACTTTATAGTAGCAACTTCTCTAGCAGCTAATTACTCAAATAACTCACCAGATTATTTTTTGGGAATCTAAGACGAGTGAGTAAGTCCCAAGTTCTCAACCAACCACTCTATTCCTAAGCATATCTCAAAAAAAGATTTTAAAGAAATAGAGTACGAAGCTTCATCATTGTAATAGCAATTTTATTAGTATTTACCCGCAAGTCCGAGGAGCCTGATGAAGTGGAGGTGCTGCTGCCGCTGGTGAGGGGCCCGTTCCGATACATTTCCAATTCAAATTCGATCAACACTAACTCAAAATGTACACTCAACTATGCAAATAGTTCGCCGGGCTCGCCCCGAACCGGACACAACTCACTTCACTGTCCGAACACAAGAGCTTTCTTCAGTTAGAGTCATTAACACACCGCAGCCGTGTAACACATTGTTTCAAACGTAAGAGTGCCTTTCATCGTAATGCATGTTTTCGCCCATTTGCTCTTGTAAGACACGGAACTCGCCGCTCGAGAGTTTCAAAGACCACTAAGAAATGACACACGGATTATGTAATTTTAACGTTTATTTACAAAAACTAACATCACCCGACCGAGAGCACCTGTACATTGAGCAATGGCATACGTGACTCAAATAAACGGCTTATCGATAAGCAGTATAGCATAACACACTTATCGCCAGCAATCGTCATTGCCACTCATATCGGACTCTTATTTTGATGTGATAAAAAGTCCTGTCACCTTGAACATACCTTGAATATATTCTGCACCGAATTGCAAATCTGAAAGCTTATCTTGATTTCATGTTTGTAAATAATTAGCACAGATTAATAAATTAGTCATCTCATTAGATGCGAACATCACCGTTTATCACAACATGTATCGTAATTGTAATGTGGCATCTAAATAGATACTTAGATAACAGCTGATGAGAAGTGAAATTGGCAATGCAGCGGCCTTGCCTGTCTCTCATCTCCTGCCTCGCGAAGGCTTCGTGCTCATTTGCATATGACTGACAATTGCGATGCTTAGTTAAGTAACGTACAAGTAATGTATTTAGGAAAG
>OY757253.1:8580460-8622072 GCA_963584085.1 Pyrausta aurata | reverse complement strand
GTGGCACTTCGAGAACGACGTGCTGGATTGTTTTCCCCGGCATCGCGGCACCTAGTACCAAACACCGCCCGCAGACGCTGGATATGGCGGTTTCTGCACAACAAAGGCCTCCACCTTTATCACATGAGGGTCTAAGATTTGCTGCGGGCGCGGACTACGCGCCGAAGGTCGAGCAGCTCGAGCTCGAGTCCTCCCGTTGACTACTGCGCAATTACACGTTTACGCGGCAGGGATAACGTGCACAACAACAACACAATGCTGCAGTTATTCGCCTTCATTTCCAGCATAGATTTAGTGCATACGTGTGTGAATGAACAGTGAATCCCATGATGTCCAGTGTAATAAATCCAGTGCTCGTGTCGTGATAGCTAGATTGGTCATTGGCTGGCTAGTGCTTGCTTCGGCAATCGTAAAATAAGAAGTTATTGTGCAAAATAGGCACGAGTTTTGTCTGTAAAAAATCTCTCATGTCGTTATTTTTTCATGTTAAATGTTATCGCGGCCGATAAATAAAGATGTACGAGTATTATTATTTCAAAACCAATGTAAAAATAAATAATAGAATCCTAGTTTTAATTTACATAATCGTGAAAGAAGATTTGTATTCACATACCTATCTGTACAAAAACTGAGCAAGTGCAATGAATGAAAGTTAAAACAAATAAAGATTTAGGTAAGTTTCTAGCTGATTCTAGGATGTAATCGCGTTGCGTTGCGTGTGCCTGATGTTATGTTTTTTACGGTACCAAATAAATAAAACTTAAAACGAAACTGTGTTTTATTTACTTACGCAATTTTTAGTGCATATCCACTGAATCAAAGCGAATCAGTAGTTAGGTACTCATTAGGTAGGTAAAACTAAAAACATCTGTTTAACGTAGATTTTGTGAGATTGAACGCAGTCGGGTCATTAATTTTTAACAGTTTAGGTATGTATTCTTTTTAAAAGTTTACTCTCACTTAAGCTTTGTTATTATCAGCAGGAATTTATTAAATAAAATACATAATTAGGTAGCTACTTCCAGTTTATCATACCTAGTGTTTTATGCCTACGATGAATGAACACATACCTACTTAAGTTGAGTTTCTGTCTCAGTTTATTTATCATAATAGGTACCTAACCAGCTGTTAGTGTTTAGTCAGGTGTTTAGGGATCTGATTGCAGTAACAATTAGTTTGTAGGTACACTGAGATACTTTGATAATGGTAGGTAATCGAATGCAGTCTACTGATGTGGGGGGGTCTAAAAAATAGGCGCGCCGCGGTGCCCCCCTCCCGCTCGCGGTCATTGCACCGGCGCTACATGAATGAATGAGATAGGCATTAAATGAAAGAGACGAAAGGCGATGTCGCGTGTGGGGATCTCTGAGAGTAGACAAGACAGGATGCTCTTTTTAATAATTATTTTTTTGTTAGGAAAAATTAAAATGAAAGTGGGACAGATTTTTTAAAATAAAATGCTTGGGTCCTATTTCTATGATATAGATAGATACTCTGTTAAAATATTATCACTTAAAACGAGGTGACCTTATATAGTTGGCTTGTAAGTGAAATAAATAAATATAATGATGTTAAAGTTCCTATATTGATTAGGTAATTGTTGCGTGAAGTAGTGCTCTCTGTCTGGGTGTCCACGGAAGACCAGCGTCGTGGCATTCCTAAAATGCTACGACACATGCTGAGTGGCCCACCCTTTCAGTATCTTCTTTTTGTGTATTTAAATATAAGTGTCTCTCTTTTGTAATGATGATACTGAATAAACATGTTTTCTTTCTTTCTTTCTTTCAAATATTGAGCTCGGCTGTCAGTAACACAAGGGTGACTACTTGCTTTGTCATTTTTTGCCGTCATAGAGCCAATGGCGTTCTACAACCTAGCTAGATTTCAAATGACCTATGGCACCACATCAGCACTTCAATGATCATCATCATTAACAGCCAAAGGACGTCCACTGTTGAACATAGGCCTCCCCCACGGTTTTCCACAGCGACCTGTTGTTTCATTACGTTAATACGTTTATTATTGTTTTTTTTTCTCTTTTCACAATATTATTTTTATAACTTAACATTTTTGAGATCTCGTATGTTACAATTTTAAATGAAGAACTCTGGCTGCGCATGATAGACATTTATTATAGTAAGTACTCTACCTACACTGACACTAGTACTCTTCTTCCTACCACATCGCGCTTTTAGCTATATTATTAAACTTTTACCAATTACATATATGCATGTCTATAAAATATATAACCTGACAATCGTTAAATAACAAAATGAATTCTCTGAAGAGCTTAATTAGAACGAAGAGGTGTCGTTGCAAAAGAAAACCGCGGCGCAGACCGGTATAATTATACAAAACTTTAAATTTGCTCGCAGGGCTCCAGTTAAAATTAAATAATCCTCTCCGTAAATGGCTGCCTGTGAAAATTTCAACTTTATTAATTTTGTCTGATACAATAAGCAACGGAAAGTCAACATCAATAAAGTTTATTAATTAAATCGTTATGAAGTTAAGAACCGACCAATCTTATTACCAGGCAAATACAGACATTCAGCTCATGTCAAGCTATTTCCCATGTTTTTAGGGTTCCGTAGCCGAATGGCAAAAAACGGAACCCTTATAGTTTCGTCAAGTCTATCTGTCTGTCAGTCCGTATGTCACAGCCACTTTATTCTAAAACTATTAGAATTACACAGTTGAAACTTCGTAAGTAGATGTATCCTGTTAACCGCTTTACTATTCACATAGAAAAAATAAAAAAAATATAATATTTATACCCATACATGAAACTTAAACGTAAAAAGTTTTTTTGGTCCAACCTATTTGTGTAGGGTGTCTAATGATAGGTCTTTCAAAATGACATAGGGGTTTTTTAAACCATTTTCTCTAAAAGTGTCACGTTTGGGGTATAGGCGCTTCCAAAGTCGAAAAATGGGCGTCCCCCCCCATCTAACTTTTGAACTAAGCGAGTGTAAATTTTAAAAAAAATACGTAATATAGATCTTTAAAAACTTTCAACGAAAATTGGTTTGAGCAAAATCTAACTATTCGTTTTTGATATATAGCACATCTTCAACAACCGCAAACATAACTTTGTTCTTCATACAAATACTATCAAAAACAAAGTTATGTTTGCGGTCATCAAAATATTGTGGTATTTTGGGTAAGTGGAAGAAAGAATCCCTAATTCGGTTAAGTTGGCACGGAACCCTCAGTGCGCGAGTCCGACTCGCACTTGGCCGGTTTTTAGGGTTCCGTACCTCAAAAGGAAAAAACGGAACCCTTATAGGATCACTTTGTTGTCCGTCTGTCCGTCCGTCCGTCTGTCAAGACCCTTTTTCTCAGGAACGCGTGGAGGTATGAAGCTGAAATTTATATCAATTACTCAGGTCTACTGTCCCTTGAAGCTGTGAAAAAATCTAACTTCTAAGCCAACGCAATCAAAAGAAACAGCCGTTTATGCCGCAAATTTTCGACACTTGCAAGGGAATCAAAACCTACAGGGTGCTTCCCGTGAACTCAGAATCTTGAAATTTGGTACGAAGCAACGTCTTATAGCATAGATAAAGGAAAAATTACGAAAACCATAAATTTTTAGTTACATCACATAATATATATTTTTTTAATAATTTTAAACTTACTACCCATTTCCTCATAAACGCGTAGAGGTATTAAATTGAAATTCATACCAAATACTCAGGTCTATAATACCTTTAAGCTGTAACAAAATCAAATTTCTATGTCAACGCAATCAAAAGAAACAGCAATTTAAGCTGCATATTTTGAAACTCGCAAGTACTCGCAAGGGAATCAAAACCTAAAGGGTACTTCCAGTCGACCTAGAATCTTGAAATTTGGCATGAAGCAACGTTTTATAGCACACATAAAGGTAAAATTCCGAAAACCTTAAATTTTTAGTTACATTACAAAATATATATTTTTTCTTGTAGGCTTGTACGGAACCCTCGGTGCGCGAGTCCGACACGCACTTGGCCGGTTTTTTTATTGATATTTTTAATAACAAAAACGTTTTTATGTGTTAGCTTAGTTACACATAAAATAATGATACATGTATGAATCTTTTTTATATAAAATATGTTGAAAAATATGTTATGCTAGTACTAAACGTATTTTTCACACCACTTGCTCGTATATAGATACATCATGCTGGTTTTCCCTGTTTATTACTTTACCAATAATGCGCGAAATTAACTGTCCTCGGCAAGTACTAATTCTGATGCAAACAAAGACTATCTTATTCCCGATATCCATAATTGGGCAGACAGCAAACAAATATCTTCTAATGTCAACAAATCGCAAAACAGACTAAGCTCCAGTCATATTCATGTAGTCTCTAAAGCGAAGTTAACATGGCAAGGGAGAGGCGTGAACATCGGTTATTCAATAAAATGTAGCGGCCAACGTTGAGAGAAAAGCCCCTGGTAGAGCGGAGCTGTGAAATTTTAAGCTGAAACGTGCACTTCAAATGAAACCTTCGAATAGAATTCATTAAGGTAGAACGCTCACAAAATAATTTATGTGACCTCCGCTTTCATGTTAGTACGAGCAGGAAGTTAAATCTGTAGAAGCACTTTGAGTGACATTGTTTTATTTTGCAAAGTGACTTTTTGCGACCGCGCTAATAAAATAATTGATGCTTGCTTCGCTTTATTGATCGTAGCGTGATATTGTTTTATAACTTACTTACACATGGAAATGGCTTTATATTACATACCTTTCTTAGGTTTTAATACATAGATAACACATACATAGACATTGATTTAAATCACTTATCCTTATGAATGGACTGCCTAACACATTCAATCGTTTCTCAAGTTTTGCGCTTTCAACCAACAATCTCGTTAGCTTTACAATTTGAATAGCTCTTACAGATTGGTTTTCCTAAAATATCCCAATCCCAAATTACTTTTAAAAAACCTTATGGACCGGACGTTGAGTTATTCAGCGTATCATATCAAATCGTATTAATGTAGGTAAGTAGATATTCAATGAAAAGAAAAAATAAAGATCTTTCGAAAACAGCACCTCTTACATTCGGTTCAATATGCTTGTTTCGTATCGTTTAAGAAATCTGTGCGGCTCGGAGCGGCCGGGTTCACACGCGGCCAGGGATATAAACAGGATAATAAAACCAAAAAGTACACATTGATATTGCTGATTGTGTCCGATAAGACCCGCCGGTGTCGATCGACCCGTTCGAACCACTGCATTTTTGCAATGGGTTCTTATTTTACATCCATAATTTCATGGCATCGAACACAACACGAAAAGCCTTTCTCGGAGATTAGTACTAATATGGATGTTGTGATATTTTATAGCGCAATCGCTTAAATATTTCTTGACGGTGGACTATCACATGTTTATTAGACTGCATCGCTTCTCGCAATATCTTTTATTGAATTTAAAAAAAAGTAGTTCTAGACAATTCTACTTTTATTTAATTGTACTGTATGATTTATTAATAACAAACAAGAAAAAAATAAAACTAAGACATGCAACATAAAAAAATAAGAAAATATATTTTATATATTTTTTTCTTTATATTTTTTTTAAATTTTATTTTTTATATTTTTTTTTTGTTTATTTAATTGTGCTGAAAATAATAATTAGGTGAAAATAGTAATTTTCTAAGAAGTATCTAAGAAGTCGTATGATTGATTTCTGGCAATGTATATATGTATAGTGTATTGTATTACGAGTATAAAGTGCACGCACATACGTTATAATTATAAGTACACCTTACAATATCAAATTGATCGACGTATGCGCGTACATGTTCGCGTGTCCCGTACTCCTACGCGGTGCTGTTAAATTTATGGCCATTTTACGATTCAATTTACATTTAAAAAGCAAGTAACGGTCTTCAAGTGATCTCAGGCTTTTGGGAATAACAGCACCCACACAATATTCGGCAATTACTCCGACTCTTTAATACTCCGAACGGTCACTTATTCTGTCACAACAACGAGGGAGCCTCGTACTTTCCGGAATACATTCACGAGAAGAAATTTATATTTTAATTTGTTCCTAAACGAGGAACAGCGGCAAGAGGCGCGGCAAAACTGATATGTGTCAGTTTAATAAAGTTTAAGCGATAAGACTGTTGTCATCGCGCCGCGGAACGTGAATAATCGTCAATAACTAAGAGGCCGACGCCGAAGTCGGAGCCACGACCTGAATTTTAAGCTCCGCTGTCTTTTGACCATTGCGTATGTAACAGTGATAAAGGCACGTAAATCACGGAAGTGATATGAGCGAGTATGAGTCATCGCAAAACTTCAAGCTGATGTTCCGACAAGTGGACTTATTATAATAGCTCTCATAAATAGGTACCTACTTCTAAAACGAATGGTAGAACTGCAGATTTTAATTACGTACACTATTTATCAATTACAATTCGGTAGAGTTACGTTTTTTTTATTAATAGAAAAAATCAACCCTTAAAAATTACTATTTTTAAACATCATTGGAGAGGCCTATTACCTGTGCAATCAGCAAGCAGAATCTATGTACCTTGCTTAGCGCAACCGCGCCGATGTTTACAAGCTATTAATATCCATAATTCTTACTGACTCGGCAGACGGACCCAATTCATTTGCAATGCAAATTACGAGTGAGCCAGGAAACGTTTTAAATTCTGACAGAGGTATAAGTCTCTTTACTCGAAAATAAATGTTATTTCAGCACCTAATTTGCTTTAATCCAAACTGGAAGTTTCAACTCCTTACTTTGCGCAACTTCCATTTGATTGGGGAATTGTGGTATTTTACAATTCCATGTTTGTTTTTTTTTTAAATTTCCAATTAAATAAAAAGCTCTGAAGCTTTTTCAAACGAAAGCAACAACATTTATCGGTACACATGAACACAAGACCCCACAACCGACCGAAAAGGAGCATCCAATAAACAGATTATATGAACAAGGCAAGGTGTACATACTCGTAAATCGCCAATTTGTTTCAAAATATCCATTAACGGGTGTGCATTGTTTGTCTTTGGTCCAATTTCGGCGGGTCTAAGGTCCAATCTCCGTGAACAATGGAAGCGTGACCCGTGCGGTTGCTGATTGCCATCGAGACTAGTCGGCAGTCGCGGCACTCCGGAGGGTGGCCCTATTATCGGTTTTATGAATAAATTCAACTAGGTATGACGGATAAGCGCAAACAGAATTCAAAACAGTCGCTCTTATGTCACGAAACTTACAAGCTACGATATCATAAATGGATGCATGTTTGATCATTGAATAGCGAAATTTATTCCTCCAGGGAACAATAGCTTACCTACTACATTGTTGCGTAATCTTAATAACTTTAGGGTCAGGCAGGTAGGAACATAACATACAAACTATCCCAAAAGACGTCCCAAAGCTCTCATCCCACGAATAAAGATAAAAGCTTCGTAATTTCGCGAACTGACGTAGAACAGTTATCTTTGTTTGTAACAACTTGTATTAATTTTAAATTTAAACCTTCTAACTAAATAAAATAAGTTTTCGAATAGACGCATGGTTCTTATATCTACCAATAATAGTGTTAGTAGAGTTTGTCGTGTTAGTAGAAACGAGGTATTTTCACTACTTATATTATTATGTTTAAAAAAAAATTATTGTAGACAAAGTCACTATTATTAATTTAAGCAAACAATGATTTTAAACAAGTTGTAGAAAATAAATTTATCTATCTGTGAGTAATTTGTGAATTAATTTATATTAGTAGAGTGGATATTTTTATGTATTGGATGGATGCTATCGCCATCTTGCGGCTGGATCAGTAACTACACAGTTACGACCAAGTAACGCGCACGTGGTTAACTACTGCGCATTTGTTAACCTGCTCAAGGCGAACACAGATGGCGCCGTAGCTTTCAATAAATATTTTTGACTCTACATTTTACTTCGGAAATATTTTCCAATAGCTGAAATTCAGTAAGGTGCATTTACACCCGCTTGGTTGATGATAAAATGTTGTTGTTTATTGCGTTATGCCTACAACTGAACTAAGTTTATCCATTTTCGTGTGGTAATTGAAAAATCATTATTATGACATCGGGAAATTGTAATTGTTTTCAGTGCGTTTTTGAAATTTTCTTATCCTTTTGTTGTGCCTTTGCTTACCAAGAATAGAAAGAAAATGACCGCCGGAAGTATGGGACATTACTAAATTAAAGTAAATACACATATATTTCATACCTTGCTCTCGCATGCTGAATGACAGACGTATTTGCAAACTGAAACAAATGAAAATTTAATTTCATTATTTAAAAGTTAGGTACATTATTCGTATAGTATTACGTAGTCTAATACAATATGACGTGGTACTTACAAAAAATACTAAGCCATTACATTACCTATAATAGTGATAAATGGGTTAAAGAAAGTATAGCACCTACTCCATTTGTACATCTGGGTAAATAATCAGTATGGTCGAGTCATACTCAATAAAGCAAACACATTTATTACCAATTCGCTATCGATTCGGTACTTTTATTACAGTTTCAGTTATTACGGTTTATACGAGAATACACAAGAGAACGGTTTTTAAAACCATCGGAAAGTCAGTAGGTACACTCAGACCAGTATGTTACTTAGGAGGATCGTGTGCGCGCAAGCTTACATACAAAAAGAGAAAACGTTTTCCACTCTTTAAACGTTGTCCAATTTTGTAATTTTTGTTACATGTTAGAGATATTTTAAAAAACTATGCTCGTACGTTTTTATTCTTCGGAATTTCGTCCATTTTTGACTAATCAAGCCTCTAAAAATCAAAGACGTACAAGCGTAGTTCAGGATGTATGAAAACGAATGAGACTCACTCCTCATAGGTTTACGGGTAGTAAAACGTTTTCGCCCGCAAGAATATTTCGACCGTGGGCTTTCGAAATGTATGAAAACTCGCGCTGCGTTACGCCTGCACACGATCCTCCTAATACTTTATTTTTACACTGAGTAAGACTGACACTGATAATTTTTGACTCAATTAAGTACAGTTCAATCTGTATACATGTTTCTAAGTAACAAGAAACCTCTCTTATTTTTTTCTAAGTTTATAGCAATGAATAGAGATCAATGAAATTCTATCTGAAAGAGAATGTGACATGAAATCAAGACCACCTCTTGTTACAATGTCAACCTTGCAGTCACTTATGGCCATAATACCTAAAAGTATTTCTTATTGCATTCCTAATGAGAATTTTGGGGCGTGACATTTATATTCATCGCCATTTCGTTTAACAGCACTTGTACTTGTCATCTTGACCTTTGAATGCCAGGCTGCGTAGTTAGGAATACAAATAAACAAATCATTGTGTACTGCAGCATGCTTTAAATGTGAGTACAAAGTCTCAATAAAGAAAGTCACAACCTCTGAACAAAAACTACGTGGAACTCAGTCTTGTAAAATATGACGCATAAAGCTAAATACCTTGTACTCGTATATGTAAACATTTTATGACAACAAAACTCAACTTAAAATCGTTCGTTCATTCAATAAGCATGCGTTACTTAAATGTTAATTCAAGTATTTCTTTAGGTAGTACCTGCTTAGTGACCATATGATGTAGAGCTTGAATAAGAAACAGTTTTCACTTAGCTTATTCTTTATTTTACTCTACGTTCTATTTTACTGCTGAGGTAATGGATTAGCTAGCACCAAGGCACGTACGTACGCTATTAAGCATTGCTACTATTTAAATTAAAAAAGCACGTTTAAATGACCTAGCTCTTCAAGATCAAAACACCTGCTAAGTGCGAGTCGGAATCGCGCATTGAGACAAACAGACAGGCAGGCAGACCGACAGACTTGACAAGACAATAAGGGTTCCGTGTTTTGTCCTAAAACCCTAAAAAGCAATGTAGGTTACATACAAAAAAGATTTTTTCTTAATAGAATAAATAAATAAATAAATCGTTTATTTGCTCAAAACATGGTATATAATTTATATTACATACAAAAAAAGGTTGAATTGTATAAAAGTACCTCTGCAGCATGAGGCCTGCGCGTGCACCGGCTGGTGGCACCACTGGCACGGGCGCGGCTTGCGCAGCGACTTGCTGCGGAACGCGTGCGCCTGCGCAACGCCCTCCTTCTGGAAAACAAACACATTGTTAATAAACAAATTTAGGACTTTAAATTGCCTAACTTAGAGGTCTAACTAAATGAAGTGTATGTCTTACATAGTTGGAGAGAGAACTGAAGCTTACCGGGGGCACTGCCTCGACCTATGTAGGCTATGGCCTTAATATACATTTGATACTTAGTAAATCTTATGAGTAAAAATATACAGTTGAAAAGATATTATTGCTCAAGAATCTCAAATCATCAGTATACTATGTATGAGTAGTAGTGGTAACTTAGTGGTAGTAACTTCAAAAACTTTAAAATTAATTGGACCTTAGTACCTACATAGTTCGTATAGCAAACTAAACACGTTAATTTGCTGTGCCAACAAACAATCCGTATCTTTGTAGTACGATAACATGAATCATATCCAATTAAGAAGCTACCGCCAAATCTCAACAACATTTATGGAAGTTCATGTCATTGAACGTTGGTTAAATTTTGTGCTGTAGGACTGCAGGCATTAGGTGCTATTATAGGTATAATATGATAGCACCTATATTTTTTATAATTAGCATAGTACAGGTTTACAGGCACTTCTATTGCCTTAAACTACTTGGGCCCTTATTTTGAAACAACAGTAATTTACCTCATTCTGAGCGATATACGGTATTTAATGGACATGGAAAAAAATCGAGATACATTAAGAAAATAGAAGCACCGTACCAACTTTATGGGATGTTTATTCATTGCAGCTATAATGTTATTCGTCATAGTCGCGGCATGTCCATGTTGGGAACGGTTTATTTCTCTAGCGAGCAAATACCCGCGGGCGAGACGTTTAGCGTGCGCGCGTGAAATGACAGCCGCTTTGTGCCGTGGACCCGATAGGGAAGTGCGCTATTGAGAGTCCTTTGATGTGATTTGTCGAAGTTGATCGTAATAAAACGGATATCGCATATTCATACTATTTGCTAGAACCTATTGATGACGATACGAGACGTTCCAGAAAACAGACGACGGGGCACTGAACATTTTTGCAGTAGACTCTATGGTAAGTAGAGTAGAGTATATTATGGTGTTTATTAGTTCCCTGAAAACTATCCTTTGAAACCTTACAACGTCATAAGTCTATACTAGTAGTAGCCATTTAGTTAAACTGTGTCTATGTAAATTTAAGCTGTACGTATAATGGATTTTTCATACTAACTTGACTTGAATCGATACATAATAGAGACGATTCAGTACAAACGCGTCCCTCTCGGGCTACATTCTACACCCCACGTGAGAGAAGGTGAGATTTATGGCGGCACGACCACCACGGCCGGCCGCACCGTACCCAAGCTGCCTTCGTTAGCCGCACAAAGCGCCCATTCAGCGCCGGCGCGCCAATTACCCGCCTTTTTCATTCATCCTAGCTAGATACATTCAAGCACGCACTATATTGTCCACCTCTCTAGCTGTTCCCAGTAAGCGCACAATGACACTGGTTAGGTACTAAACGTAATCATTTTGCTCTCGACTCATGATCATTCTCGCGATAAACAAACGCACATCAATTTACGCGGCAATTGTGATGAAAACACCATTATCCTGAGTGCCAACTCATTATGAATACACATATAACTTTCAGTTATCCGAATCGTGATCAGCTCTCTATTCTGCAACAGGTTACTCTACACTTTGTTGACAACACAATGCGTGAGTAAATAATTAGTTTCCATTCAATCTAACTGCGGACCCACCGCTATACGATTCGTTCCTTTGCAATTTGCATTCAATAATATACTCGCAGGCCGTGATCTTTATCTGCTAAATCCCTGACATGTTTTGCACTCGTTAGCAAATTGTAACTGACAGCTACAAATCAGATCTTGTTATGTGCGGCTTGCAGCCAGAGGGAAGGAAATAGGCTATCTGTTGGACTTGCTCTAATTGGTATGCGCGGGGTTTTGTAGCAAATACAATGTACAATTTGCTAGGAAACGTAAGGGCTAGTGCTCGTAATGGGAGTGCGCGATATCTCGGCAGTCTGCGGCCTGCGCAGGCGCCGGCACTGGCGCCACATTCGCAGCGCACATGACCGCGCTCGCTGCAAGTCCGAAATAAATCATTCCCCTGTCTTATCGGCGCTCAACCAGCGCTCGAGTGCTTGTCTGGTTTGCTCGTGTTCTGTTATTTGGTCAGATATTATTAGCATTTTACATTTATTGTAGTAGCATTACGAAAGACCGACTGACTATCCCTACATACTGCATCAAGGAACTATTTAAAGCGGACGGTAATGGCATCTATTGATGCAATCGCAAACTATAACTGCTTATTTTAAATAATTTCACCGGAAATATTTGAAAACCGTTGATTCCCGGTAAATGCAGTCGGAATATCTCAAACGAGTTCTTTTAATGCATTCAAAAGTTGTGCTGCTGCAAACATAATAACAAATCACATCACGCATAGTTCGATGAACATGAGCGTGCGTGTCGCACACGTGGCGGTCCCGGCTGCGCGGTCACCTGCCTGCGCGGGCGCATCCCCGCAGCAGCCCGTGCCACCTACAAAAAATCGTACACAGTAGCTCGAGCACTGGCACAAAGCAGACAGACAATGCATACTCACAACGCACCATTAGCTAACTGAATCAGATTTCATTGAACAGCTGGTCGCGTGCTCACAAATAAACAATGAGATCGACTGCACTGACAAATAGTTTTATCTGTTCACTTAATTAAAGCGTTCGGAGACGAATAGCCTATTTGAAGCCACTTAATGCTTTGTGCACAGAAAAATACTGTCAAGAACAATAGCCAGCGTCCACTAACTGCAATGAATATGCATAGGATTCACATTACTACTCACAATGGTCTCCTCTGAAATACGGATTTACAACGTTATAATTCGGACGCCCCTACTAATTCTCGTGAATGTATACTCGGAGGAGTAATTTCCTAAAACCGAGCAGTAATTGCGTCGAAGCTCGTTGCGGCAGGTGTCGCACTGATGTCGCCTGAAGGGAGCTTGCTTTGTGCTGGAATATTCGTGGGGTACGCGCTGGCGACATACTAATGTCGTTTGTTTTAATAAAAATAATAAAGAACGTAAGCCGGAAAAGCTTTGACATTAAAAATCTCTTTACCACGAGTGTTAGAATAATAACTTAGGCCCCTCAGTTTCCTTGAGCTTGTAACAACAAACTTTTTACCGAGGTGTCTCTGTTAAAGAGTGAGTTATGTCTTCCGTCTCGGCGGTTACTCGCGCTATTCACAAATAAACAAAAAAGGGTAGAGCCCCTAAGCCGAGTATCGGTGTGGCCACTCGCAGCCTGCCTGACCTACCCTAGAGAACAAATGAGGCCATTATGACCACCACTATTTTTATTAACACCGAGTTGTTAGTATAAGCAGAACGTACAACATAAGTCAATAAGTATCAAAATATTTTGTAAGTATGCAATTTTTTGGATGCGAAGCTAAAAAACGATGATAGTGCATTATATAATGATAAAAACCAGAAAGATTACAGTATTTAAAACTGTTAGCTTATCTGTTCACTAGATGAACACCACATTACGCTAAAGCTACCTACTTTGACCCAAGAATGTCACAGTACTAACTACTTACGTCATGATCTCATAAAAATCTGGTATAAAGTGCTCTGTCCTAAGTATCCATCCATATCATCGTTCGTCCGTGACGCGTTGAAAAGTGAAACTTATAAGAACTACTTTCTTTCGGATCGTTACTCTGATCGCTGGACACTTGATTGAGTCGCCGGGAACAAAGCCCCAGTAGGAACGACGATAAATCAGCGAGCGGGCCCTTTGATATCATATAGCCCTTCCATTGTTTTGTAATCGTAGTCCAGTTCTGGAGTTGTACTTAATTTCCATTATGTGTTTTTTAATGTGAAAGTTGAAGAAAATGCAGTTCTTGGAATTATTAATAAAAAAAAAACAACAGCCACATTATCTTGTTAATAGTTTTTAAACTTTAACGATATTGACAAAATTCGTGGCTAATACTGCAAAGATAGGTACATGCTTATTATTACAGTCTTACAAACTTCTGACGCCAAGCCTAACTTTACAAGTCCTCGTAAGCTTTACAACTATGGTGACTCTAAAATATCAAAGAAAAAATGCATTATATAGTTATGCCATCGTAATGTGCGCGTTGCTTTTAAGCTTTACTCCAAAGGAAATCATAACATGCACCAAGGGTTCATTCACTCCTATTCGTGTTTAAAACTTAGTATCGTGAAACTCGTGCAAGTAATTGTAAAGGAAGCAATTTGCAAGTTTCCCGGCTACAACATAGTATGTTTACTTACAATAGTTCCGCGAAAAAGCTCGCGCTGGCGCTACCACTGAATACTATACACTGCAGTTGCAGTATTGCAAGTATGTTTTGCTGCAGTCGCCTCACGCTTTTTCATGTTTATGGCAGACCAGGGACCCTATTTTTGAATCACCCGCGTTAATATTACGAGTGTTTTTTGTTCAAAACAAAAATTATAACACAACTATTAACGTAGACGGAAGTAGTTACAAAATTGGTATATTTTTTTAATCACTAACCGTGTGGATTGCAACTGATTTTCACATGAAAATTTAACATTAATCAAAGCAAATCACACGCCATATCGTCACCAGTGATTCATAAATAGGGCTCCAGTTGCAATGTAGCCAAAACAGACCATAACTATTTTCTCAGAAACGAACCCAAGACATAATGTAGTAGGTAAGCCAAATTAACAATCCACGGTAACTCAACTCTGATTGTCATTTAAAAAAATGACGGCATTTGTGTGTAAGAGTACTAATACGAGTTACAGATAAAAAACGTAACGTCTACGTTAGAGTAAGTTACTCAAGAAGTACAATACTACATACTACAGTGGCGCTATTAGTACATACAATATGTCTGCGTACAAAACATAGAGATTATGCAAGTTCCCTTCCCTATTTACTAAAAGGTTGACAAGCATATCGCACTATCTCAGACCAAATAAGCAAGCAACCTCGTTATCATAATATCTTATTGTCTCGTGTATGTAGATTATATAGTGCACTATTTACAACAAGAGTCATGCCAGAGACTCTACAAAATGCCATAAGTGGATAGAGACCCAGCTGAGCTGAGAATTTAAATTTGAATTTTCCCTAACTTGGAGATGCGGTTACACGCATATTCATTTAATGAAAGGCGCTATGTACAGTGGCCAGCACATCATACATTTTTATTGAAAAATAGTCCTTATTTCAACAGTATAAGATACCGCAGTGTTTAGCCGACGTGGTGACGTCCGTGCACTAGTGGTTTATTACATCACCCGCGTGAAATTCGGACAGTAAAATTACGGCATCGCGATAAGCGCAATTATTGTCGCGATGATGCTCCATTTACGCGCTATCTGCTGTACACACAGTGCCTATGGCACGTGGACAGATTTCATTTAAATCACCTCACATTTTATTTGAACAGATGACTCGATCAATAAAAATCGTTTGTGCTCGATTCATTCCTACCCAATAGATAATTCCAAATTTTGTGGGGATATAGTAATATGTACCTACCTACATAATAATTTTAGCATTAGGCCATTTTTCATTAGCATTCATATTAAAATAAGGCAACCTCAAATCATTCAACTTCCTCATAACTTTCTTCATTTATTTCGCCTAAAAAATGTCCGGCAGACATTGGGGAAAATAACAAAATCCGTTCGTGCAAAGATCCCGTCAGAAGCCATTCAACATTCGGGAACACAAAACCATCTGGTGGCGGGCCGGTCGGCGCGGCCGCGGCGCTCTCTCAAGGCGGCAGTACGTGACATCCGTCTAATATCGGGTCGATAAAACCCAAATAAAAAAATTGTCTCACGCACGTAGTTGCGGCGAGAGTTGGCAGCGACAACATCTACCCGCATTTATAACTTCTCAGTACCTGTGTGCATTGATCCTTGTCCGTGAACAACATACTTTATGCAGCGATTAGAAATACACAAGGAACGTCGTGACGGCTTCGGTCGACGCGAGAACCGGATGGTGACTTCAATGCTTAATTAACGAATCCGAAATGTACAATTTCCAATGTAAATAAGTGTCGAAGAGATAACTGGCGCGCATTTAAATATAAAGGATTAAACAAACACTCCAACTTAAGCTGTTATAACACGCTTTCACTCTACCCTTTCGCAAAGTATTTAAATGGTAGTGAATACCTTAAAACCTTCTCTACAAATAAGTAATTACAGTGGCTACGCTATGACTCCGTCGTAGTTCGTAGTCAATTGTAAGCTTATTTGAGTATTTCTAAAATATACAAACTCTAAATCGTAATAGCCGCACAGTTGCAATAGCCGTGCTGAAATAAAATCTCTCAAATACAACTAACTGGCCTGCAAGCCACAAATCGTTGTGATCTTATTTACTTTTCATTCGTATGTATAAGAACGCTTTTAATATCGTACACAAAGGTGTAGGCAAGTTTATCATCACAACACCGGCGATGATAACGGCATAATGAAATGTTTTACGCTGTCATCGTGTTTTAAATATTCATCAAGCCTCGAGCCCTCAGTTTATGACTCTTACAGCTAACTTTGTTGGTGCATTATAAAATGAGTAATACGATTTTAAACCAAATAAGATTATGTATAACTCTTCATGCATGACGCATGATCCAAAAATAATATCTGTATTCTGTTTCAGCTGAAGGCGTACATACAAAAAACGAGGGTTCGGATCAATGACATTACAAATGTTTTGGACAATAGGTGCCGTTAGGCGGGCATGATGGCGTAGTTAATTAATTAATTATAGCGGCTAATTAAATCGGAACCCCCAACTGTTACGGTACTGCCAGAGAAGATGACACCGTTTACATATCTTTTTTGTTAGAAATATTTGTAACCTAAATAATTTCTGGCTTGGCTCTATTTTTGAATCACTCGCTTGGATATGGCATGTGATTATCGTTCAAAAACGAATAAAAAAATCAAAGAAAATCACTCGAAATGTAGACGTGGAATCCCTCCTGCGTGGATTTCAACTGTTTTTCATTCCAAAATTCGACTTTAATCAATTAATAATGTAGACCGCCATCTTAAAGCGAGTGATTAAAAAATAGGGCCTCTGATCGATCACGTCATATTATTGTATCAAGAAAAGAATAACGCGATTCAACAAAGAACTTGCAAATCATTATGTTGTCTATACTTTGATTGTGGTTTATAATCCAATTATAGACAACAGACTGATTTTTCATCGGTATTATACTTACTCAGATCAATAACATTATAGAGAGGTAGGTACTACAATGTACATTGTATGTAGTATAATAAGTACATGGTAGGTACTGTTTCCCCGTGATCGCTGTGGTACAACGTAATACAAGGACGAGAGCGTCACATTCGTTGGCTTTATTGCTAAATCTCAAAACTGTTGTTTAATTAAAGTCATTTCGTGGCAACAAGTACTACACCCGACTCCAACAATAAAGATGAGTTCATCTAAGTAACACATACAGCAAGCCATAAATGTTTTAACGAGTCTGCCAGTTGCGAAATAACATCTGGCACATGCTTGCAACTCAGCAGGGAGTTGGTTTTAAATTGACGGTAGATACGAGTTATAAAGAAACTAAAATTAAAGATTTATTCGCCGTCTCCATAAAACAAAATGAAATTATTTTGGGTTTTTTAATATATCCTGACTTGTAAATTAATATTTTTTACGCATTTTCTATCAAACAACATTTATTCAAACGAAACAAAAAAAAACGCTTTGTATTCGGAACATCACTAGCTATTTATAAATTCGCAGGAACTGTTAGGCTATTTCGTCATTCCGCCGACAAGCAGAGTGGCGCAGTGGAAGCGTGCTGGGCCCATAACCCAGAGGTCCGTAGATCGAAACTACGCTCTGCTAAGTGGAATATGTCTTTTTGCTCAACTTTTTTAACAAATTATTTTTTATCCATATCGTGGAAAACAAAACTTTAAAAAAATAGTATTTTCACAAAAAAAAAATGCATTTATAATACTTTTATTACCTTTCTCGCCCTTGTGCAGGTGAATGATGGATGATGATGGGAAGGCACTCCCTATAAGATTAGTTAGGGTTCGTCCCTCATTCGAAGAGGGGTGGTAAAGTAATACAAACGAAATAAAACCACGCGGCAAAAGTGAAGGTTACATAAAACCAGTGTAAGCGGAAAGCCAATTATTGCGCATCATAGTTAACTATCAAAATAAACGATAAACTTTTGAACCAATCTATCGGACCAATTGCATTCGACAAACAAAAACAACTGTTTAATATTACTGACAAGGTAAACTAATATCTACTTCTCTTAACATTGATGATAATAAAAATGTATTAAATAAGTACCTATCTATTTTCGCATTGAGAATTAAATTCGTATAATCATAATAATAAGTATTTTATTGCCAAGGTTATTACTTATCTCAACTATTATTATAATTTATTACTTGAAGTATCATTTGTATACCTTGTCTAATTTATTTGTTACGTTATTTAGAAGGAAAATGTACACACAAAGCACTATCCACGGTCGCTATTTCTTTACGGCACCTAAGACTGGACGACAGATTTGCTACTAAGAATTTAGATTTCCACAGCTCTCATTTCGTAAAAGATTTTGTATCCGTTTAAAATCCCAAGCAATTAAATTAATGTCCAGTACATGTAGCTAATTACATAATGCATCTATTATTGCTGGGTGGTACCCGAGCCGACTGCATTCGAAACAACAGATAGCACGGCCGCACGCACGACGCCGGCCCCCTATCAAAATAAAACGCAAATTATCAAATTACCGTACGTTTGCTTTGATTATAAATAATGGAAGCACATATAAGTTTATAGCTTCATTTGTTAAGCTCCGTGACCACGAAGGTGAATTCGTTCGGAAAGCTAATGGTTCCGTCGTGCTCTCCTTTTAAGCTAACTCGTGGAGAAATTATGAAATTGACTTGTTATTTTCTGTTTAGAAAAGCTTTCTCAAAAGACAATATACGCGAATTACTTACTTACATGGTCTTGCACAAATAAGAGATTAGAAGGGTCTTTATTTACTTGGCTTTACATCCTAGCGCGCAAACAATTAATTCTCAACCCTTTTTATGAATCTTAACGCTTTTATTCAGTAGAGTCGCAAAGAAAAAGTCAAGCCCTCTTACAAAAAGTTATATCAGCGTTAGGTAGATGAAAACAAAAACAAACGCAGGTAGACAAAGTTCCTCCACGCGGCAGTAAAAAAGAACAAATTATGAGTATTGCTTTCATACTCGTTAATGTAGAAAGAAATGTATTTTTGTTTTGGTATCTCGTTACTTTTGAGAACTTTTCCTGGCGTTTTTTTTCAGTGTTCGAAATAGTATAGTAGTAGCCTCAATATAACTGAATTTCAGTAGGTTCAACGGAAAATGTTATGTAATTATAATAGATACATATAAACCTCAATTCATTCTCGAAATTATCTTTGCCTACTGTATTCTAAAAGTTCGAGCATTGAACGCTTTTCTTGCTAGGGCTAAAAACAATTATGTCTAAGTAAGGCTATAAAATAATTGTTTAGTATTTCTCACAGTAGCTAAGTAGATACTTACCACAAGAACAAGCTTTAATGTACTACAAGGAAGCAAGCTGCACTTAAAATTCCGCACATGTGCAGTTTCGTGTAGGGCCAGCGCGCGTCACTCGTTATGCCCATGTTGGGCCAGAGAGAAAGCGTAGTCACGAGCATAGCTTACAGAAGATGCCCAAGCAGTGGTAAGGTATTCACTGGCCTGTCACATTGTTCTTTCTAATAGTTGGGACAGATATGTAGGTACTTAACATAACTGACATAACACGTGTAGAATAGTAACTACTTACTTATCTTGATGAAAACAAACAGGAGGACTTACCATTGTTAATGTATCAAACAATCTCATAAATTATAAATAATGATACATAACATGCAATTTAACTAGCGTACCTTTTCAGAAGGGCGAAAGATTTTAAAGAGATACGGAAAACACTTTGTTAATTAGGAGCTATAATAAAATAAATGTTTCGTATCCTTGATAAGTATAAGGTTTGGTCGGATCTGTATCGAATTTAATTTATTACTTGATGCTATTAATTAACTGGATCTTCGAGTTTTACGTTCCATTTTTATGAACGAAGATACGAGAATCCACCATAAGTAATAAATAAAATATCTTCGCAGATGTCATCAAGTTCATAAGTTATTTTATTAATCAATTTAGGAAAAAAAATAACGCAGAAACTACCTAAGGTAAAACACCCAATTATCGACACTTTAACGTCGAGATTCGAGCATTTTTTAAATATCTGGTTTCTTTATGATAATACACAATTTCTTTAATGCACTAGGTAAAATTTTAGGGTTCATTCATTATTGTTTTAAAGTAAAAAGAAGTATAATACTAATAACTTAGGAAAAAAAACAAGATAGATTTAGGCACTTTTTAGCCTAGTTATCGACTGCAAAATTCCATACATCGACACCCAGTAATCGACATGTTCCAATTATCGTGATCTAGTAATCAACATTTTCTTTTTATCGTCATCCAAATATCGACCTAATCCGTTTAGGGTTCCCAAAAAAAAGTCTTATTCAGTCTTTTAATCATTTTAATTAGCTAAATAAACAAACAAAAGCATGTTGGCATGTATAGATAGTGCCATCCACGACGGCGCGCCCCACCACTCGTCCAAATCGTTTATAGTACATGAGTGCAAGCTTTTTCCAACATTTGAATTGAATTTGGAACATCCTAATGACTTATGAATGACAAGCACACTACAAAAAATACACTCAAAGGGAAAGATGCTCTACTTAGATATAGTTTAAGTAGGTATGGTTAGCTACTAGACGAGTAATATATATTTTTTTAATTGCACCAGTAACATTTTTACTATTGACGTAAACGAAATACGTAAGAACATTTTATAACATTTAAAAAGTTTCTTTATAAGAGAACTATTGGTCCACCAGGACTTCATACTCGTGAATTGTTTTTTCTTCGTACACGTAGGTCCTAGCGAGACGTTTTATATCCTACCCCGATAAAGTACATCCCGGTAATATTATAAGTACCACATGGCTTTTTTTATTTAAAATTGTTTATGGTGTTTAAGTTACCATTATAATTCTTTAAGTAAATTTAATAATGACAGTAGATTAAACCAGGTTTATTTTTTAGTACAACACACTGGGTTTTCCTTGAAATTTTAAACATAATTTAAGTAGAGCCACTTTCGTGAAGAGTCTGAATTTTTGAATGACGGCCGGCATGCAACTGAAGCGCGTGTCACACCCCGCACCCCGCGCCTTCCTCAATCAAAAAAAGAGTGGGGCGCGCCTTCGTGGATGGGACTATCTATAATGCGTAGGTTGGTTGGTTTTGCTGTTGACAAATATGTTTTGGGGCCCATGGAACATTCAACTGGAGTCTTACCGGAAATCTTATCATGTAATTTAATTCTGGGTACACCAAACTTTTGTGCAGCAGTGGTAATTTTCTGACTGCTTCTTTTTATATAATTATTTTTAGGCGCCATACCTGCAAAAAATGTCGGTAACTGGAACATGTAGACTAACGTATAGAATATCCAATCATCGACACAACGGCTGTCGGTCATTGGAACGTATAGGATATCCAATCATCGACACGGCTGTCGATCATTGGAAGCAGTTTGAATTTTTAAATAAAAGACCTATAAATTGAGAGTGCTGAACAAGCTTAGCTTAATAACATAATAAAGTGCACAAAATAAAAAATAAAAACGTTTCGACATTTGTCGAAGATTGGAAAAACCAAAAAAAAAATCTCCAATTTCCGACAGGCGTGTTTTGGCATATTAATATATCCTCAAACTTTTAATGAAATTAAAAAAAGCTGTGAATGTATATCCTAATTGTATAAATAACTAACATTTTCGATAAAGCAAAACAGTCCAAAGTTATGGGCAATTAATCTTACTCACCTCCTTAGCGATGACACTAATAAAACTGGATTTCGTTGGAGATATGACCGCGGTCGATACATGTCATTACGCCATTTTGTAAAAAATGGCCGAATTTATGAAACGTTATCCGCAATGACAACTGGATAATCCTCGTCCATTGTTTATGCTTCAAATGCATTCAGAAATTAGAAACTACTGTTATTTTCTTTTGTTAACTTTTTTAATGTCGGACAATGGTGTCTAGTCGAAGATTGGGTGTTTTACCTTATGTTATTGGTTCATCTAACAAGACAATATCCAGACCACTTGTTTTAATTGGACTGGATTGATCAGTCATTGTCCCAAGGGTCGATTTATGGAAGATGATCTAGTTCAATCGAAAACTGATGTGTACTTATGAAGGTTTAATACAAGTAATATAGTACATAAATGCAGATAGTAGAGCCCAAAGTGAAAGATTTCACCATTAATTAAGAAACAATGTTACAAGATGAGTACTTAACAGAAATTGCATAAAAATTGGCAGTAATATCATTCCGCTTATTGGGACAATGTACCTACTTATGATACAAATTGTTTCATAAATCATAATTAAATGTGACGAAAATGTCCACGGCAAGCATCGCGCAGCTAATTACATGTTAATTTCTTATGGCGATGGCATCATTATTCTGAATCGAGTGTTTTGTAATTTAATTATAGCCGATTTCTCAGTACGCAGCGATTCTGAGCGACCACCCGTGCCGTGGATAATTGATTTAGCGTCATAACCCGTATTTGTAGGGCCACATACACACGCTTCAGGTAAAGCACGGCATGTTTGCCTAGCCAACATCACATACCAAGCCATCGACAAACAAATAAAATTAAATTTGTCACGCCACCAAACCAATACTTATCACGAAACTGACATCTAAACTGAAGCAATCAAGTAGTAACCACGTCACTAAATTCTATTTATCTTCGTTAAAAAGTACTTATCGTAATGTTTCCAATTACGTCAAATCAAGACCTATGCGGGCAGAATTACTGTGAAAAATAAAATGATTTATGGTTATCAGTGGTTATCACTCGTTGTGCCTATCATAGAAATAGGGTTATGGAATAGGACTGAACACTTATTACTTAAGGTACCTCCTATCCTATATGTGGGTTAGTGGTCTAGCGATCTCCTCCACTGTTTGTTAGCTCAGATAATGAGGACATATTGCCAGAAGCTTTGTGTACAGTGTTGAAACTGCTGTGACGTCAAGCATCCAGCCTTACGCAACCACTTTAGACAATGTTTACCAACCTCGTATTCTTTTAATTTTCATTATTCTACACACAATATACTCGTGTCGATAAATATTCATAGATATGTTGAAGGGGCACCGTAAATGGGTGGCAGGCCATGTGTATGTGCCTCCAATAATCGACGACAAACAGTATCTTAGTTTTTGGTGAAACACATTTAATTATGCGTCATTTCTAACTCTAGCTGGAGTAAAGACGCTGTCCTTATATGGCGATGGATACAGTCAACTTGTATGCTACCTTTTCGAGAAAACTTGCCAGATACAAAATAGTTATAATTACATACACATAGTAAGCATAAACAATACATTAAATAAAAGGGAAACTCCATCTAGATTTTCTTGAAAATTTTCCTGCTAAAGCTCACAGGTATTTTCTTTCGGCATGTCGTCTACAAATGCATTTATCTGAAGTATTTATATTTAAACGTGTCATCTGATGATCTATAGGCATGTTGGCAGTGCAACATAATTTTGGAGTCGATAATGAAATGTTTACTCTCAGCACGTCTAAGTTACGCTGCGCAGTGACAACTTAATTAGTTTAAGTGTCAGCGGGCAAAGTGATTGTAGTGAAAGAGCAGTGACGTGACGAGGGGAGGCGTCAGACGCCGGCGACGGTCGTGCGTCATGCTGACAGCCGCCTGCGCCCGCGCCGACCGTTCCGCTAGCTAATGATTTACGCGCTACTAATGCCAAAAAAACAGAACCTTGTCCTCTCTTATTTTATTTCATTTTTCCATCACAAATACAAATATAAAGGTAGGTTTGTTTGGAACAAGATTAACATAATTCAGCTGAAAGCCGCATTAGAAGTATAACTACTAGAACTATTATAGTTATATCTTCTAACAATTATAAAATCTGCTGTGCAATCACATCGAGGTTTACCCTTAAGTCATAAAAACACTCCACCTAAATAGGTTTTATCTCAAGTTTGATCTCAAAACGAGACGTCGCGCTGTTTTGGTATAGGTATACGAATGTATACGAACCTATGAGCCGTGTAAAAAATTAGAGCACCAAAAAGGTGCTTTATGTCGATCTCCGGAGAACAATCGGCTAATGATTCTACGAAGGTCATGATAAATGTTATGGTACCTACTTGTTAAAATTCTGAGGGAGGGTTAATAACCAATGCTGAGTGAGAAAATCACTAAGCAGAATGATTAGACAATTTTTGGGTTATGGATATTGATATTTGGATATTGCAACTTTGGGCACAGGTACCTAAGCAGACCGTCTTAGAGCGAGTTTTGGCTCGTTGTAATCATGATTTAAAAAAGCTAAGTTTGATTCCTCACATCCCGATTTGGTTATTTAATCAATTATGAATATAGTAAGATGGTAGCCAGTTAAATAATGTGCATCAACGTTCGTCCTTACCGCCATGGCCGCGGCGTTAGAGATAACATCAACACACTAGGTGCAGTGGGTCAACCTAATTCACTCTGACGTCGAAATGTATTACGTACTTATGCATCTACTCATTCATACATATCACATACAGACCTCCCACGTGGCCGCACTGCCCTACAGTTACCATCTTCCACTACCCGCCGCACTAACTTGGACATTTGGGATAATTGGTCCCCATTCAACCGTGAATAACTGAGATACTGTGCAATTAACTAATTTGATCGTAACTAGATAAGTGCAGCTATATTATCTATCGTACATACTCAATTACGCTTCTAATCATCTTACTTAAATAAAAGAGTAGAATAATTCAACGTAGAAAGAAACTGATTTATATCAATAGAAACCGTGCGTTTAAAACCGAATAGAAGAAATCATTTATTTGTAATAGCTTGGAATGCGTCTTTAAATATGGCGGATAGAATTAAAAGAAAAAAATAATCCCTCGGGATCGGGTGCCATTCCAAAGAGCACGTTCAAATAACTCCAGCGTTTCGAGCTTCGGCTCAAAATGATAAATTAATTTATTGCCGCCGTGTGTTGTTTGTTATGGGGGACTGTACCAATAGAGCTCCCTGCGATAGGCGAAATAGTTCGGTCACCGCACCCACTTGAAAATAAGTACAATTTGTCGGCTAGAAAAATACAGTCAAGGGTTATTTTTGCGGTTGCATTGTGTCGGGCTGGAGAGCTATAAATCACGCACGCAGCCGCACTCCAAGCTCGAAAGAAAGAGTGCACCAGGTGGCCACAACTATTTTTAGTATACTGTTTATGAGCCAATAAGAGCATAAAATTTATTTTATGACTCCCTTTCAAATCGTTTGATTCATGGGTAGAAGACATTTAGGATATTTTGATGTGAGCATTGTTAATAAAAGGCTGCTATGATTGCAAGTGCGGCTCCGTAAGCGATCGCTCTGATGCGCTGGCGCTCCGACAGCTGCGGGGCATGTTTCGCGAAGCGTGACATTTTTTGCCTGCCTGCTGTTTCGCATTGCACGTTTTGAATTTCAGTGAAATTTTATCCGAGCAAAAACCATTGTTGAAAAGCTGATGACCTCTAACATGGTAACTCTAGCAGCCCCACCTCATATGGAATTAGAACCGACTACTTCAAAAAAACCGGCTAAGTGCGTGTCGGACCCGCGCACTGAGGGTTCCGTGCCACCCTTAACTGAATTCAGGGTCCACTTACTTTCTCTTAACGAAAACATCTTAATATTTTGTGACAACAAAAATAACTTTGTTTTTCATAGTGTTTGTATGAAAGACAAACTTATATTTGCGGTTGATAAAAATGTGCAATATCTCAAAAACTCCTGGTTCGATCTCCTTCAAACTAATTTTCGTTGCAAGTTTTTGTTGAGATCTACATCATATATTTTTTTCAAAATTTTCACTTTCTTAGTTCAAAAGTTAGATGGGGGGGACGCCCATTTTACCACTTTGAAAGCGTCTATATCTCAAACCTTACACTTTTAGAAAAAATGGTTTTTAGAAACCTCAACAGCATTTTAAAAGACCTATCCATAGACACCCCACACGCATAGGATTGAGTAAAAAAAAATCTTAGGTTTAAGTTTCATGTATGGGAGCCCCCCCTTAAATATTATTTTTTTCTTACTTTTTGTATCTGAATCGGAAAGCGGTAAACAAGATACACCTACCTACCAAGTTTCAGCTGTGTGATGCTCATAGTTTAAGAATAAAGTGGCTGTGACATACGGACGGACAGACAGACAGACAGACAGACAGACAGACAGACTTGACGAAACTATAAGGGTTCCGTTTTATGCCATTCGGCTACGGAACCCTAAAAAGATCTATCGGTCACTCTGTCCGAAGTCACTTCGCCTTTCACTGTTAGATAAGTTAAATGATGTGCGCAAAAAGTTACTCTAAATAAATAGTGACAAGTGTATTCAAATTTAACGTCACATTAGTTACGAATTGTCATCGGTGGAGACGTAATTATGTGGTTTTTCGATCTAATTGCGTACGCACAATGTGCCGCTCCCGCGCAGAGCCACACTGCCCCGGGACTGAACTTCCGGTCAACAAACGCTTTGGGCAGTTCCGCCGTTGCCCAACATCCGTTCGCAATCACGAATAAATTACAAATTAGTAATTAACTTTACAAATTCTGTGGAACGCTCCCCTTGATGAAGACGCAAGATATTAATAACTTGTCAACGTTAGTTTATAACGTAATAAAGAAGCGAAGCTGTGGATTATTAATAATACGACCAATAAAGTTTTAAATCCATTAAAAATATTAAAGCAACCATCATTTCAAGTGTTTGAGGATATTTTGAAACTTCTTAACTAGTTTCTATTCCTTTACGACACGTCATGATGGCTTTCAAACCATGATGACTAATCCGCCTTAATCAGTCGGCTTCGAGATGGACCCAAACAATGCGGCTGACAAAGAGCTTTGTCTGTCATCGGACGTACAAGTACGTATAAGAGAGAAGTAATCTGGTTCCCAAGCGTGCGCAGGCGATAGTCCTCGCGGCCGCAGTAAATCATCGAGAGACGCCTCTGCCGAGCGCATTGTCCATAGTTCACCGACCATTCCATACCAGTTCTACTTTACGATATATTTTACTAACATGTTCTTAGATTCGAAATATCAGAAGGTGCCGTCTTATCTCGGAGTGTCTGCCCGGTTGACAGAGAATACATATCTTGGATGAGATGTCTTTCAGAAGGTGCTAGGAGGTCGAGTCCAGAGCATTTTTCCGAAACTATCTAACCGACCGTGAATACTCCGAATGGTCATTTCGCCGATATAAAATTCTACGAATATTCGTTACGCCGCTAGTTCATAGGCCGATCAGTAATATTACGAGCTATCTTTTCAACTCTAGTCAATTTATCGATAGTTTGATTCTACGACCATTCCTTTCACCTATGGTCAATTAATCAAATAAAATAATTGGAAGCGAGCAAGGACAAAGAAAAGCAGTACCTACATCTTAACCTTTTTTAATACACGAAAGTCCTGCCTTTAGCCAACTTTTTTCATCAAAATTAGTAAAGAAAGATTGGGAAAACATGCAATTTACGCGTATCTTACAAGTAAATTACATAATTCTAAGTATTAATGTTTTTACTGCAGTCAAGTTTTTAATTATTAATATTTTACTCTTTTCATATTTATATAGTTAAAAACAAAAAAAAATAAGAATAAATGTGTTTATTTATAAATCTTTTTTAGGTTTAAGGTTAAAAATAAACTTTACTCATACAATTTATAACTTCATAAATTTTACAATACAACATTTATGACAAAATTTCACTATACACTTTCAATTGAGAGAAAAAATACAATTTGCTTCAACACAAGAAAATATAATAAATTAACATTATATTATTTACTCAACGGTAACTTTTTCTTGTTTTGAGTTTATTCACTGTTTAGGAATAAAAAAACAGCAAAAAAATAATTAAAAACTTGACTGCAGTACAAACATTCATAGAATTATGTAATTTACTTGTAAGATACGCGTAAATTGCATGTTTCCCCAATCTTTCTTTACTAATTTTGATGAAAAAAGTTGGCTAAAGGCAGGACTTTCGTGTATTGAAAAAGGTTAAGATGTAGGTACTGCTTTTCTTTGTCCTTGCTCGCTTCCAATTATTTTATTTTATTAATTGACCATAGGTGAAAGGAATGGTCGTAGAATCAAACTATCGATAAATTGACTATAGTTGAAAAGATAGCTCGTAATATTACTGATCGGCCAATGAACTAGCGGCGTAACGAATATTCGTAGAATTTTATATCGGCGAAATGACCATTCGGAGTATTCACGGTCGGTTAGATAGTTTCGGAAAAATGCTCTGGACTCTGCTTGCTAGGTCTTGTATTAGACAGCAAGTCATAATTTTTGTAGTTCGAAACGTGCGTATAGGTAGGTACTTACTTTGTTTAGAGAGTAAATGACGGTGATATTTAAAAAGTATCAATGACTAACGCGGGCCGATCAAAGGCATTGATGTAGTTGCCCAAACCAGTCAACAACGGCTAAAAAGGTGTCGTTTACACCGCAATCATTGATACAGATACATTGCCGGAATTGCAGGCAGCGAAGCGAGACGAGCTGGCGTGATGTGATCACAGTCGCAGCGCCGCTCCACGCAATCCGATACTGCACCGAATTACGTAATACCACCGATAACATCTCAATTTGATCGCAAATACCTGGGCTGGGCCGTAGGCGCCGTAGCAGTGACATTGCGTTACAGCTACCAAAGTATAGGTATGCTTGTTATTGTACAACACGTCCCCTCCCCATGTATTACATACTTTTTGGATCTGGTAAGTCAGTATTTTAAGTGTTTCACATCTTTCGGCATATTCACGTCACAATCACTACATTCAAATAGCAAATAAATTGAGGGTGATATAATAAGTAAGTAAACTAAGTGCATTTAATAGACAGTATGTATCTTCTACACCATTTTAAAGGATTCAGAAATACACAAGAAACAAGAAAGATTTCTTTGATTTCTAATCCAAAACTTTCTACTCCTCATGAAAATTCTACGTTTGTTAGCTGACACCTAATCGATTTGCCAAGGTTATGGAGTGAAACTTTGTCTCCTATACGTAGCGTATAACCTATTGTTATTTTATTTAAGCAATGAGTGAAATCAACTGTGGGCTGGGTACCGTTACTAACTAACCAATAGTGACTAGAAGAACCCGTATCTTTCGTTCGTACGTATTCTTTGTTCAACACGCTATGCTAATTCTTTCCTTTTACGTAAAGGTGAAAATTATCGTTTTGTAATTACCTACATTATTATAAAGATACAACAAGTTTATTTACCTATATTAGTTGAAAGGGACACATACTAGTAAACCAAGACATTTGTAACTGCATCAATAACAAAAAGTTTCAAATTAATAATAAGATGTCTCAATTAAGAATAAATTATGAGATGTAGTCCACTATTAATATCTCATAATAGCAGTTGAACAATAAAGGCGGCACACGGCTAGTTAAATCAAGCGCAGTCAAAAGAACCGCCCGCTGAAAGGTTTCATTGTGAGCTGCGCGCGCGCACATGCTACTAATTACCGCGGATAGATAACGCGCGAATGAATGCACCGCCATAACTCGCTATAGTACACTTGCTTCACGTATAAAAGGGCTATTTAGAAAACCAATGAGAGCAGAAGAAAATGTGCGCCTGCTTCCACTGCACATGTAACGCGGATTTCCTAGCACATTGGTTTTTAAACAAACCCATCTTTATATTGATAAAAATGTTTTTGTTTGTATTTCATCAAATATTAACTCGTATATAATATTTTTCTTATTTCGTAATTTATTAATATTTCAAATTACACTCCACGTAAAAGAAACGTGCCCCTAAATAAACAAGTCATGTAGCTAAAAGCTAATAAATAATCGCACTAACAAAGCCACCCTTACACATAGTAATCACGACATGCTGTCATCTCAGACATATTACCTCTACAGTCTACACCACTAAAGAGAAATTCCCAAGAGCTCTAGCGAGACGACAAACAAGCAATAATGGTATTATATTATCCTCACGATTCTTGGCTTAATGTAAATAAATGATAATAGATAATAATAAATATGATAATGCTGAAGATACCGAGCATTCTTTCTTTTTTATATCCGGACAGTAAGTATATTAAGAAATGAGTGTCGACGTGAGTTTTTTTCATAACGTCAATAACATCTCAACGAATTTCACAAAACTTTTCTTCCTTAAACGAAATCGTCGAAATCAAAAGTGCAATCATCTTTTATGACAGTCGTCAGAGCGTCATACAATTTGTCTTAGAAAATGCGGTTACTCAGTTATTGAATTAGGTGACAATGAACTTGAGCATGTTTGCCCGGGCCGTGGGCGGCACCGGCGCTTGGGCATTGCGCAAGGCAGCCTGGGAAGCGACGCGCTACCGACACCCGCGGTCACCCGCGCGCATTAGCATTCTACCGTTACCTCCACAAGGCAACATAACCATGCCACACATACCAAATAGAACACTAGATAACAAACAACATACCTAATTGTTTATGGCATTGCAATGGTTAACCGAGCGTTAATTTATAGTCGTCTCTCGTCGTATGCCTTTATAATATCTTAACGATATAGACGTGGCTAGTTAATTGAACCATAAATCAAGTCATCTGAGCTTACACATAATTAGATACATGTACATAGGAAAGCATTTACGTTTTGTCTAAATTTCGATTTTCCTTCTATGAGTGGTTAGACAAGATACAATTATTGGCAGGAATAAATGTTTTTTGTTTTTCTTTAGATTCATCTAAAGGCGGTAATAATGTTTTTTTTATATATAAAAAATGAGGATTGGAACTAAGTAAACTTATAATTCCATTGGTAATGTTAATGACCTTTCTGTACCAACAAATCGGTCAAAGATTACGAAACCAATTACTAGCAGAACGGGTAAAACATTAAATGTGATGAAAAGCTACCCGCAAATTCCGCCCGCCCGCGCGGCCCGCCCGATAACATCACTTCACGAGTGACCCGCGCTTCCGTGACGACTAAGCGACGGTATTTTCTCAATGTACCCACAGTGCCCCATTGTTGCGAAATTCGATATATTACATTAGAATTTTAAAAAATACGTTGATAAATTTATTTGTCGATTTATAAATAAGCTGGAAGAACTCGACAAACACCAATTTTAAGCAATACGGTGTACAGAGAAGCAACTTTATCAAAACACATCGTAAAATTATACAGCACATCTCAACTCGTGCTCATAGCACTACACATAAAGTCGATTGCTTTGTTTTTGTAATCAAAAAGCTTAAGTTAGCCGGGTGGTCGATGCAGCTTCATTTAACTCGTCAAGTATGTGTGAACGAGACACAATAGAAATTCCATTGTTATGCGACTCTTGAGAGTCGTTTGATCCCTGACTGATTAAACAATTACGTCTATTGTACCCATTAAGCGCTATGTGGGAATATTTTTATGATGTATTAAACTTACACGTCTAACATGGGCGCTGTAAAGTGTCGTCGGAATGTATAAAATGAAATAGTAAAGTATAAAGTACTAATTCCTCAATTAACTAAGGTAAAGCCATAAAAGTAGATAGAGTTTGGCGATTTCCAATTTTCAATCATCTTTTACGAGGTTCTACAAACTTAAACTTTGTACATGTTTTTACGGAATAAAAATATAATAATAGGAAAGTCTTAATTTCTCTAAACGATTTAGTGGTAAGTAATAATCAAAATCTATTTTATACATAGTGCATCTACAATAAATAAAAAAAATAATTAAGTTGCATCTGAATATACCGTTCATGTGCATGTCTAATGGTTTTTTTTATTTTAATTCAAATTCAAATAGGGTAGGTAATACCATTTCCAATCAGTAACTACCTAGAATGGAATCGAGTTAAATATACTAACGTAATAATTAGTTAGCTGATATGAATATTTATGAGCGAGCACATCTTATTTGCTACAATAATATTTATCACGTCTTCTTGATAGATAACATCGGTAAACATTATTCGATGAAAATCACAGGTAGGTACTATTAATTTAACAATCATTAATTTTGTTATTATTCCCTTACGAGTAAATTATAATAATTCAACATCAACGATCTTTAAATGTGCTGATTTATTTCTTGATTATACTTATATAGATTGGTTATGGCTATTTCTCTTTTAAAACAATTAAAAAAATTCTCAGAAAAACTAATGCTGAAAATCAGCCATGTACAATTTTAAAGATGAGCGTCAAGAAAACACCTTTAATCAAGTTTCTTCGGCTTTACTTAAATTAATATTACTTATAATAGGTGCTCTACACTACAAGGGTAATTATTATAGAAAATCAATTTACATTTCTAATAAGATTGGCCCTAAATTTACGTTATAATAATATTTACCTGTAAAATTATTTGCAGAGGTCTACTCACTCGGCACGAAGGTGCGGGAGGTTCGTATCCCCAGAAACAGTTCCAAGGCATCTTTGGTGGGAAGTTGTAGAGAACTAATCACATTTTTGAGAACACAACTGTTCGATCGAAGTCCATTTGAATGGACGATTGCTATAAATGAAGGGATGAGTTTTGGCGGTGGTGGTCGTAAGTTTTGCCGGCATAGGCGGGAGCGAGGGGCATAGCGCGCAGCGGGCGGCCGAGACACGGGCACGGTGCGACTGAGCCGGCCGGCCGGGCGGCAAGCAGCTGATTCGCACCGCCACCGCCACCGCTGGAGATCGCAGCACTCGATCGCATATTCAATTGACACAGATCACATTGAACAAACATTAAGAAACCTATAGTAGGCTGAGACAACTTATACTTGAACAATTTAAGTCAACACTTGCCAATGTTACTCGACCACCGTCATGTAGAGTCGAGCTCCGGACTGCGAAGCAGAATTCGGTTGCGGGTTTGAGTCCCGTGAATATTACTGCGATAAGAAATACCGAGTAACTTAGCATTTACAGCTTGCATATTGTTTTAAATCTTACTGGAATATAGTGTCAAAAATGAATTTTGTTGTTGATCAAATTTATTCTTGGAATTTATTGTAATATCATCATAGACAAACCTAAGAAGAATAATTAATAATTTAACCCGGTCGGCACTCGTTGATGTGGTGGGAGTAAAAACACAACGAAGATCTTGTTGATCTTGATAATCATGCATGAGGATGTTTTGCCCATCGCAACAAACGCAACAAGGACAACTACAAGATAATTAGGTATGCAATGAAATCATATTTTAGCTTTACTAAACTTCATATTACAATCCAGGTTTGGGCAACTGTACAAAAGTAACTATAACCACAAAATATCTTATAAATTGATACATACTTACTCCATTATCTCTACATTGCATTACCTATACCTAACTACATTTGTAAACGTAAGTATCTTCACTAAAACTTTTAAGTACTCGTCCGGGTAAAATAGATTCCTTTCTTTTATATGTAGTAAGTACTTTAGGTAGGTAAGGTACTTGGCAGAGACGGCGACAAGACAGAGCTCCTGCTACAATGCATTGATTCATTGTCAACTATGGCCAGTAACCATTTACGAAAAAAGGTACATTAAAATAACTTACAAATTGGGTTTAATGGACTTTTACGAGACGGTTGAATTCAAAATAAAAAAACTATAAACATACAAAATCCTCCAACTTATGGCTCTACGTACAATTTTATCTTTATAGCTCTAACATGAAGTGTATTAGTTGATAGAACTATAAACTCCAATCTATTTCTCACAAGTTGACCGCTGATCATGCTCTAATATCTGAACATTTTTATGGTCGTGACATTAACATGCATACAACACTTTAAATCCATTAAAACATCTCGGGATTATGTTGGGCTACCAGCTTTATCTCTGAGCGATTGTCCCGCACTAACTTTCAAATTGGGCTTAAATCTTCGGGAGGCTCTTCGCGTATCACTCACATATGATTTTAGTAATGGGTTCATTGACTAGCACTATCTGTGATTGCTACTAATAAAGCCGCGGCCAACCCAGCACGATCGCATGCACATATAATGCAAGTATCTTACTAAATAAGTAAGATACAAGGAAAGTAACAAGCTTTTATCTCATAAAGGACTTACAAAAGGGATTGTTTGTGAATACAAAATCCTATAAAATATCATGTATTTTACAAACGGAAACATGTCTTGTAAAGTTACGCAAACAACTCTAATACTGCAAGTCATAGTTCGACAAAACGGAAATTACCTAATTTGATGTGGTTACATACACCTACTTCTTCAAAAAAAATTTTTTTAATCATATCTGCTGTATCAAACATTATTCTAATAACTGCAACATGCAAGGTACCTTGAAGATCAAATGCAGTGGCGGACTGACCGCAAGAGGCTGTTGCCGGTCCCGCGACCACGGGCAGCTCCAAGGCATGCTACTGATATTACGGTCCTTTTTACGATCGGTCTTTGCACTGTTGACCTCACAGTCACACAACTTTGCACACAATCACAACAATCGGCATTCCTATTGATAAAATTTAAAGTGTTCTGAAAAGTAATTGTTTGGGTAAGTTTGTTAAGAGGTTTCGTAAATATTCGGCCCCGGTGAGTGCGATCGCGTACACTTGTGCGAAGTGCGTGCAACAGGATAGTAGGGTACGCGCGCGTGCGTGCGGCGGGGCGCGCGACTTCAGACTAGGCCCGCAGACCCGGCTTCCCGAGTCCCGACGTTCCCAAGTCCCGACGTCCTACACGACCCTAATCGCTCCCGAGTTGGGTCGCGCGCACGCCCCCCGCCAGGATACGGGCTCCGACTGCCAGGATTAAAAGGCCCACTCAGACAAATACCGTGACGAATTCCAGAATGCTCGGATTGAGAAATGTCAATCAATTTACGACATAGACTTTTTACGAGTAACCCGCACCTTGTCAATCTAAATTAAATTCGGTTTACTTAGACATGACGTCTGAAATTTCCAAACAAAACCGGTGAAAATAAATAGATGCAAAATAAAAAGAGCACGTAATAACACGTTATATTGCAAATACGTACCTTTTAGATTTGAGGGTTTCCCTCGATTACACCAAGACCCATCATCAGATCCGTATTTGGCCACAATGGGACCAAATAGAAAGTAAATCATTTAAGTAAGTGAAATAAAATTTCAAATAGGTCCACAAATGACTGAGATATGAGGGAACATAATATACAAACAAAAAAACATACAGTCGAATTGATAACCTCCTCCTTTTTGAAGTCGGTTAAAAATCGCTTCCACCTTGAGTCTTCTTTTGTTTAAAGCACGTTTTTGTGTCGTGTGTGCAAGTGATTTCGTTAAAGAGTGATTAGGCGCCAGAAACCTCGATATTACATAACTATGTACCTAACTTAAATAAGAAAATTGCTAGATCTACAATAGCTCCAACTTTAATTATTATTATGTGCTTATGGTGGCTATAGCTTTTTAGTCCTTGAATAAGCACACTTTTATATAAAACGAGCATATACCTTCGTACATTGACTCGTTAAAAATAACCGCCGCAACAACTCCGCTCATCCGCCTAGGCGAATTTAGGCCAATTTGCTGCAAATTCAGCTGACCTCATCAATTAATTTACCTTATCGGCGGTATGGTACTAATTAAACTGAATTAGCATATTGCCTACAGTTAAAAGGTTATTGTTACTCATCGAGAACTATCGAACAATAGTACCTACTCTACTTCCTAGCTAGTTAATCCCTAGCTAGCAAAAATGTAGGACAGATCTCGTAGTCACATCGCGATTTTTTCGTAGCACCTGCCGCACGCTACAACGCGTAGCTGACACTGATTTGCGCGACCCTTTTTAATTGCATTTAGAACGACTTTCTTTTGAAACGCCTATGATGGCGAAGGACCTCGAAGGACCTATCTATGATGTATACAGTGTTATTCTTTACAAAGTGCACATATTAAAATATGGCATTCTATGTTTAATTTTATGGACGGAAAACATATTTAAAAAAAAAAGACTTAATTTTTTTTAAAAAAAAAAAAGGATGCTGATCTCCTTCGATCATAAATTAAGCGTAATTCATTGTTATAAATTAGTTAGTACTCGAAAGGTCACAGGAGGGAACAAAAACTTTAAAACATAAGTACGTTAAAAATATAGTGTTATTTTTTTTAATGTGTTTTCCGTCGATAAAATTGATCATAGAATGCCATATTTTAATATGTGCACTTTGTAAAGAATCACACTGTATATGACGATCAATGGTATATCTATTATGCATTGATAATTATTTTTCAGGCGTTAAATATTAATGCTAATTTTGTGCTACAATAAAAAACATTATAAAAACAACAACGTCCGTTTGATCTGCATGTATTTTGGCAAGCATCGAATTTTCACGCTTGGAATATGTATTCCAATCTAACCCCTAACTTTTTACATACAAATTTATCAAAATAACACATACCTGTTCTAGTACCAATTGATACTTCTTATTTTTTTGCCACCACGATGATCCCAGCCATTTCATTACCATTGCCGCAGAGAAGCGCACTAAAGTGAACACTGCTATAACGAGTATAGCTATAAGTAGAGATATAATCACGAACACTATAGAATCTTCTATTGTTAGTAGTTGACCATCGAATGTATTATGATTTTCGTAAATTACCATAGTACATTTTTTATTGTATTCGCATAGTGGTTGTGACTTGTGAAGTTAGTGAAAGAATAGGAGCAGGCCGAGCTTCGGCACTGAAGCCTAGGAGTGGACTAGCAGAGCGAACCTTGCGCCCGCCCGTGCTGCATCAGTACGTTGAGCTGTTAATTTAAATTAACGCAGTGTTAAGTGAGCCCCATTCAAATATAGACAGCCTGTTTACACAAACTCTAATAAGGATTTAAAAATCTTACATTAGGTACCTGCCTAACCTAAGTTACACTAACACACAAACACTTAACACTTCCGGTTCCTTGGAGGATTTTCCTATGAATTGACTAAAAAAATATTATTTGAACGGTTTAAGTTAAGATTTAAAGAAACAAACCTTTAACCTTTTTCTGCAAAATGTAATACGAGGTTTTTGATACAATAAAAACACTTGTCATTTAGATATTAATATATTTTCGAATCTAAAATGTACAAAAAAATACAACTTAATGTAGTGTACTCAATAATGCCTGATTTATCATTGAATTAAACATTATACTTCGAAGTTCGAACAGCTGGGATATAGTTACTATTTGTCGATTCCCATAATTGACAAATACGATGTCGTGGTAAAGGTTTCGGGACAAGCTACTAGGAACGAAAAGAGCGTAAGCCACACTCGTACTACCCATCTGTAATATTGTTACTGTAGTCATATAAATCGCGTCCAATTTTATTTACCAAAAATAATAAATTCGTTTTTAATATCAGGGCGGTTGTGTGAAGGCTTCGACAAGGTATTGGATGTAATGTAATCACATACAACTGTACAATTTGATTTGTATCTTTTTCTAAAATAAACATAACGACCTACATTAAAATTATTATTTAATCAACCATCACTTTATAACAACTTTGGTTGTGTATGCTACTCGTAAAAATATATGTATTTAGCTATTTACAATATATAAACATACATACATACAATGCGTAGAAATGCACAGCAACACAAAAGGCCTTAACTAACATCAGATAACTAAATAACACAGATATATCAGACGCCCGCTGAAAAGACTACGTCGGAAACTAAGACTAGCTCGGTGTCCACTCTGAGTAACAGCTGAATCAACGCCCTCCACATTCTCAATGTGTTCCATAATATTATAAAATATTGGTAATTATTACACTTACTAGGAATTTAAATATCTTTTCCGCGAGTGTCTAATCGCTAAAATCACTTTGCAATGTTTGGAAAAACATAATTAGTTCTTTAGCTATAACAGAACGTTAAACCTAAAAATGTACACAATATAAAAATACCCTTGATCGCAGACGACAGGCCAAGACAAGAGACACGATTTTATACAAAAAATAAAATCAGTATGTACGGGATATGCCTCAGTGTGTTAGCGACTGTCATCTCACTACAAATAAATACTTTTATCACACATATTCTTAAATAGATAAATTTTAAAAAACCCTTTAATAGTAGTGGAAACATCTAAATAAGTCTATCGAATATAAAGAATCAGTATCGAAACTAATTATGCTTTGTCCTTTCGAAACAAAGATTCCCGTACCCATCCTTGTTTCTCGTTACATGGTGCCAAGTGATATTATTAGTTCCTTGTCACAGGGCAAATTCGTCTTGATAAAAAAATATTTATATTAAATCGACGTATCACATTTTTGTTAATACAGTCCAATTTTATTTTTTTCTCTGTAACATTGGATGGAAAGTTTGGACCCTATTAATTGTTTTTTAATTAGGTTGACTTACTCTGTGACAATGTTCTAATTTAAACTTACGTCCAAATTTTATAATTATAATAATGTTCTTACATAGAATTCCAATTATATAATTTTATAACTTCTGTAAACTGTAATTTAATTAGTATGTAGTTTGTAAAATCTAAATCATGCCCATAATATTTGTCGACAATACCACAACATTACACTAATAACTCTGACATGTCCAATACTCTTAAACATTTAACAATAAAAATCGAAACCAATGACGTTAATTTTGTAGTAGCCTGTAAATTAAATGTATGTTAAAGTTGCCGTTTGTACATAAATCATTCAACTATAAACTATAGACTGATCTTTACAATGAGGTATCTGACACACCAAGATAAATAACGTCCTAAGATTTATTTATTATAATTAAACGATTTTCGTACGATTAATATCCGTAACTTTATCAATTTATAAAAGCCCTTTGATGTTTCTCTATCAAAATATGAATGTGTCTTATCATAGGAATATTATTTCGTTGGTATAATAT
Source organism: Pyrausta aurata (assembly GCA_963584085.1). NCBI lineage: Eukaryota > Metazoa > Arthropoda > Insecta > Lepidoptera > Crambidae > Pyrausta > Pyrausta aurata. The sequence goes on along the minus strand of OY757253.1, from coordinate 8,582,831 downwards.
CGTAACTACAAACACTTGTAGTAGAAAGTAGTTTCTAAGCTTACATTCAAAAGTTAGTGACGAGAAAAGAAACTCTAGCCTTCTAGTGACGAAGTGAAGACTACCATTGGATGATGAGGCTTGATGGTTGTATCATTGTTTTCTCTTACTTTGGAAGACGATGTTTACCAATACCAGTACTTAAGTATTACCTTATGTAGGCTTTTACGCGTTTTGACTCAGCTAAGTCAATTGGTTGATTTGTTATTTCAGTATTCAATCATAAACTGTCATTTTGGAACGGAACGATTACCAATTTGGTTTTCAACAACTAAAATTAAAACATTTAAATTGTGTAATTGTTTGCAGGCTTACTTTTATTAACAACTATTTTATTTAGGTATATTTTAGGTAATGTTATTACACTAGATTCGTTTATATAATAATTTATCTTTTTTTCTCATAATTTAGGTGAAATTGGAAAAATACTTTATATCTATACTTTCAGGCACCTATGCATCAATCGTTACAGTTTGACTTATTTACATTATTCAATATGGGGAAACCAATGTTAAGACATGCAATGGACGTGTTTCCAATCATCATAGTAATTAGTTATTGGTTACATAATCTAGTTATGCTCTCATAAATCTGCAAAAAATATAACCTTTCTATGTGTACAACGTACATTTACCTCTCGCTGAGAAACCTGACGGCTTCAGATGCTGTTTCGCTAGCGATTCGTTAACTCATATCACGTAGGTACTCAACTACTGCTTAATGTTGTCACGTCAAAGGCCATCACTTGTACTTTGTTGATTCGATATTTACCTATTGGACAACACAAGAACTGCCTACCAATAAATAAAAGTGGAATGAAGTGTAATATTACTACAGCTGGGTCTATGTATACAGCTGATCAAGTTTTGAGCTTACCATTTAGTCAGATTCACTTTAACGCAAATTGATCAGTAGCCTACGTGTCAAAACTATTTATTCCACAATGGTACAAAAATATTGTATTATCTTTATTAGTCTGTTCATTCGTTTAACTCGGTTTCACTGTACTCTAAACATTATTTGTACGTTCATCTTTAGGTAGGTAATATAACACATCACAATATTAACTTTTAAGTGTGGTTCTATTCTATACATAAGGAGCATGTGAATAAACCAGGTAGATCTCAAACAAGCGAGCCCCCAATTTAAGTACTTTAAGACCGCATTAAGTTCCTGCCCTTGCAAAAGCTATATTTTTAGTTAGAGAATGAACATACATTTCTTCATTCAGTCACTTCTGGGGTTAATTTATATATTTTTTGACATTAAATTTTAGTCACATATAACAATTACCACGTATGCATACCACAAATCACGTATCACTTACATGTAAGTAACGACAATCGAAAGACCTTACCGAAGTCTAACCATACTAGGTAGAAAAACTAAATCCCAATGTGTTTAGCCGTTTTTTTGCTGTTACGTTTTACGCATATTTATTATCTGTGGTCCCGAATATAAGATGGGGAAAAATATTCACCACTCGAATGGATGTTGTATGTTGTTACGAGGTTGCACTTATTCTCTTTAAAGTTTTCGTTCAAGATAAACGCATCATGCGTTTAATAATATTTTTTATAGTAGTATCATCCTAGAATAGTAGTAAATTTAATTTACACGTAATTATTAATTTAGTTTTATTGTTACATTGTGCAATCCTACGTCGATCCAATGTCCGGAAACCATAAACATTCACGATAGCAAAGAATTTGATTTCTACAAAACGTTACCGAAACGATGCTAATATTATGGTGCCTAAATCTATATTATAATTATACGTAATAAAATGACATTGAACATTCATTTTTACATTAGGTATTGGTCTTCGTAGTCTTGCATGTTTTTTAACCCCTTCGAAGCAACCTTTATTACGATTGTCAAACAACCTGCTAATTGGAAGGGCAATCAAATTGAATGACACATTTTAGAGCACTGCTGTTTTTACGTATACATATAGCTAATTAGAAACTGCCATTGGATTGGACTATGGTCAATGATAAAATTTTAAAAACACTAAAAGTAAGAAGGGTGTTAGTACTCGGCTCAATTCTTTCATTAATAATCACAGATACAATTCATAAGAAATAGTATTCGTATATAAAAATCCCATTTAAGGGTTCGCTAATATGAAATATACTTGCTGCCATGTATTTGCTTTCAGATGCTTAAAATGCATTTAGCCTGCACAGAATATTGTGATCACAGTTATAGGCAGATTGTTTTTTTTTGTCTAAAGGATAGTTCAGTAACTCAAACTCTTAAGTTTGACTTGTCAAGACTGTATAATTTATACCTGTGATTACTAAATGTATTCCAGTACTCGTCCTCAAAC
>OY757253.1:8482286-8580260 GCA_963584085.1 Pyrausta aurata | reverse complement strand
CAAGGATACGAAATGTGAATCGTTATCATTGCGGCTCGATACGATAACGTCGATGACGTGACGTCTACGTATGCGGAATGATTGTGCTGATTTACTGACATAGTATGGTGAAGTTGCTGTCCAATCTGAAGACGATGTGGTCAGAGGGCTTGGCGGCGATGGCGGGCGGCCGCCGTCGACGGGGAGCAGTGCGGCCGACGCGTCCCTCGCAGCGCCGGATGACGCACATGACGGAGCCGGCCTCCTCCGACAGACGAGGCGCGCACGGGCGCAGCGTGGATCACGCACTCCACGTATCTGCGTACACATATTAACACGTTAGCAATCACTTAACCAGTCGGAACCGCAGTATATACAGCTAATAAAATTACACCTTCTAGATAAGGATGGACAAAAACTTCAGCTTTAAATCTGAATTATATTAGCTTTTTAATAAAATGGACAAAGTAACATAAGGTACTGGATGAAGGATAGACCTGTACACCTATGGCAATTGATTACAACAACTGGGTCTGTTTGCAATCTGACATTGCAAAATACAATAGAACTTGGATTGCTCATATCCTAGATACCTACAGAAGATACTACCTATCTTTGTTATATTGACACTTATCTACAGTTGTGAAATTCATCAATTCATATGACTTGTATTACGTATGTGCGCTAGAAATCATGATTTTATGAAATAACTATGGCAATACAAGATAGCATTTTTATATGCACATTCTCAGCGAAACAATGCTTTAATAATTAATCAACATTTAAGTTATATTTATATACATTAACTTATTGTGGAACGTTTCAGTTAAAAACAAACTTAATTTATTATTTCTTTAATAAATTGAGAGACGTAACATTAAATTTTGTTTTGCTTATGTCCTTTACTATGTAATGTATGAAATATAAATAAAATATGTGTATCTGTAGTAGGTCAATTTAGTGAGTGCAATTATAATTAACTTGCTGATATGAGTAATTAATGTGTCTTATTAAATATAACGATCAAATTCCTTTGCTTTCTTCAAAATAATGCACTTTAGGTGGTGAAGTTAGCAGAATACATATTAGCAATCCCTCTGTAATCGGCCTCTTATCGTTCATTCGTCACGATTGTCTATCACGGTGAAAAAGCAAAGTATAACTTTGTCTTAGCATTTGCATATTCATAAACTAACATATTAAAATGTTGATCAATTTCTACTTAATTATTGACACTATCACAACGGCTAGTTAGGACATCACGTTTTTATCATAAAGCTATTTACAATCAGTTTTAAATGTAGTTTATTAATCAGTAAGTTACTTAGTTAACTAAATTTTAATTAAGAGTAAAAGTACGTCAAAATCCTATTCCACAACATGTTTTATTATTCGAGCTCTAGAAGTATATTTATACTAATAATTACCTAGAAAGGTACATATGTGAGTCATATCATAAGTTTTAACAAATAAACTGTGTGCCAAGCTGATAATGATTGATTAAACAGTCTATGATGACTGATAAATAATTAACTAAACGTAACGACACAATATGACATATCTGGTATCATATGGCGCAAGTATGTGTATTGTTTTTATCATAAAATGGGCCTTTGGTAATTAAAATGTCGTTATGTGTGTACTTACCCAACTCCGTCAGTCCCATTAGAATTCTTAACAAGCAGGCGAGCTTGGATGGCTTGAAACCTGTCGACTTCGGCCGCACTCCAGGCGAAAGACTGCACGTTTCTCAGAAGTGGCTTTAACTTTGCATGGTCGTTGACATGCAAACAGGAGAAAAATGGTTTCTTATACAATTCAGTTCTGTCCTGCAGAGTGAATTCTTTAATGTTTTCTGTGACACATTCGATTTCTCCTTTGCAGTTGACTTCTAATAAAACCCAACCGAGACTACTTGTGTAATGTTTCAGTGCCTGGAAATAAAAATAATAATGATGAGTTGTAATAATTGGTCATTAAGATGTATAAATCAATTTAGAAATGTTTTGGAAAGAGCTTACTCCAAAACATACAGATGAGCTGCACAAAAGCTGAATAGAAGAGAAATTTGAAACCTAAGGCTGAATAAGCGAAGCTGCATAATAGCCGATTAAACCGCTATACAACCCCAAACTCCAAAAACCCAGCCTTGGGCTGATCAATGCCTGCTTAAAGGCTGTCTATTAACACAATGGCTGCCATTTGTAAAGCAGCTCAGGTTCTTTGTTTCAGCTGTTATAATTCTTTAGACTGCAAACGGGTAAAAATGCAACTGTTGATCAGCTCATAGCTTACTTATGACTGTACAAAGTATGAATTAGTAATAGTAACTACACTTTTAGTCAGCCTATTGGAAATCCTCGATAGTTATTTCGATACATTAGAAACCCGCCAATCAATTGCAAACTGTTGATTCACTCAGATTAAACGGAAGACTTTTTAATAATTTATGTTTTTATTTGGTAGCAGTTTCATTATTATATACCTACTAACTAAAATGTATTGTGCTTTCTTGGTTAGGTAGTGTCATTCAGCTATAAGCTATAGCTATTCAGCTACAAGAGTAAAATTAAACCTTTAGAATTACAAGAATACTGAAAAACTCTAATAAACGGTCTCAAACTGTATTAAAGCCAACAGTAGAACTTTAAAGCATTTGGCAATAAAGAAGAACTCGTTAAAAGTATAGTAGATATAAAATCTTTTTTTTTAATTCTCCTGTGCAAACATAAGAGTGTAAAGAATTCACAAGCTTAACGAAATATCATTTAAAGAGAATAAATCTACTCGAAGAAAAAGCCTCCAGTTTTGGTGCAAACTGTAGTGAAACCAGCGTCTGCACAAGAGCTTATAATTTACCTAAATAACCAAACATATACAAGCTAAAGGTTTTTTTAACAAGCTACGAGAATAATTTGAAACTAACGGCTGAACAGTAACACCTAAATTATCTGTTATAATGCTGAGAGTATATTGTTTGTTTCCCTTTTTGCAACTCTTATTAAAAGAAAGCAAGGTTGTACAAAACTACAAAACACTCTTGCACAGTCTTCAGCCTCACTCGGAACACTTAGATAACTTTAGTGGTGTTTAATATCGTATAAAAGCTTACTAATTTCTGAACATTCAGCCTGTGTGCTACTCGGGAGGGCAGCAACTTATACCATACATTCTGTTTGTAAGAAAAGATAAACTTCCTTACTTCTTATACTTATTATCAAGCCCTGTAGCTCTTTCTGACCAACCCTAACCAAGATTTCAGCGCGCAAGGCAGGCAATATGATTGGTAAGTATTAAATAAGTACCTCGATGAGCGTGGTGAGCTCCGAGTAGTGCTGGCCAGCGTTGAGGGCCTGCGGCTGCGTGGAGCTGACCTCGCCGGCCTGCACGGGCGACAGGCACTGCGCGCGCAGCGGGCACTCGCCGGGGCACTCCCGCCGGCGCTTGAGCACGTCCTGGATCTGACGAGTCGCCTCCCGAACGATCCCGTTCTTATCAGGCTGCTTCACCTCAGCGAGACAAGTCCCCAGAAGCTCTTCAAGCTGATTTATTGTCTCGTTCTCGAGCTCCCGCCTTTTTTTCTCGTTGTGGCACTTGTTTCTGAAATTACAAACGACGTAAGGTCAGAACGATGCGAAGGGAATTCAATTACAGACATAAAAAAGATAGAACTACATTTTTAAACGCGATTGTGTCACGATAATCTGTTGGTAGAACATACAAGGTCGCAGGTGGCTTCGGGAACTTCCGGCCCTAAGCTAACGCAAATACGTTTTAGGAAACTTTTAATTCAATGCGAAAGAGTTAGGGGGCGAATATTTTGGAATACAAATGTAATACTCGTACTGACTAGATGCAAGAATTTTATGTAAGTAAATCTTATCCTTTCTATTTTATGAATAATTTTATAAATATTATATTTTTAGTTATTAAAATAGTTTATGTTTATCCGAATAAAATGCTTAAGGTTATAATACAAACCAATTAGTTACCATTTAGGCGCAATTGCAATAGTCATCTAGTGCGATTGATTAAAGCGATATGGTTTTGAAATTAGTTAAAACTAGTGATACATGATTGTGGTTAAAAAATCTAATTTAGGAAAGCATCTTAATATTCATCAATGTATAATTTAAAATACATACTTATTTGAATCTTCCAAAAATGGAATAACTAAACATACTCAGCAAATCTAATTTGGCTATGCTAAAAGTTTAATAATAAGTATCTATTAAATCTAAAATGCAAATAATAATAAAAATTCTAACCTATTGACTACAAGTAAAGACAGGAAATATATTAATTGATTTTAATAAATCCGTCACAATTCCTATGCGCACTATACGTACATTTGAGATTGTGGCTTATTGTCTGACTTTTTTCGTATCTTCTTAACCGGCGCTGTCACGCTCATCTTGCTTTGCATCCCCCTCCATGTGTCTCCCAGTTGGAGGTCACAGGATTCAATTCTACAGAAGCAGCAAACAAACTATTGTTAACGAAATCAAATCTAGATTCAAAAACATAAGCTATTTCAAAGTCTATTTTCAATTACATGATATAAAGTTATGAAATGAATGGATGAGTGACGTAGAAATAATGAAATTCAAAATCTAATAACTTTTTATGTAACTCTTACTACTCCTACTTCCATGCATAACTAATTTGAAACAAAGCAGTGGAGATGGTGGTTTTTATTTTAGATAACTATAGATGAAAATATTAAATATTTGATGTATTTATAAGTAGCAAAGTAGACCTACCTATGTATCCTACTACTATTATAAAGGCGAAAGTTTGTAAGTATGGATGTATGGATGTTTGTTACTCTTTCACGTAAAAACTACTGAATGGATTTGAATGAAACTTTACCACAATATAGCTTATACATCAGAATAACATATAGGCTACAATTTTTGAGGTTTCTAATGTGAGGTCGTAAAAAAACTAGACGGGACGAACCTGAAGTCCACGCGAACGAAGTCGCGGGCAAAAGCTAGTTATAAATAAAAAAGTATCAATAGTCAGTAGCCTATCTAGCGATTATCCGAATACATACTTATAAATTTATTGTTGTGCAAACGTGTATGACTCATGATTGCTAATGAGCTAGTTTGTTATTGTGTGTCTCCTGTACCTCCGACGTCCAAGTTATACTTTATTGATTTATGTTAGCTTGTGTACATTATCAAAAGTGTGTACCTACTAACACTGTGATAAAGGAATGACTATCAAGGAACACCTACCTAGTTATATTCGCATCGACGCGATTCATACATATCAAATGCCAAGTACAGGCAAGCTGAGTGAAGCTTAATGCGAAAGAGGGACAGCGATACCAGTCGAACGCCTACCGAGGAGCCCCACTACGCAACCTCACTGCGACGGCCGCGCAACCTTGAAATAATAATGTTCGGAATAACAACAACGCGCCATAAGCGTGACCAGAAATAGTATAATAAATAATTCTCGAATTTTTTAAACCTTCAGTTCCTAGTGCCTACATCCTGTCTGCATTTGGGATGTTCTTTTGTTCTAGTGAACCGCCGATTTAATTTCGCACATGGATGATGGAACAAAGAATATATCAAAAATGCCGATAGCAGGAAATAGCGTCGCCGTCGTTAAGTTGTAACCAGTTAAGATATCATTTCTGCAAAACTTTATTTATCCATGACGTAATGTAGACTTTTTTTGTTGACACTTGAATCCAAATAGGTGAAAGTTGGTAAGTATTGTTCGTAGCGTTCCGCAGTCGAAGGTTTCGCTTTTTCAATGGTTACTCAACAGGTAGGCATTCGTCATCCGAATTTTAACTGCGAGTCACGGAATTTTAAAGACATGATATCCAGATAACTTTATTAATTTGACCTATATAACTTTACACAATAAATAATATTTACAGCAAAATCTATAAACAGACCAAATAAAAATCCCCAAATTGCCATTGTTCATTGAGAGGGGGTGATATCACGACAAATAACAGTTCAATCAATTACTAACACTACGAAAACCAAGAGAAAACTAATCTTGGATTATAAAGAGCTCATGAATGTTGAAATTACAAATTAACTTCCACTCAGGCTTAAGCTACCAAATGTTGATGTTGTATTTCTGAGAGGTTTCCTTTATTTAATTCAGCATTAACCATAAGGTTGAACCTAGATGATAGCAGCAGTTAGTGGAGTCGCAATCCTCAATACATACCTAGCTAGAATACCTGAATGATTTTGAATATGGGTTGGCACATATGTAACGCGTGCGTGACTCACGACAAACTCTCTCTTTTTCTGCAATTGAAATAAATTTTAAAAAATGCTAACCGAAGAACAGTATTTGTCGAGTAACGAACGAGATGCTCTTGTTTAGAAAATTAATCATTTATAAAATAGGGTGATCCACCATTACAGGCGCATTGAATATGCTGTCTCATCAAGTTGTTATGTCAAGGCTAATCGCCAAATGTTAATTTATCTAGTTTCTTTCTTACTGCTAATAGTTATTTTGGGTAACTAAAATTTTGTACACATCATGCATTGGTCGAACTTTCCACTCTAATCCCAAGAAAAAAATACCAGCGGTATTTGATTACACTCAAAAAATCATTCATTCCTATCGAGTGCCACTTATAAATAAATCCCAAAATAGGGTAAAGTAATATTTATGTTGATGAAGTACAGTCAGTAAAACATGTTTTTGTTTGTAACTTTATATAATACTAGCGGTCCCAGCGAACTTTGTTTCGCCCCGGCCCCGTCCCGCCCCAGCCCCGGCCCCGTTGAACGGGATAAAACGGATCCTATGTCCTTCTCCTGGCTCTAAGCTACCTTCCTGCCAATTTTCAGCTAAATCGGTTCAGCCGTTAGGCAGGGTACGCAAAATAAGTAACTTTTTTGGTTGATTTTTTACACCTTGTGTCCGAAAAACCCTAATATCCGAGGAACCCTACTTTTGTTCAAAATTAAATATAGCCTATATTACTCGTGGATAATGTAGCTTTCGAATGGTGAAAGAATTTTTAAAATCGGTCTAGTAGTTTATGAGCCTATTCATTACAATCAAACAAACAAACAAAGTTTTCCTCTTTATAATATTAGTGTAGATTTTAGTTCTATTTTTCAAGACACCTTCAAAATATCCTTTATTTTTTTGCGCTCCCAGTAATACGAGAATTGGATGATAAGAATTTTTTCAACATTGCTGTGAATCTTAATTTTTCATGGAGAAAGTGTATGTTTGACGACTAGTTGCTAAATATTTCTTCAAATAAAGCGAGGACCTTTTTACAGGTTCAGGTTTATTTATGACATATACAGCCATACAGGTAAATTTTCGTATCCTTGTTATTTGTTGATAATTGAGGTGATTCATGTATAGAGAATACAATCCCGAGCATGTTTTTCAATCCCGGGATTACGGGATTTTTGAACCGTAATCCCGGGATCCCGGGCCTATCCCGGGATTAGACTATGTGGTTTCTAATTGGGCTCAAATTAAAAAAAAACTTGAGTAATTAAAAAACTTTATAATGTCTTTGCACAACAGTCAACACAAATCACAATAATAATAAGAAAATAAAAAAGACAAAACAAAAAAATTATACTTTTGCAAGAAATTACAAAGACAACATAAATATACTATTTAGTATTTCGAAAATATAATCGCAGAAATATCAAAGCATCCAATGTTTGACTTCCAAGCCTGCTTCGTAGTTTATTGCCAACATAAGCGGCAGCTGAAAACGCTCGCTCAGGTTCAACGCTGGTTGGAGGAATAGACAATAGATACTTGTATGCTGTTTCTAAGTGATATCCACGAACTCCTCCATTTTCGAACAGGCTCATTTCACGTCTAATACTATTTGCCAACCCCAAGTACGTATCGTATGACGGCGTATCTAAAAGTGTTTTTTGTCGTTATGTATTAAATGCTATTAAATAACCTAGGCAAGGTTATCGTCAAGGCGCAACGGACTACGGCATATAAACTAAACTTGTATGTGGCAATCCCGAAAATCCCGAGATTAGCCAAGTGCAGTCCCGGGATTTTCGGGGCCAGAAAACGGTCGGGATCCCGGGATCCCGAGATTCGGGATCCCGGGATTGTATTCTCTATTCATGTACCTATTCAAGAAAATATTGTGTAAGATTGGCTATAACTTCTGTCGAAATCAATATTGTTGGGCCTTTTTGCAATTCAGCTATTGTTTGGTTAGTAAACGTTTTGAATAATTTTGGCAAAATAATAAAGTTTTTTTATAACATTTATAGAGTACAAGTACTTTTTTGTTTAAGTTGTATTCCTTTTTTTAATATAATATGGGTTTGCTCTTGTCCCAAGACTATACCAGACGAAGCATAGACAGACGACGATGAAGCGAGATCACCCCAAACGTGTGTAGACACGTTAAAAAAATCTTCTTGCTCCCATGCTAAGCATGAGGATAAAGAAGTAACAGTTTTGTGGTTCGAATAATCGAATCTCCATATCCTATTCCATTGGGTTTATTTTCTACGGCGATTACCATTTAATTATTTTGATACAAAAGCGGCGTTATATGACGTCCTTCTTGAGTCGGCAATTCAAAGGCGCTCCTAATTCCCTTGCCTAAACTAAACGACGAACTAGAAATAAAGTTCGCAAATATGATTTAGCACAAAAAAAATATATACAACCCCAACTACAAATTAAAGCGTCACTATCTTACAAATTGGAGATAAAGATGGAGCTGACCCGTAATCTTACCAAGAGAGATTTACAAGACTCTTCTAGCAGCAACCAGAAATCAATTTCAACGTATTTTTCTTCAATAATGTTTATGGTTTTTAAAGTTTGCTTTCGTAAATATTAAGGAAAAGCATATATTAGATCCGATCTACGACGTTCATTCTCGTACATACAATGTACTAGATTTTTTGGCACACGAGTGCCACAAAAATCTACCAAACTAATAATATATCGTCACCCAAAGGTATGTAATTTCTACAAAGCTTTTAATACGAATACTTTCAATTGATAAACTACAACAAAACATGTGTCACGAAGTATTCCGTATGTAATGCCTACTAATGTCAGTGTCAAATCAATAATAAGATTATCTCATGACCTGTTTTGCAGTAAATAATAAATAAATAAAGGGTGTGCCTATCCCAACCAAACCTTACATCAAGAGTCGAAATGGAAGAAGACATAGCTTGCCCAACTAACAAACCACATGCCCAATTGACAACCTCATGCCCAGCATGAAAAACGAAGAGGGGTCTCAATTTAATACAAATTGTGACCAAGATGAAAATCACTCCTATGGACGAAACAAAACATTGAGTAGCTTCGTATTTAGCAGAGCTCAGTACCGTTTCAAGTAAGTAAACTAGGAATTTATGTTGTGCAAATAATGTCATTAATTAGATTGAGTTGACATCATTACTTATGTTGATCCAACGTAACGTAAGAGCGGCATTTTTGGCAGTATCGAATGTCGTGTGTATTTTAATACAGCTACTAGATTTAGAAAACAATATGTTTGATAACTCTTTTCTAAAATAAAACGACGTAGGTAATATGTAGAACCGTTTCCCGGGCGCACTTGAAATCACGATCCAAAACGTCGAATTTGAAGGTATTGTGATTTAATCTAAAAAATTAGTGAGTGTAAGTAAAGGAGATAAAATAGATTTCACCTACAGAAATAAATGAAATCACTGGAGTTCTCAAGTTTACAATTAACAACATATTATAGTCAAAAGTTATACGTTTTGGAATAATATTATCATCATCATTCTCCTGCCATGGTCCCAGTTAGTCTAGGTCGGCGCACTTTGTTTTGCTCTTACGAAGAATACCGCCATTCTTCATCAATCATATCTTGCTTTTAACTCTTTCTCACTTCTTAGTCGATTACAGCATTATTGAATACTAATGCTTTTTTAGTCACATGTTTTTCTTCTCTTCTCATTACCAAAAAGGGCAGGGCAAAATTACTCATTAAGTCTTTAGCAACCAGTATCACTTTCAAATTGCCCCAAATTTCTTTAAGTCTTGTTGTTCTACCACACAATTTCAACATTGATCTTCGCAGTCTATTTAAGAATAATATCCTCACGAAATATAACAACTGTCAACAATGCAGGATAAAATCACTGTCACATTCCTACACAGTGTGTTTCTAGCTAGACTTATAAATCTGGATTTGCGAATAAATGAAGACTCGTTAGATATCTCCGTTGTTGCAAAAATAAAAGTTTCGAAATTCAAGTTATAAGTATCCTAAAATATGAGTAGAATAAAAACTTTTTTAATTGTGTTATTTTTATAGGGATGGAAAATCAAAACGAGTGGAATAATTCGTACATAAAGGTGACATAATAATATTCATCCACAATAAATAATAGAGTTAGCGGTTCCCCGTGTACATGTGAACATGCATGTAAAATTGTGAAAAAATATTCCGGGCACCTCATCGTGTTGGATGTCGTTGAACTCTTTTGCTTGAAAGACATTCAAAGTTGTGTTTTTAGATAACATTTTTAGCTGTGATTTATGGATGATGTAGGTACTAACTATGTATAACATAATCAAGAGTCGATAAGTAATGTGCGACGCATCGTGGTACATACAAGCGCATGAAATGCAACTGCATTGCAATTAAGTACATTATTTTCTTTGTTAATAACTAAATCAATAAAGCCTATTGAAACGGCTGAGCTGACCAGTATAATATTTCTACGCAAAAACGTAACTTAATGCTTAACAAACCAAGTAAATTTTTCTACCGATTACGCTTATCATGATTCGTACCTAATACTTAATTAATACTCAAGTTAATACTTTGGTGTCATCAGATTTTGCGCGTACGTGAATAATAGCATCGCTACTGCAAATTACTTTGAATGTATCGTAGTTACTAAGTGTATCATTGGTAGGATTAGTGTGTTTGTTATAGTCGGTTGTTATCTTTGTAATTATAAATTTTATCTACATTGAGTGACCCGCAATCATTCTGGGTCTTAATGTTTCGTGTCATTGGTGGTGTTTTGTTCAATGTGGAGGAAAATATGTTTACATTTACATATTCATTTATATTCACTTTTGTTTCAGCAAAGTCCAAATCAATTTGATATTTAGTGTAAAAAATTGGGATTTTGATATGTATATTATAAAAGAAGTGCAGTCTATTGGTATAAGGTTACAATATTGTAATCGTCTCCTCTAGTCCGACTAATTCTTGAGTTTTAGTTAAATTACCACTCGCCAATAATATTTAAAGGTTACCGTTCTATACGACTACTGAAAATTTGTCTTTGTTATGAATTCGTGGTATGCACGTAGTTTGCTAATGTAATATTTCAAACAAAGGTTGTGACCTCCCTTTATTGGAGAAATTATTTGCTATGCAATATTTAAGTCATATTGTTAAATAACGTTATTATTTTTTTGAGATTATAATGTTAAGTTCGCGTTAACGGTTTGTTTTGTTTAGATAGTTAATTTTAACATAGTCCATCTCATACATAGACCACAGACTAAGATTTTTGTTTGTGAAAGTGAAATAATTATACCTACCTACGAACGCATAATAACGTTAACATTTCTAATCGCTTTATGGAAAGAAGTGTGACCAAAACGCATTAAAAATATTACGTCTTTGGCATAGGTAATTTGAAATAACAAGCGTAACATAAAATCTGGCAATCATCTTAATATTTTCATCATGGTATGGATGCTGTGAGATGAGTGCTGACGGCAGGCTTGTGATGCTGTAAAATTACCTTGAAAAGGTGTGCACACCGACATCGACATCAAAGAAGATGTCTACAAACTCGTCTACTTCAGAGTCTGGCGTGAGCGAGGGCGGCAGCGTGTCCGTCGGAGTCGCGGCCCCGTCCACGGAGTGACCTCCACAGTTGAGGATCACCGGTTCCGGCTGTACCATGGGCAGCATGACTACAGCACATTCCAAAGTTGCTCACTGCCACTATTATTGAGACTAGAGTCTCCCTTACTTAACTTTGAACAACACTGGTTGTATTCCCAACCAAACACACACTGCATTGCGCCACGCTCGCCGCGACGCTATTTTTTACTGTACAGATTTCTAGATTTAAACACAAAGCCAAACAGCTTCACAGTACTCCGAACAACTTATTGCAAATCTTATTACGTCTCTCGAAGGTAATGTCTGCCGACAAAAACATGCCTTAACTTTATTACGTAGCGATCGTGCAATTTCCTATCAATATCCGTGCGAAACGTTCGCTACAAAACGACGATGAAAGTCAACTGAAAGACGAGACGTACATATACATACGTCCTTTTCGTTCACCGCTACACAAATTTTATCAACACGGTGGCGCGGCGCGCGGCGCGACACAACGCAGATCGGCGGCGACACCGCGACCGGCGGCGGCTGCGGGCGAGGAGCCGGAGGCCGGACTGAGCACCGAGCTGAGCACTATCGCCGCGTCGGTCACACCTACGCTCGCCTCCTATTCCGATCAGCTCTCCGATCTCGCTCACCGATTCGCCGCAGCAACACTCGTAGAAAACGTACTCGGATAGAGCCGACCGCTCACGAATTGATACGAGGTAAAACACCGATACACAAAATTTGTTTGCTATTTCATTATCCATCAATTCGTTGCGAAACAAGAGCGAAATGTAGTAAACAATCACGGATCAATAGGATTCAATTTCAATCAGGGTCTATTGTAGCTGTTGTATTGATTACTACAACCATCATATCCAATTATGTAATTGCGCACTTAGCCCAAAACGACTCTACATTAAGAATATTATGAGTTTATTCAAGAAAATGCTAAAAAAACTAAGAAGTATGAAAGACAATGGAATTGGCAATTTATTTATATGTTCTGTGTAAGACTATAAACTACTAATTACGACTATTGCAAAAATTATTCGAAGCACCACCTTGATTTTTGTTTGAAAGAAAATAAATAAATAAATAAAATATTTTGAAATAACACAATTATCAATCTAAAAATTTGCTACACACTAACACAACTATGCAAAATAATAAACTATTCGATGGAAAGAACCTGTTGGTTGGTAGAACCATAAGGTTAGATAAAAAAATAGTATCACTCCATCAGTCATCATCATCACCCAACAGCAGAGTAAATGTGGTATTGAGAACGCATGCCATTGTTTTACAAATTTTATTAGTCTGGTCAGATTCATCGTAACGTTCCGTTACACAACAAGAATGAAATTCTCTAACAGAACGCACATCGAGAGACAGACCCGGCGGAGCAGCGAGTCGCATGACGTAGCTGCCTGTAAGTACCTATATGAAAGTGAAATGGAACAGTATTCGTGTCAAGTGCACAATTTAGATAACGAGGTCACTTATTTCATAATACGCGATACCACGATAAATAGATGCATTATTAAAACATAAAATAGTTCAAATTTTTAACAAATCTGTTAAATTTTACTTTTGATTCTACAGGTAATGCTGATACGAAAAAAATAAAATAAAAATCATGTTTGATTACGAAATACGTACAATCACTCAATTGCTTAACGACTCAGCATGCGCCTTTGCATAATAGCTGAAATTTCGATGCATCAGGTCAACAGTTATCTGTTTAGCAATACAATCATGTATGCATAATATAGCTATGTTCAACTGAATAAAATAATAAAGAGTACATATCAAAAAGTAAAAACTGTAAGGGAGCCGTAGAGGAAGAGCTCTGCGCGTGCAGATATCGGTGCAGGCGGCCCCGCGGATCTATGTCAGTGGGTCACGGCAATGACGTGGCACATGGCCGCGGCGAGTCGCGCCGCGCACTTCATTCTAATTCCGCTTCACCGGTGTCTTCATTTAACTATTTATCTGTGCCCTACGTGTACGTAACGTGTTAACAGCCCTGCTGACCATTTATATCTCGATCACGTCCAAAAAACTAGCTGTCCAGTTCAACTTTATCAAAGAGGCCCCCGCTTCTACCTCGCTTATCGTTGACATTGACCGACTAAAATTATTCACGTGAGAATGAGCAATACGAACTCGGCTTCAATTCCACTAGTCGATTAATTTAAAATTAAGGAATGTCGCGCTTGGATTTTCCTTACCAAGAAGGATGACGAACTAATGATATAATATGTAACACGAAATTACTCAATAACAGCACCAAATGTAAACCAGAATTTAAAAAATCTAGGCACCCAATTCTATTTACTCAGCAGTATCTTCATTCTATACCTACTACATCAGACAGGTTTAAAGAAAAATACAATTACTTGTCTTCTCGTCTTTTCCTTTTTAGCACTCTGAATATTGTAGGCCAGAAAAGAGCATACTCTTTACTATTTAAAACCGTAGAGGGAAGATGTGGGACACTTGGTGACGCACGATGGCTTGAATGGATCATCATAGAGGGAAAGATGAGGAAAAGGCAAAAGGGGAAACTTAGTAGGATCTAGGATGTAGAGTCGTCACAAGAGGTCAAAGAGATTTATTTAAAATCTTGAAATAGAGAGAAATTGAAAATACCCTATCGACAAAGGCATACACAAGACAAAAATGAAAAATAATGGACAAAATTAGAACTGCAAATTCAACAAAGCTCAGCCTAGGTAAAATTATAACAAATCATAAAATGTTTTAATTTGTATAAAGGAAAATTCAGCGAAGAATTTAAAAAACCTTCCTAAAATTCATTCTCATCATCATCATTCTGAAAGCTATGTGTTTTTAACAACTTTTTGTTATTTTATCTTGATTATTTGAGTATTCGGCTTATCTTATTTTTCATTTTACCGAAATTGACCAGCCAATTTTAAGAGAAATCTACTTTTTCGCACGTAGCGTTCACAGCACAAATTTAATTTTTCAATAGATGCTAAAATAATAATAATTTAAAAAAAATGCTCCTTTGTGTATCATTTTAGGTCTACTTTACCCTCCCATAGGGATCGCACTTTATCCAGGGACACACTGTATATTTTTGATCTTATCTAGCAAGAGACAAGCACTTGTCAAACAAAAAAAATTTAGAGCGTTGTCTTTGTCATTTGAAAGCGTATGCGTTAAAGTATTGCAAACTTAAATAATACAAATTTATTACAGACTTCAGAAAAAGTAAGTGTAATGTATGTTTGTATGTTTGTCCACGGATTTCTCGAAAAAGATAAGTCATAGTGAGATATTTCTTTTTTAGTTAAATCAAGTATATTTCCGCTTAGGGTACAGTGTGAGTTTCATCAAACGCCTTATTTTAAGCTTTTTAGACAGTTTTTTGAAGGCCGTTTAATTATTATTATTAGTATTTTTGATCGGTCTTCTCTAGGAATACATTTTGTCACGGTAAGAAAGAGACAAGCATCTGGCACACAATTTTTTGTAGAGCGTTGTCCTTGTCATTCGAGAGCATATGTTTAGTTTTAAGTACTGCAAACTCAAATACTACAAATTAAGGATACATTTGAGGACTCAATTTAAGGCAAACTATTTCTTTTTGGACTCTATACTAAATTCCAGCTCTCTGAATTTATGGGAAGTACTAGTTCTATTTTGATGATCATGAGTGAGTGAGTGTCATAAATGCGAAACTTTGCTTTCGCTTAACTTCGGAACTATACGACCTACAGACTTGAAATTTTGGATTTTAAGTATGCGACTATAGCTTACTGGATGACGAAAAATTCTACGTTCTAGTCTTATTCAGAGGTTCTTAAATAGGGGGCTGAAAATGCGGCGAAATGAGTCCAGTAAAGGATGGTACGGCAGTGTTTGCTTCGCTTTTGACTTGGCGGGGGCACTGCGTGCCCCCAGATGAGTACGGATTTTACTTACCGCTTGGTGAATACTAGGTTGACAGACCATTATTTAATGTGTAAATAACACTTGCTGTAGTACTTATTTTTAAAACAGAAATTGACATTAATTACAAAATTATCTTTCTTCGACTAAATAATGTTACGCTCTGATAACTTGAAATTAAACTCCCAACATCGTGTTTACAAGGAATGATGAGTTACCACCTCAAGGGAGCGTAAGTAATCTGATCAAATGAAACAACTAATGAGAACATAAATGGCGTAATATATTGGATGGGGACCAAGTGTCCCGGACCCGCTATGTGCTGCTCGTACATAATCATAATATCGCAATCAAATTATAAATGAAATGAGTATGTCATTTGAGCTTGACAGTAGCTGCTGCTACTACTATTCTCTATCCAGCAACTCTAACGATAAATTATTGGCGAAATCAATTACGGTGGATATAGTAACGTTCAATTATAACTTATTGGTTACTTAAATATATTTTTAACGGATAATGTAATGGGTTATTCCAATACCAATCATAATTTATTATGACGTATAATATGCCTTTGCCCGCTTTTATCTACGGGTAAGTACTTTGAAAGTAAGAGGAAATTGAATAGGCTTGTTTTGAGCATAACTTCATTGCTATACTTGAGTAGCTGAGACGATTTCATAGACCATAAAATAGTCTGGTTTTACAGTGCTGTGACAAACGAATGTTCCAAATAAGTTTTTTTCTCATTACTTTCATAATCTTGTCTTTCATCGGGTTTCAATCTAGGATTTGTTTAACATTTACGTGCTTTTTCTTTTGTTAAATGCATATTCAATTTAATGTACGATACAATAACGAAAACACTTTCCCATGCATGGTAGGTCAGAGTCACGTATTTTCAAAATAACTTTATAATGGTATCTGTTGTTCGTTCTGTTAGATAAATAAATGCCAATTATGGACTGAAATACCTGTAATGTTTTGTTTAGTGATTCGAGAATATTTTTTGTATACAACTCAATCTACGATTCTAAATGATAAAGCTCATCAAGGGATATACATTTTTCATAAGTATGAGGAAAGCGATCGAGGATCTCACCTAGTAATATTCTGGAAATAGAGTCTGATAATTATGGTTTGAAATGATGCCATTCTTTTATGTATTCGTTACAGTATTATAATCAAAACATTAACATTTGATTTGATATCACACACAGCAAGAAAATGAACTTCTGCGTATAGCAAAGCGTACGTAGCGCAATTGGATTGGAGGCAAACCAAATTTTCTAGCTCATACTGTTCATGTATATCAGCTACAATATGATGTGTTTAACTGGTGTAGTTAAGTGTTAAGAAAGTTGTCCGCAAAGAATCCCCGCAAATGCGTTGCGTCACGTGGGCGGGCGGATCGATTGGGCGGGCAGAGAGTCGGGCGCTTGCGCGAACTCGATCCTCTCCTCATATCGACCGCTAACTTTTAACTCCACGCTTTTGGGGCAGGTTAGGCCTAAACTCTAGGGTCAAGGTCACGATTCTTCCCGCTAAAATTTTCGTTATGCTACCCGCGGCCACAACTTATTAGATAAGAACAACCTTTTAACCTGAACTTACTGTGGCTGGCGGTATGACGCAGCTACATAGCTGACGTATTTATCAAGGTGATTATTTCATAGACTATTCAGTAAGAAGCTATATACAAATTGCAACGTCATAGAAGCCACTAATCAGTGGTAAACTTTAATAATTGGATACAATCAATTAATTGGATTCTTCAAAAACCTCCTTTTTTTAAGTCGGTTAAAAATGCTGTTGTGGAATCTATATCATTGATAAAGTATTCTATCTAATAAATCTGCAATACTAAGTGAGAACCAGTTTAAACGGGTGTGGCATTGTGATGTAGGCTTATGGTATGAAACCCCTCCATTGAGTACTTTACGCAACGTTATGTACAAGTTACATACAATCAATGCCAAGATCAGGAAAACCTCACGCTCACGCCGCGTCGACAGAGTTACGTTACCGTTTATTGTGCAAGTCTTGTAAGCTTACACTTTATGACGAACATGCAGACAAGACTAGTTTATGCATTTCAAACATCCAAAGATACGCTTCAGGATGATAACAACTGAATATAACATAGTCAAAGGGTATTTTCATTTAGTTAAACTTTGTTTTCTCTTTCTACCTTTCCAATTTTCGCATACATAACATAGGTGTTATTTTTAATAATGAGTACACATTTGCAATAGGTTTTAGTAAGTACCTGTGTGCAACTGGCTGAATCTTCATAAGTACTCAGTTAAAATCTGTGCTGCTGCCACTTCAACTCGTCAACATGATCCGTTAATTGAATTTGAATTTTTACTTTGATCATCTTACCCTTATTTATAATTTTTATTTATCTATACTAATATTATAAAGCTGAAGAGTTTGTTTGTTTGTTTGTTTGTTTGAACGCGCTAATCTCCGAAACTACTGGTTCGATTTGAATAATTCTTTTTGTGTTGGATAGTCCAGTTATCGAGGAAGGCTATAGGCTATATAACATCACGCTACGACCAATAGGAGCAAAGATATGGTAGTAAATGTGTAAAAATTCCACGCGGACGAAGTCGCGGGCTAAAGCTAGTGAAACTATAATTTACATTTAGCAGTAACAATTAGGTAGGTCCAACTTTGAGAAAGAGGTCAATCGACGAATCCAACTCGGCTGGGCAGCGTTCGGGAAACTGCGCAAGAGCGTTTTCTCGTCTCAATTACCTTAGTGCCTGAAGACGAAAGTCTTCAACTAGTGTGTATTACCAGTGATGACATACGGATCCGAAACGTGGTCTCTAACTATGGGCCTCATAAAGAAGCTCAAAATCACACAACGAGCGATGGAGAGGGCTATGCTCGGTGTTTCTCTACGAAATCGAATCAGAAACGAGGAGATACGTAGAAGAACTAAGGTAACGGACATAGCCCTACGAATCAGTAAGCTCAAGTGGCAGTGGGCAGGGCACATAGCGCGTAGAAATGATGGCCGTTGGGGCAGAAAAGTCTTAGATTGGAGACCCTTCGACCAAAGGCGCAGCGTAGGACGTCCACCGACAAGATGGACAGACGACCTTGTAAAGATCGCAGGATCACACTGGATGCAGACCGCTCACAAACGGTCGTTGTGGAAATCCATGGGGGAGGCCTATGTTCAGCAGTGGACGTCCTTTAGATGATGATGATGATGATTAACAATGTAACCCGATCGATTCATCAAATTATTCGACATCAATGTCGTAGTAGAGAGTGACTGCGTATCTCAGATATATGTTTTTGTAATTTTTGAATAATAAATTAATAATAAGCATATATTAAATATAGACAAGACAATCTATTCGAAAAAAATAAATATTGATAATGTGTGTTTGAATATCTAACCAAATGA
This sequence comes from Pyrausta aurata, assembly GCA_963584085.1. Classification (NCBI taxonomy): domain Eukaryota; kingdom Metazoa; phylum Arthropoda; class Insecta; order Lepidoptera; family Crambidae; genus Pyrausta; species Pyrausta aurata. The sequence continues at coordinate 8,561,064 of OY757253.1, read as the reverse complement.
TTTCATGCAACCCGTCCTATCATACACGGCATGTTAGGATTTTACATTCAAAGAAAATCTTTAACATACGTAGTTTAGTAGTGCCTGACCAACTGTTTTGCAAAAACATCGTCCACAGTTATACATAATCTCATGTAAAAATACAGTTGTTTATTTATGTAGTCTTCGGGCGTTATCAATCGGGTGAGTTAAGTTAGCTAGTGCGTAATGCGCGGGTGTACTGCGCGTTGGGCAGAGGGCGCCGGCGCGGGCGGTGGCGGTGGCGGCGGCTGCCCGCGCGGGGCGGGATTGATCGCACCCGGACCCAGCAGGCACGGTGCCTCCGATGTCGTCATGGAGACCGTCTGCCGCTGCTGCCGTCGCAACGTCGCCATGATTACCGCGCAGATTCAATAGCTCCGTTATGTTTAATCAAAGCCTCTCTTTTGTATAATAAACCACCGGTTTAATGTTACATGATTTTATTTATGAAGTTTGAAGCGTAATAAAATTTAACACAGAAGTTACACATGAAGTACTAATAAAATAATGATGTATTAAAAATCTAAACTGATCTGGTAAAATTTATTATTTTGAAGAAGAATAGGTAGGTACCCACTTCTAGAGACCGTGGTTTTTGTTTACTGATTAAACCTTTCCGAGTTAAGCATTGCTTTTTTTAAATTAAAGTAATTTATGCTTAAGGAATAATACGAAGTATACTACGTCTCTAAACTCACCTGCCCTTACATTATATTTCCTATTGGACAATGTTACCTATTATCCTAACAACATTCAAGATGTAACAACTGCTATTAGATTAGCAGGAAGAAGTTTAAAGGACATTTCAATTTAGGAATGATAGTTGACTATCCAAATCGTGGGAATAATTGATTCTCACACGGTTGCCGATACGAACAGGCCTTTCTTAGATACGCCAGTAATGCATAACGAATCTTAGTTAATAAAATCCTGTGATATTTTAAAAGTTTAAGACTATCTAACTATTTTTCCGTATATAACAAATATACTCTTTTTGGTGGGTAAAAAAGTAAAATAGCCCGCTAAATTTAATGACTATAATACATTAATTAGGTAGCAATTTAATTAAAATGCAATAAAATAAATAAAGACCACCACTGATCACTAAAATAACCGTAAAAGTTTAATGAATGGGTTTATAAAATAAACAAATCTTTGCAAGAATTTGAGAACTGAGAGCTGGGCCCCTATTTTTGAATCACTCGCTTGGATATGGCGAGTGATTTTCGTTCGAAAACACATAAAAAATCAACGGAAATCACTCAAAATCTAGACGATAGTACTCACAAAATTGAGCAATGATTTTTCAAATCCTTTTTGTGTAGATTACAACTGGTTTTCATTCCAAAATTAGACTTTAAACATTGAATATTACACGCCATCTTGACGCAAGTGATTCAAAAACAGAGGCCCAGAAATGGTATGAGAAAGATCAGTACATGCATGTAATTTAATTATGATAAATTAAATGATACTCTACACTAGTCTCGTAAATTCATTCAAGTCTTACCTTGCATTTTCAATGGCCAAAACTGGCATAAACGATTCATTGAAGATAGTGGCGCCTGTCAGCGCCGGGCTCTTGGGCTCCGTGGCTCTTCAAAAATCGGTACAAGTGTCAATCTGTAAAAAAAAATAGACTCAGGGCAAATAATAATAAAAAATAGACGCAGCCAGCGTTTATACGCAAACTTGGACATCGTGCCTATAATTTTAAGTTTTTTATTTATTTATTGCTAAACAGGGATAAACAATATCGCGAAATAAATAAAGAAAAAATACAAATATAATACCTACGTAGAGTCCTAGATAGATTATACAATATAAAACTGTCATATTCAAATTACTCCTTCAGACACTTTTGCTATCGTTTTACATGAGACTATTGATAGACATCAACACTAATCAACAGTGTCTAGGAATATTTTGGATTTACTCATTTTACTTAAAATTTATTATAAATAACATACATGTACAGTTGTGTGCACTGAATTATGAACGGCCTGTGCTCCTCAGAACTTTTAGATAATAATTTTTTTATACTTCGTCAAAAATTATCATTGTCAACTTTTGAGAATTATTTTCAAAGCAGCAGCCAGCAGGTGTCCATGATGTTTGCATATATAAATTCACAGGCGATTGATCAATCCTAATATTCTTATCGTCAATAAACATGTAAAATATGATCTTTAACCAGAACATTAGGTTGTCCTGTGAATTTATAGATGCAAACATCATGGACACCTGCTAGGCACTGCTATCGACCATAGAAAAGTAGGTGGTACTACAGACCAAGACCAAAAGAGCGGTATCATTCAGACATGAATTTTAAATGAATCCAAGTAATGTTTCTGTTAATTAACATCTAACATCAGTGTTTTACGATGACCCAGATTGGTTGTCTAAAACATAAAATTTTATTTACTTTCTTAACTTTTAAATAGGTACACTTAGTATGTACTCCATGTGTGTTAAAATCTTGTAGAGGCCATCCAAACTTTTTATTATTAATGGTAGTAATTATAATTATTTATTTCTTTAAAAAAAATATCTTTAAAGTATTTATTTACCATTCTCAGAGATTTTATATAATAGTAAGTTTTATTAATCTACCAGTGACATACTAATGTTCTTGGTGGAAGGACTATGTCTCCTAATATGATTGTTTATATTATAATATACAAAACAATTCAATTTTAGAACTTCAAACATGTTAAATGTAACCGTTTTAGACACCATATTATAACTTATTACCGCTTGTACAAAAAAAACGAAAATGCTTTCTCGATTATTTGAACACCCTCCGGCGTGCTATTTATGGGAACGCATTTCTAATATCACTTCTAACGGGTAAAAATGTAAGAAGTATTTGTGTAATACCTATTTTTTTTAATAAAGCAATGTTAATCTATACCGAAAATAACTTAAAATTTGTCAATGCTAATTTTATATGAAGTATCAACAAATTGTTTTCTAAAAGTGCTGAGAGGGGCAGACCGTTCTTAATTCAATGCACACCACTGTATATAAATATATTTATAACGCCCATTTATCAGATTACAGTCCAGAATATAACTTTTTTTTGCTTAATGAAATTCATATTCAAATAAAGAAAAAAAAATGGTAAAACTAACAATAAATGTGTTTCAAGAAAAGTAAAAAACCGGCCAAGCGCGCGTCGTGCCCGCACACTGAGGGTTCCGTACCACCCTTAAACTGAATTTAGGGTCCAGTTGCTTCCACTTAGTGAAAATATTACAATATTTTTGACAGCAAAAATAACTTTGTTTTTCATAGTGTTTGTATGAAAGACAAAGTTATATTTGCGGTTGATGAAAATGTGCTATATCTCAAAAACTACTAGTTCGATTTCGTTCAATCAAATTTTCGTTGAAAGTATTTGTTGAGATCTACATTATTTATTATTTCTTAATTTTTTGGTTCGTTCTTAATGGACGTCCTTTTTACCACTTTGGAAGGGTCCATCTCTCACATGTTAGACTTCTAGAAAAAATAGTTTTAGAAACCTCAATGTCATTTTGAAAGACCTATCTATAGACACATATAGGTTTGAGTAAAAAATTTTTTTGTTGTTTATATTCATGTATGGGAGCTCCCCTTTAAATTATAATTTTTCTTATTTTTTTATCTGAATCGGAAAGCGGTTAACAAGATGCACCTACCTACCAAATATCAGCTTTACGGACGGTCGGACGGAAGCATGGGCGGACAGACAGACAGATTTGAAGAAATTATAAGGGTTCCGTTTTTGCCATTCGGCTACGGAACCCTAAAAATGTGCCTTTTAAAACTTTATATTACGGAAACAAGCCACTTTATCGGAAAGTGATGTTAGCAAACTCATAAAAGACCTATTCAACAACACCCCACACTATGTTTTTTTTTACCTAACCGTTACTGTCCCACAGCTGGGCAAAGGCCTCCCCCAAACTTCTTCAGTGGACGCGGTTACCAGACTGGCCAGCCTTCGCAGAAGCGAAAGTCATGAAAGTCATAAAAAAGTTACTGGTAAGAGGAAGTACCCTAAAAATTATTATATTAGACAATTAAAAAATTCACTGAGGTTTGTCAGCAATGCCGCACCAGTCTTATGTCTTCATAATACATCTTTATGTTTGTGACCTGACTCGACAAGCTTTAAAGGGTATTTACTACATGGAATTTAATGGTAGAATTCCCCCCATATGAATTGAAACTCAACTCCCTCAGAGTGGCTGCTAATAAAAAAAAATACCTTGTGTTTTAATAAAGTTGACATCTCTTTGCTAAAAAAAATTGTAAAAAGAGCCAGTCAAGTGCGAGATGAACTCCTGCACTAAGTTCTCTCCAACTTTAACTGAATATAAGGTCCACTGACTTCCACTTAGTTAGCCAAAATACCACAATATTTTGTTGACAGAAAAAATAACTAGGTTTTTCAGTGTTTGGTGAAGGAAAAAGTAATATTTGTGATGTGGTATAAACTACCAGGTTATTTTGGGTTCCGTAGCTGAATGGCAAAAAACGGAACCCTTATAGTTTCGTCAAGTCTGTCTGTCTGTCTGTCTGTCCGTCTGTATGTCACAGCCACTTTATTCTGAAACTATAAGCATCACATAGCTGAAACTTGGTAGGTAGGTGTATTTTGTTCACCGCTTTCCGATTTAGATACAAAAAGTAAGAAAAAAATATATTTAAGGGGGGGCTCCCATACATGAAACTAAAACCAAAAAATATTTTTTTTCTCAAACCTATGCGTGTGGGGTGTTTATGGATAGGTCTTTTAAAATTATGTTAAGGTTTCAAAAACCATTTTTTCTAAAAGCGTAAGGTTTGAGATATAGACGCTTCCAAAGTGGTAAAATGGGCGTCTCTCCTTTTGAACTAAGAAAGTGAAAATTTTGAGAAAAAAATTTATGATGTAGATCTCAACAAAAAGTTGCAACGAAAATTGGTTTGATGGAGAACGAATCAGTAGTTTTTGAGATATTGCACATTTTTATCAACCGCAAATATAACTTTGTCTCTCATACAAACACTATGAAAAACAAAGTTATTTTTGCTGTCGCAATATATTGTGATGTTTTCGTTAAGTTAAAGTAAGTGGATCCTGAATTCAGTTAAGGGTGGCACGGAACCCTCAGTGCGCGGGTCCGACACGCACTTAACCGGTTTTTGTTATATTTCTTTCAAATGCTTGAATCGCCAATACCACCAAAGTAGAAAAAGACATTCGCAAGCATAGGATTGAGTAAAATCGACAGTACAAGTGCAGTGAATGATAATGAATATTGTATGCATATTCTATAATGTTAAATTTAAGATTGAAGTTTAGTTTCGTTGAATAAAGTCTTTTTTTTTTGAGAAAACCACCAGCTTAAAAATAAGTTTCTCAAAATAGTTAGGTTTTATTATATGTATATCTTGTCAATAAAAAAAGGAACCATACAACTAAAATATTAATATACCGAGATATACTCGATATCGCTCACCATAGTTTACAATGGAACCCTTTTCACTGAGAAATATAATATTTTATATCCCAAGCTATAATATATTTTGGAACGATACGAAAAGATATATTTTTACTCGAAGCCACGTCCCCTCGAACTCGGCGGCACTGTTCGCACAGTGCACTGTTTGTACGGTAAAGTAGGAAAAAACCTAAGTGCGAGTCGGACTCGCGCACTGAGGGTGCCTTGCCACCCTTAACTGGATTCGGGGTCCACTTACTTCCACCTAACGAAAATATCACAATATTTTTTGACACCAAAAATAACTTTGTTTTTCATAGTATTTGTATGAAAGACAAAGTTATATTTGCGGTTGATGAAGATGTGCAATATCTCAAAAACTACTGGTTTGATTTCATTCAAACCAATTTTCGTTGAAAGTTTTTGTTGAGATCTACATCACTTTTTTTTTTAAATTTCCACTTTCTTAGTTCAAAAGTTAGATGGGGGAATCGCCCATTTTACTACTTTGGAAGCATCTATATCTCAAGCATTATACTTTTAGAAAAAATGGTTTTAGAAACCTAAATGTCATTTTGAAAGACCTATCCACAGACACCCCACACGCATAGGTTTGATTTAAAAAAAAATGGTTTTAGTTTCATGTATGGAGAAAAATGATTTTTTTTTAACTTTTTGTATCTGAAAAATACAAAAATATCGTTTGGATGCCCAGAGAGTGCTCATTTGATGTTTACAATTTTACAGATCTAAAAAATTTTTTTTAATGAGGAACTTCATAAGTTTTCATTACTAAAATTTAATAAAAAAAAATTATCACCCACTTCACGCGACCAACGCGGTGGACAATCTCAGACAGAATGAGTGAAATATATATCCCACAGTGTGAACGGGTAAAAGATATATCTCGGGATATACAATATATCGTTATATATATTAATATATTATATCCCACAGTCAAAAGGCAACTTAAGGTGCTTTCTATAATAATTGCATCACCATAATTCGTACATAATACATCAGGCGAGACTGGCCAAATGTATGTATTTTAAATAGAAACACAAACACGAGAAAACATTATTGTTTCACAAAATTTCCATATTGTTCCATAATAACAACTTTTTAACAAATACTTGTGTATACTTTACTGGGAGCATTGCTTTTTAAAATAATACCAACACTGGTTTAATTTCCAAATAATTTGGAAATTTTGCTGAATTTTAGAAAATACTAAGGTTGCTTTTTATTTTTTAAAAAGGAAGTTAGACGATTTCTTTTATCCTGTATATTTTTTCTTTAATCATACCACTTTCACCACCAAACAATCAGTTTGTTGATACCACAAAAAATAACCTCCAAACTGATGATTATAGTATTCAAGGCTGATCTAAAGACATTATTTGCTTGCTAAACTTACATACTTAAACACAACAGTGTATACAATCATTTCTTTTAGGATTTACTGTTTATCGTGCCAAACAGTTTTACAAACAAGATTTTTTAACTTTTGCCTTTTCTTAAATACAATGACGTCATTGCATTGACAGTCAATAAACTATGGTAAACAATTTTAACGGGGTAAGATCTTTAATTGAGACACCGAACGAAATGATAGCTGTATGTTTTCATGTGTATTAACTCACAGTTTTAGGCGCAGTACGATACATCCAAGTGGATCATCCAGGTCCAACCGCGATCAGGGGTTGACAGCAAAACCAAATAACATGGCGGCATATTGTCCCAGCCGGTATATCATTGTTTATATTCCTTTATCACAAACAACACTGCAGCAAAGTGATCACAACATGAAGGTCTTTCTTTGGTAAAAACACTTTTGAATGCAAATCCAAATTAACTATGTTCAAATCACACACTAAAAGCCAAATGACGTAACATTTTGAACCTTCACGGTCGCACAGCGCACTGTAGTGTAGGTATAAAAGGTAGGTAACAAGAAAATATTGTTTTCAATAAATATGCCTCTTTTATGGTGTCATTAATCTAATTATTACAGCGTCACTTGTTTTACTTAGTACACTTTTAAAATTACCAAACCACTAGAAGAAATCAACAAAACAAAATGAAACGCGCTTTATTTTTCTCATAGAACAAACGTGACACGCAGTCAAGCAAGCTAGCTCGATGTTCTGTCACAGATTAGTAAGAGTATGTCTAAAGACAGATAGGAAACGCTCCTTTGTGGGCACCTGAGTTAGTGGGATATTTTGACAGCTGGCTCACCAAGAATGACATAATTTTTTTTCACATTATGGCTTCTCTGGCATAGATTATATTCTTGCTCACTTATGTAACGTTATCGTTATCCAATAGGTTTTTATTAACGGTACTTACTAAACCGTTATATTATTTTTTGCTCAGGAAAAGGCTTTGTCACACTGGATGTGTTCTGCGATCAGGTCAAAGTGATTTCAGCCCACATTATTATGAGCAACATTGACCTGACCGCAGAACACATCTAGTGTGACAAATCCTGAAAGAAAAACAGTTTGAAACACTAAAAAAACTTTAATTGTTGGTTAAAAAAAATACAATAAAATATAATGCACATTGAATAGTACAATACGGAATTGCTGACGTTAAATGTTTACATACATGTTAGCAATTCCATATCCAACTGTTCGAACATGATCAAATTATTAATCCCTCAGATTGTTGTTTACAAATAATCAAACGATTTAAGTGCATCTGAAGTCCCCCTAGCCGATTTTGACTACGGTGGCCAGTCACAACGACTAACCGACGGCTTTACGTGCTGTCCGAGAAATTTCTTAGAAAAACCCAGGTACATATTTAAACGAACCATCCAACCAAAAACGAGTTTTTTCGTGCTCTCGCATACCTACTAACCGTATAATATTATTTTGAATAGATACCTATTCGTTCAATAATGTACACTTTACTAACTAACTACTCATTATATTGAAGAATAATGTATTAATAGTTTGCAGAATTCTTTTTTTTTTGTTTGTTAAAATCAACAGTTTAACAACAAAAATACGACTATTTTGCATAATATCTAGACATAATATTTAGATATATCATTTTGATAGGCATTGCAGCAATTAGACAGAGTTAGACAGACACATAATACACGGTCAAACTTATACTACCCCTTTTTAAGTTGCGTCGGGGTAAAACAAACGCAATGCTTTGATTTTATAAAGACAAATGGCAAGAGATAGTTTTTTTGTATAGCTTTCAGATAAAATCACAGATGGTCTTCGTATTTTCCTTGCTCAGACAGAGCCCGTCGCGCCGTTAACACAGTTGAATAGTTGGTCGAAGAACAGCACCACCTCGGACTTGGTTTCCATTGTGCAGCTAACTGATGAATGACCCGTCCAGATTGAGCCCTGTTAGAAAAAATATCACTTTAAGGCATATTTATCTAGACTACTGCACTGGTATACAGGGTTATTGGTAATTAGACCGGATCCTTTTAAGAGGCGATGGGGGAGCTCCATTGCGACAACTTTGACCCCATTATGTACTATTCCAAACTTAACCATTTTGGAGCTACTTGACTTATAGTTTTTTTTAATCCTGATTTCTTTTAGAGATTAACTTGAGGTACAAAAAAATATTAAGAAAAAAATATTTATTGTCAAGCGTAAGTACACCATTAATCTACACACATCAAGCATTGACTCCAAAAAAAATTGTTTTTTCTAAATACAAGACGAATGCGTTATATTATACTCAAATATTATCTTATTCCAACATATCACATACAGTGGTGGTCAGCTAATTAAATACACTGAAAATTTTATGTTCCAATAATTTCGTATTATGAATACATAGAAACCAGTAATTGTAGTAAAATAAATAGGTTTTACGTATAATTTGAAGTTACTATTTGCCATAACCTTGATCTATTTTTCGTTACTTTTGACTTCAAATCTATTATAAGCATAATAAATGTACTAGTGATGTGGACAACTAATTAAAGACACATACGTTACTGAAAACCAAAAAAATACTGAAACTACAAAAAAGTCAGTTAATATGAAAGCCTGCTTTTTGTAGGAGGTTTAATTTGTTAAATTATTTTTTTATTTCATGATTTTTAGTTATTTACCCATATCTCAAAAACTACTGGGCAGTTTTATGATGAAACTCACACTGTACCTTAAGCGGAAATATACTTGATTTAACTAAAAAATCATCATCTCGCTATGACTTCTCATTTTCGAGAAATCCGCATATACACAAATATACAAACATACATACACTTAAGAAATTTTGCTCACTTGTTTCGAAGCCTTAACATACTCAAATTTTATTCAATTTGAACGATATCACATACATACAGGTCGAATTCAATACCTCCTTTTTTTGAAGTCGGTAAAAAGATTAAAGATATTTTCTTCTACCAATACTATCAAGTTTTACATGAACAGTTTTTCATTAAAATATATCGTTATTAAAACAACAGTTATTTTTGTTTTAAGGAAATTTAAACCAAGGATTCTACAAAGCATAAGTATTTTTTTTTGTCTTGTGGGCAAGGTGTCATAGTTTTATATACAAAGAATATTTAATATTTATTTGCCTGACACGTTTCTAGCACGGTCATGGTATGCTATGTGTAGTGGGAAAAAACCTTAACACAGAAATATTCAATTTAATTATTAATTAAGAAAGACAAAATCACAGCATCTTCAATATTTATTACAAATAGATTTTAGAAATTAAATTGAAAGTAGGAACTGAGTTTTATGAGTCTGAGTTTGATATTAATAAGTTACTTTAAAACTTTATTAACTCGTCAAGGATGTGTAAACGAGACACAATAAAAAGTCCATTGTTATGCGACTCTCGGCATTCGTTTGATACCTGACTGATTAAGAGAAAGTAAGGTTCAATAAGCAGCAAATGCCAATTATTGTGGGTTATTACGTACCATTAATACCACAGTCGCATAATCTTATTTTCATTTTGCCGAAGAAAAGGCTTCCACAAAAATAATTAGATAATTTAAACAAAGACAACTTAATACAAAATTGCCTTGTTGTCCAATGGATTCACCTGAAAAAATAATGAGTTCCCAAGTTATTTGTTAATTAGAATACAACCATCACAAATACAGGCTTTAAAAAAAGAACGAGCCGCATTCAAGGAACGAAAAATATAAAAAAGGAGATGTTTGAAAAAATGCCAAGACTATGTACGGTATCTCTAAAAATAACAAACATACCATATTATGTTATTTTAATTAAATCACAATTTTTAGGTAATTTAAGTAATAAAATAATAAAGTTTTAAAAACCTTGGCAACTCCTCCCGTCTATACTTACTCCAAAAATATGTCAAATCGTGCAAAAAAAGGTAATCTGTCAATGTCAAATGTAATTTTGCCTAATCTGTCAATGTCAAATGCCATTTTTCTTTCCGCTTTCGGTCTGTTTAAGCAAATGATTGGTATTTGTCAGATTTATTTTAGGCATCATTCATTAGACATTTATGTTACATTTACCCAAAAATTTTATGACGAAAATTAGTCTAAAAATGATAAAGCTTTACATACGCTATTTATAGTGTCATGTATAAGGGGTTGGCATTTTCCCCATATAAACGAAAACATCTTGTTTAGAAAAAGTTTTTTATTTCATATATTCTAGACTCAACTCTTAACCACCCCCTTCAATTTGGCTCGTACTTTTTATCTACACCGTATAACAAAGAAAAATGTAGATATCAGGGAAAATGTCCACGGATCCCTAAAATTCTTAAAAGGGTGTAATAAAGTACGAGCTGAATTCAAGGTTAAGAGTCCGGTCTATAATACAGGGAAAATAAAAATAAAACTTGAAAAAAGTATTTTTTTTATATCATAATCTTTTATATTATTTTTTTTAATATTTTACCTGTATCTATTTTCGATTGACAACCACCCCCTTGAATTTGACTCATACTTTTTTTACACCCTGTATAATCTGTAACCCTGTATAATATATTTTTGGTAATTTTTAGCATAAAAATAATAATCAAATCAGAACCAGAGCAAACAATTTATTGGACTACTCAACACACTAATGAAATTAAACGGGCAGGATTAAAAAAAATAGTTTTTTCAAAACTGAGGTTATTTTTTAATAATATCGGCAAATAGTAAAATACAAGCTAGTAATTATTACTCTAAACATACTATTACTTTGGAAAACTACACACCTAGACTTGTTCGCTTTAGTTTAATGTGTTGACACTTGTTTTAATACTAACTATTCTAAAAGGTAATAAATAGGTTTGCTTTTTAATACAGGAATAGTAAACATTAATTTTTGAACTACTTACATAATTGAAGAAATATTTCAACTCCCTGCCCTGAGCAGATTCCTTCAGGTGTGCTTCAGGTGTGAATAATGAGGAACCACAAATCAATAATTTTCTTGCAATGAAATTGGCCAACCTACACAAAAACGTTTACAAGGTGTGAGATGACAGTCGACTAATACAATCTAAAATTACTTAAATAATAACATTTTACCTAGCACTTACTGTGTGAAATAAATAAACATAATGTAAACAAATACTTTTCCGCTAAGTTTCAAAACTTCTGTAGTCGCTATCATTATACTGCTTCCTAAGAGTTTGTCCTCACTTGTCGGGTGTCGGGCTAGGATTTTAGCTAAATATTCCAGTGGCAAAGCATTTTGGATGAAGTTTGTACACACATTTTCATCTACTATAGGTTGGGTTAGGTTAGGTGCTCAAAACCGATAAAAACCGGCCCTGACACCCGACTAGCCGGTATGACTAGAAGAATTGACTTAGTAAATAAGGCATCAGAGATAAGAATCAGCCCGAATGTTAGCGCAGTTAGTACTAACCTTGACGTGAATAAACAAATCCACATTGTTGATTCTTGTACGAAATTGTCTACACTAATCACTAATCACTTACGGGAATTATTAAACGCTCTTTTACACAGTCTTTCATTTGTAATAGCATTACGGAACTGCTAAATAATACAATGAATTAATTAAATTAAGTAAACAAAGACAAACTGCCATTTTGAAATTTTCAATCATTGACAGATAGGGCTGCCAGCACTTCTGATTACATTTACCCCTAACCATAAAATCACGCATAAATAAGTTATCTGACAAATCACCAAAATTTGACGTATAAATATATTTTTTCACCTGAATATTCTATAGAGACATAAAATACTTGATATCCAATACTTCAGCCTTTGATTTAGTATCATTTTTTTTATATTACTAATAATTCTAACAAGATTTCAGTTCGCCTAAAATTCTGATTGTTAAAATGATTATTTTTCATCTTTTTTATTTATTTAATTTCAGTAAATCCATAATTATTCGTAAATATATTTTAACCACAAAATTCTCCTTTCACCAAGATTTTCCCCCAGGTCTAGGGAGAGTATACTTAAAGTTGGAACCCTCCATAGAGACATTTCTTTTAGTTCTTATATTGATCACTAGACGGCGCTTTGACATATTTTTTCGATATAGTCTGTGCCAAATAGTGGATCCTGATTTTCGCATAGATTATAATGCGTTGTGCCGACTAACTCTACGTCATCTCTATGGCCGTTTCCAGGCCGTGTGTTCTGTTTTTTTAATAAATCTGTGTTGTAGTAATGCTGCCCGATGAAATAAAAAACGCTGCGCGGAGCCACTGGGGTTGTTTATGTGGTGTGGTGTGGTAAGGTGTAGTATAGTGTGGTGGTAGTATGGTGTGAGTGGTGTGGTGAGGTGTGTTCATTGTTCGTGGGAAGGTAAATCCTTTAGGTGAACCTTATCCGATCCGAACGCGCCGAATTAATCGAAGTCAAGGAGGCCTCGCACACATATCCGTACTGGACGAATCGACCGCGCCGAAAGAATCGACCGCGAATGTTGTCTCCATGAGATAGCGCTATGAGTGACAGCTAAAAGTGGGAGAGAGAAGGAAGATGTTCTGGCGATTCGTCCGAGTCATCCGCATTAACCGCGCCGAATCGACCGCGCCGAATCGAGATAGCGCTGAGAATATAAACACCCCTTTTAGGTCTATATTCTTTTTTAATTGAAATTGAGGACTTAAACATTTTTTTTACGTATTCTACGGTCGAGGTCTTTGCTGCCGTTAAACAAAAGACGACGTGAGTGAGTTGCAAGAGGGTCCAAAGAACGTAGTAATTCCTTACTCAATAGGGTGCAAGGGACCTTGGCTTTTTAAGATGGTTTCGTAACGGTAATCTTGGTAGTACGTACGTAGTATAATAAAAGGTTGTTCTAGAAATGGAATCGTAAGCCACAAAGCCACTTGACTCAAAAAAATATTGTTATTTATGACTTCCCGATGATGTTCTAAAAGTAATAGATACACTATACGCTCACAAAACAAACGGCAAATCTGTGCTAGTGCGAGCAACTGCACACATGCGCAATTCTTATTAACCACATTCCTAGACTGAGGTGAAATAGATAGCATAATTGAAACAGAAAGAACGAAAGAGATAGTTGGAAATCTCTGCTACGTACAAGTGTTGGCCAAATGTCACTATTGACCAATCACGTCACTGCACGACCCACTTCAATAATCGAGGCAATAAACAGGACATTGCGTCCTTTTCACACATAAAGAAAAACTATTCACTTTCTCTTTCGCCTTTGTAATCATATTATGAAATGGATATTAAGTAAAAAATAATGAAATGTAATGATGATTAATGAATGCATTATTCTTGTTTACTTACTTGTGATACGAGATGCCTTGGACTTTTTTAACTTTTTTGACATAGTTCGTACACCTTCGAAACACAAATGATGGCATTTTGATGGATTCAAACCAATTCACAATCACGAACCGAAACGTCACACTCGATGTATCGCTTTTCGCCGACTAGGGGTAAGAGATCCTAATTAGGATCTTTTCGCGTCTTCACATGGCGTGACCGGGTAACGTACCTATCTATTACTTTTAAAACATCATTGTGTCTTTCACAAAAGAGCCTGTACCCTTACTCTGCAACACAATGTAGTGTTTCCCAATCTAGCTGTCCTTGTCACTCATACTAGTATGGCCTTGCGAGGGAAAGAGATGGCGCTATTCAAAAATCTTGGCAGTCTGAAGAGTACGACGGCCCCAGATCTGTTTTCATCCATTCGTAATTTGATTTCTAAGTACCGGATTCATATTTATTTACTGAAGTTTGATATATTTTTGTTTGGCAGTACAGTGGCATGTGTAAAACTACTATAACATTTTTTATCTAGTTTAATTTCAAACCACAATTTTTACAGCATAAACATTTCTGATATAATGTTGAACAAGTTATCGTACTTTTTTAATATTTCGTCATTCTACTAGCACGGTTTCTCTTGCACTTGCAAATAAAAGTCTAACAGAATCGCAATATCCTGCTCCACGTCGTGATCCACTTACTATTACATAAGCATCACCAGTGCGGAGAATCCGTTTTGCTTTGCAATAGTCGAGAGCTGCATGAACGCGAGAGTCTACTTCCGATATCCAGCTACCTCTAGCCACTTCAAAATAGTGGACAGCACGAACTCCCCGCCAAAATCGTAACTGCCTGCCTGTATGACAGGCTCTGGTTACTGCTACAATAGGACAGAAGGGTCTTGCATGAGATAGTATTTTAGCTGTACGTCCTGAATTTGTGAGACATACTATCACAGAAGCACGAGAACGCATAGCCAGTTCTACTGCACTGACGCACACTGCTTTTGTGGGTTCAACCAAAGGACTTTGCATTAACTCCATATTTCCATAAATTCTTGGCTGCCATATAATTCTTTCTGCTTGTCGACATATAACAGCTGCAGCTGCTAAACAATGCTCAGCCATACGTATAGCATCATAAGACGGAGCAAATTTTATTAAAGGTGAATCATAATGCAATTCCAGAGCAAGTACATCAGCACCATCTAATACAAGATTTGCTATATCAGTTACACATAATGTTGGTATCTGTTCATTTATAACAGCTTTGCATATACAAGGCTTTCCAGCTTCATTGCATTTTGCTAGTAATATTTTTTGGGCTATGAATATTTTTTCGACTGGTAGATCAGTACTTAGAACGCTTCTATCCAAGTATATACCATCCGCTTCCTTTAAAATATCATCTATATTATCTAATCCTAAAACAGTATCAATGCAAGCAAATACGAGGATATGTTTTCCCTTTTCAGATAGTATATCACGCACTTGACGTACATCATAATTATTTTGAGCATTAGGAATCAAAACAGCATCAACATCAGATGCAACTGCCCAAGCTATTTGTTCATCCATATGTTCAAATGGCTGTTGAGATGAATCACTGCATGAAAGCGATTGAACACTATCGCCTTGTCCGATACGTAAGTTATCTTCTTCTTTAGGCACATGAGAAATTCGTACAGTCATTTTAGATCCGATCGTACCTCCCACAGATACTGAACATTCAACAGAATCATCTCCAACTTCAGAAACTATTAACTTAATGTGTCCGGGAGTGAGACTATCAATGTACACCAAATCTCCTGGTTGTAAGTCCGTCAAATGATCATACCCAATGTACAGACAATCAGCAGTTCCACTTTCACGCCAGCTCGTATCAGTAGTAAGTCTGATGGTTCCGTGTTGAATTAATTCAACCGTTGCCTTTGGACCTGCTTTTAAATCCCCTGTCACAATATCTGGACCTCGAACATCTACGATCAAAGCAAGTGGATAAACATATTCAAGTTCTGCGCTATAATTATAAACTGCTTGTCTTACGCTTTGAATTAATTGTCCACAAGCATCTGGTTCCATATCTCGCATATTGAGTCGAGCTACAGTCATGCCACAGGCAATTAGTCTCTGGATAGTGGTGGGTTCTCGGTTATTTATTCCAATATCACACATTAGACCGGTTTGTAGTTCTTCACGAGGGTTTTCGTGAATGTTTAATTTACTGTAATGTTTTAAAAGAGTAGCTTGTGGAGGAACACTCTTATCTTTGAAATCAGGTGCAGCTTCCAGAGGAATATGCCATGGCAATGCCATTATTTAACAATTAAATTACTATAAATGAAAACAAACCAATCTAGTATTGGATTAGAAAATAAGTATGTTTTCTAAGTAAATAAAGTAGAAAACTAATTAGAAAATGATTAACGATGAATGACTTTTCCTTAAGTCAAAGTCAAGTAAAAAGAACAAAATGTCAATATTCTAAGAAGGTTGGCATACTGTAATTAGTATACCTATTACCGTAGGTAGAGCAATAATTGGTGCGCATTTCGTTGCCATGCAACTTTTAGCAATTCTTATTGCTATTTCGCATTATATTGATAGTATGATTATAATCTAACAACATTGTAGTATTTTATAATAATATTATATTGGTATTTTTTTACCGACAAGACTTGATAACGTTGCAATTTTCTGATTATTAGTTGGCTAATTTAAAACACTTTAATTGGCCCGTAAGATTGTGAAGTTCTCTTCATGAAAAAGCTTCGCGTGGATTGATGCGAGTGTCAAACTGGCTGAGGGATAACCTTCTCACTTTAAACATCCAAAATACCAACTACATATGCTTTGCTACTAAATACATCATCCATCACTTCACTTCACAGCCAAGTACTGATTTGTGTATTAATTAAATTAAATTAAATTCAATTTATTTATTTCAGATAACATTTAGATCCATAGTGTTAGTAACAGAGTTCTTACGTCTAATATTAGTAAAAAATTACAATTTGAATTAACAATAATTACATAATAATAATGAATAAATAAATTCAATTTATATTAATTAATTTATCTAATAAATACGTCCCGAATCGGGTTCATTAGGGCAGTGATCCAGTGTTTCATTAAGGCACTATCCCATCTCCCCGCCAAAACCCGTAAATACTATTGGGACTACCGAGCATTCTTTTTTGGATGAAATTCATCTTTTTCCGCAATAAAGCATGAAAGCAGTCTACGTGAACGTCAGCAAACATGCCAGACGCGCTGCAAAACCTCGGCAGTCCCACCAGCACCCGAAACATTATTATCATAAAGTTTTTTGCGTATACCTTACGTATGCGGTAAGGTATATTATTTAGAATCCATAGCTGCACAAATCCACAATCATCAAAATTTAAACAAGTTTTTAAGAAAAATATCATTAAAGGAATTGGCATGATATTTAATGCAAAGACGAAATTCTCAAAAAAAATGTTAAAAGTATGGGTATCTTGAAAATGGTGAGACTTATCTGAATTTTTTTGGCAAATTATAGGCCTTGGAGGTGCTCGTAGCGCAGTGGTGGCAGCGCTTTGGTAGTGATACCGAAGTTAAGCAACTTACAGCGCGGTCGGTGTTTGGATGGGTGACCATTCCGACCATATAAGTGACGTATATCACGAGCATCTCCGTGCTTCGGAAGGCACGTTAAGCAGTTGGTCCCGGCTAATATCGGTTGATATTAGTCGTTAAGCCTAGTCAGAGGCCCTATGGGCGGCTCGATAAAATCTGACAGCAAGGTTTGTCGCTTGCCTTGCAAACACCCCTCCGCCAATCCGCACTGAGCCCGCGTGGTGGAGTATGGCTCATTCTACCTCATATTTGAGGTAAGGCCTTTGCCCAGCAGTGGGATGCTTACAGGCTAACTTTACTTTTTTTTTTAATAGGCCTTGACTTGACCTTGACCGTGACCAGGATTATCCTTCGCTTTTGCGACACCCTGTATACATAAGTTCCTTTCTTGTTATCTGATAAATTCCTTTAAAATTTTATGTTTTTTATACCTGTAACTTATAAACTGTTATCCACTGTATCCCTAAGGGATGAGCGGTACATTCCCAACCCAACACAGTGTATTTTGACAACTTAAAGGGAAGTCTCAGCAAGTTGTTTGCAATATTAATAATTTGCAACTTTATCGAAATAAACACATTTTTTTATAATACTCGATTACACTGAGTGGGAATTGAATTGCCTGGAAATTGAACGCCTAGTTCAATCAGAAAACGTTCACTCACAGATTAGAACTTTACCCTTAACCCTTGGAACTTGTCTTAAGGAGTGAGGATGAAGATCAGATTCAAGGATCTAGCTAGAGTCGAATTAGGGTAGGGACTTTCAGTATGATATGTATACTTCATGAAGTGGTTTATTTATTATTTAATACGCGGTTTATCTGCGGAGCCTTCGCATTAAAGATACGCGGCGTATGCGCAGTGTCTCACTTTGTTTTACGTCTCACTCAATCAATGCCATGAAAATATTTTTAGGACAATAAATATTAAGAAGAAGAAGAGATAGAATGGTAGAAGATAGAAAAACAGCTTAAGATACCCTATCTATAGGTTTTGTTTCAATTCATACACAGCCACAACCACCTTTGATTGAAGTAAAATAGCTATTTTACTTTAATCAAAGAAAACTACTGATCATGTAATCTTTTAACCACAACCATGCATGAGTCGCAGTCAAATTGTATGATTCCGCCGTTTAAATAAGGCGTCGTCAGTTTATAAACGCTTGCGGATTTGCTAAATAACGAAGGCGAAATGTATAATGCCGAGTCATTTTATATAATGCACAACATTTAATCTACAATCGAAACGCATTATACATAATGCCGAGAAAAATGTAGAATTTAGTTCTTTTTCGCAACATGTCAATATTGAGCATTAAAGAAAAATAGCGTCAAAAATAGTGAATTCATATGTGAAAATGTGATTGAAAAACAGTAGAAATACGACGTGTCGTATATGATTGATTTTATGCGTGGTGATAGTGATTTCAAAGACGTTTTTCATAATGACATACTAAAATTGTAGATAGAATACTCAATCAGGAACGATAAGAAATCCATAGATCAATGACAAAAAATTTGAGGTTATCCTGCACCTCAAGAACGCTAAGGTGTAACCTGGGTGAAATAGACCATGGAATCTAAGACTCACAGGGCACACCTGCAGAGTTTTATAAATTATTGGTGAAAAATATGAAATTAATGAGTATTAGTGATGTGTACTATGTTATTCTATAAAAATATTACCTAACTAACACTGTAACAGTCATTGCCATTGTTTGTTTAAAAATATAATCTACTTCCATAATACATTTTTGTTTGGAAATTTCTTCATATTACTTAGTAATATAAGTATATATGTCCTATTTGTCCCACAAAACTGTATTTTATCATTATCGACCTACTAAGCAACCGTCGTCGAAATTATGACAATTGAACAGTAGCATTTTGCCCCTTGCATTTTGCAAATCCGCGAGCGTTTATAAACTGACGACGTCATATTATGTAAACAGCGGAATTATACGTTTTGCCTGCGACACATGCATTGAGTAAATAATCACTACGTGCATGATGAATAATGACTATAGATGGGCGGGTGGGTAAAAATCCGGTGGATATTTATCCAATTTAAAACACCTAAGTAAATTAGGTATAAATCAATTTTTACCTACCGGGTGGGAATAAATTGGATAAATATCCACTGGATTTCTACCCACCCGCCCATCTATAATGATGACACAAGCCTACATTCTGTATATTTTTAAGGTTGTGCAAGGTCGTTGTGCAAACCCAGTGTGCGATGTTACCTTGTTGTCAGTGTGAGTGAACAGTGAATATGTCTCCCACGGCGCTCTCCTCCACTGTCATGGCATTGACACCTATGTCAGTCAAGTGAGTGTCAAGTCAAGTGTCGGTGACTTTGGCGGGAACTTTCGAGGCGGGAAGTTCATATTTTTTCGTTTCGTAAAATTTAATTTATATCGCGTCTTTTCACTAATAATTTTAGTGCGAAAAGCAAAAAAATGAGTGTGGACAGCGGTGGAACTTCGAAACCACATAAGAAACGTAAGGTTTCTGGACCTTTGAATGACATGTCGGATGAGGAGGAAGAAAACAAGTATGCACCCTATTACAAAAAGAACCACATCCGGAATTATCCTGAAAACTCTCCAGGAACAGTGTTTCCAGTGTACATACAAAGTGTAAATGATGGCATTAAATTCGGTAACAAAGATCCAATTTATTTAAACTCCATCTTCAGCAGATATAATAAAGGTGTTAAAGAGATAAAACGTGTGAATGCAATGCGGTACGCTGTGTACTTTGACAATCCCAAAAACGCCAACTCACTGCTTTCTAACTCTGCTTTCTTGAGTTCACATGAAATAAAGGCTTACATTCCAGCTTCCAACTCAGAACGCACTGGCGTTATTAAGCACATACCCACTGATTTAAGTAACAAACACTTGTTTGACAAGTTGATTAGTTCGCAGGAAATATTGTCTGTCAGGAGGTTCACCAAGAGGACCCCAGAAGGAATCACACCGTTGCAGACTGTCTCGATCACATTTGCAGGAAATGTACTGCCCGAACATGTAAGTTATGGTCTTTGCGTATTACTTGTAGAACAGTACATCAAACCAGTAATGCAATGTTATAAATGTTTGGGTTTCGGCCACACAACCAAATTCTGTAAAAGGAGTCTAGTTTGTTCGATTTGTTCAGAGTCTCATTCATATAAAGAATGTCCAAATGTAAATAAGCCAATGTGTGTGAATTGTAAAGGGGACCATGTTGCCGTTGCTAGGATTTGCCCAGTAAAACAACAGAAAATAGAGGAAAATAAATCTAAAATAATGAACAAGCAAACTTTGGGATCATTTTTCCCAGCACTGAATAAATCCTTTGCAAAGGCAGCTGGCAATCCCCAAAGCCAGGCAATTAAAAAAGTTAAAGAAAACAAAGACACTTTAATTGATGTGATTAACAATGAAATTGTTTTAAAAGCTATAATAGAAACACTGCTCACTCTTTCTCAAAAAGAGAATAAATTACCAATAAACTCAACAAACATCAAGGAAATGTTCATCAAACAAATTTCTAAAGGTAAGGATGGATAGAAAGTTAATTATCATGCAACACAACATACAGAGCCTTAAGCCAAAACTTGTTTATCTAACACAATTATTAGAAAATTTGAATGTTGATTTATGTATACTCAATGAAACATGGTTAAAATCTTCTGATTCTGTTTTCATAAAAGGTTATAAAGTTTTTCGTAATGATTCACATGACGGCTATGGCGGTGTTGCCATACTTTGTAAAAATAATATGGTATGTACACAAATTAACACTACCAGTATTGACAAAATACAAACAATAGCGATTAATGTTAAAACAGTAGATAATAACGTTGCATTTACCATCCTGGGCTGCTACTGTCCTCCACGAAGAGGACGTTTTCCTATTAATACCCTCAAAAATATTATTACATCATTGCCTTCACCATTACTAGTCATGGGTGATCTAAACGCCCATCACACTGCTTTTGGTTCCGTAATTAATAAGCCTAGAGGAATACAAGTTTATGATATGCTTGATGAATTAAATTTATGTTTTTTAAACACCGGAGAAGCTACGACGCTTCCTCGTCCAAACCAAATGGCTTCGGCAATTGATGTGGCATTTAGTTCACCAAGTTTAGCAGTATCTGCAGACTGGTCTGTTTATTCGGAAGACACATTAGGCAGTTACCATTTTCCCACTATAGTTAATTTATCTTTAGGTTGCGATGTATATACGCCTAGTGTTCTTTTTGAAAAATTTGTATATAGAAAAGCTGATTGGTTAGAGTATAGGAACAAATCTAAAGATTTTTTTAATCATTTAATGTTAGTAGACGACCCACTAAAAGCTTATGATCAATTTTGTGAATTACTCATTTGTCTGAAAAAAGAGTTTGTTCCGATTTATAAAAGTAATAACAATAGAATGTACAAACCTGTGCCTTGGTGGAATGACCGTTGCTCAGAGGCTGTTAAGGAATGTAAACTAGCATTGAAAATGTATCGACGTTATCCTACCATGGAAAATTACCTTTTGTATAAAAAATTGGAAGCAAATAAAAAGTTAATAATAAAAGAGGAAAAAACCTTAAGTTGGAAAAATCATTGTTCTAGTTTTGATCGTACTACACCCATATCTAAGATTTGGAATTTTGTCAAAGTTTTTAGCCGGAAGCGATCGTCACCCAAATCGATTGGAAATGATTTTGTTGAAGATTTTTTAAGTAAAATTACGTCAAATAGTCCCTCAGACTCGGACAGCGCAGATCATCATAAAAGCTTGTTTGATTTCAACGAACTAAATACTCATCTGAATCTGAAATTTTCTGAGGAAGAGTTCAATTTATCTTTAAATAGTAAAAAAGATACTACTCCTGGCTTGGATGATATCCCATATATACTCATAAAATGGTTACATAAATCAGCTAAACAGGTTTTATTAAAGATATTTAACGATTTGTGGGAAGCTAGTATCATTCCTACTTCTTGGAAGTTAATTGCTGTAGTGCCCATTTCAAAGCCCGATAAAGATCCCAATCTTGCTAATTCTTACAGACCTATATCTTTGTCTTCTTGTTTAGGGAAAATATTTGAAAATATGATCAAAAATAGATTAGAAATTTACGTAGAATCTAGATTAATTATTCCTTTTGACCAATTTGGTTTTCGCAAGGGTAGAAGCACCACAGATAGTCTTCTGAAATTCACTGGAGATATTGATGCAGCTTTTAAACAGAATAGTCAACTTGTTAGTGTTTTTCTAGATGTAAGTGGTGCATTTGATAATGTTAACTTAGCAGTTTTAGTAGAGATTTTACATAGCTATAACATACCTGGTAAAGTTTGTAAATTTATTTATGATTTCTTTTATGGACGCTTGGTCTATGTCAAGTTTAATTACTCTTTGTACGGTCCTAAAAGAGCTTACAATGGAGTTATGCAGGGTGCTACATTATCACCTTTAATTTACTTGTTATACACTGCTGAGTTTCACAAATATATAAGTCTAAATAATTTATCAATGTTACAATACGCTGATGATGTTGTATTATATACTGTAAATAGAAACCTATGTCAAGCAGAAGACACATTAAATAGAGCGTTAGATTTGTTGTTTTTATATTACAATGACAGACTTAAGCTAGATATTAATCCCCACAAAAGTTCCTTAATGATTTTTAGTAAAAAATACGATCTTGACTTTGTAAATATAAATATCAAATATTCCAATGTAAATATAGATGTTGTAGGTGAACAAAAGTTCTTGGGACTTGTTTTTGATCCTAAATTGTACTTTAACTTTCATGTAAATAAGGTTATTGATAAGATGCAAAAAACTGTAAATATAATGAGATATTTAGCAGGTGTCACGTGGGGCATGGACCCCAAATTACTCAATATGATTTTTAAAGCTATAGTAAGGAGTAATTATGACTATGGCTTACTGATTTATGGTAAATATATCAGTCAGCTACTATTTCGAAAGTTAGAAGTCATACAAAATAAAGGTCTACGATTAATAACTGGAGCTTTTTGCTCTACTCCAATAAATTCACTCGAAATAGAAGCTGGCATACCACCTATTTTAGTTAGACTAAGATACTTAACAGAAAAATTTTACCTTAAAGTCCTGGCTAATGATTCTTACAAAAATTTATATCAATGTAATAATATTTTACAAGGTAGGCATATCGAAGAATTAAAAGAAATTTGTAAAAGCATTGACCATAACGAAAAATGGGAACTCAGTACTATAGATATACAGACATACAAACCTGCGATTTGTGCAAGGAGTGTGATCAATAATGAAGATTTTGTAGAATTCGTAAACAGTGAGAAGATTGAATATCGTAGAATATACACAGATGGATCTAAAACAGACGAAGCAACAAAGGCAGCATATTATGACTCAAAGGCAAAGTTTGGACGTTGTTTTAATTTGGATCAGAACTCCTCGATATTCACAGCCGAGGCGTACGCAATTTTCACCGCATTGCAATATATAAGAGGACTAGAAAACACGACCAGTATCTTGATTGTTACCGATTCCCTGAGTGTCTTAACTTGTCTAGAAAATGTACACATTTCTTACAAGAATAACCCATACATAATGAAAATAAGAGAATACCTATTGGAGACCAGAGATAAAGTAATAGAATTTATGTGGGTGCCATCTCATCGTGGAATTACTGGCAATGAAACCGTTGACCGCCTTATGAAGATTCAACATCCGATGATAATTTATAATTCACCATATTCTTTACCAGCTGTACCTATGACAGACTATAACTCAGTCTTAAAATACAGAATGTTTGAGCACTGGAATCAAGAGTGGGAACATACTAAAACATATAAAGGACAATGGTTTGCCCAAATACAAAAGATAATTCCAGCGAAGCCATGGTATTTGAAGCTGAAATCACCGTCTCGTAAATTCATCACCACTATTAACCGTCTAAGACTTGGTCATGGGAAGTTTCCAGCGCACTTGAAACGCATCAAGATGATTGCATCCGATCAGTGTGACTTTTGTAATTTGAACAATGTGGCTACTCTCGATCACCTGATTCTTCAGTGTCCCGCTTTTAATATGCAAAGGCTTTTGTTAATAGATGGCCTACTACAGTCCTATAAAGAAGATGATATTCCCCGCCTCTTGCCATCTATACTGGAAAATGAGAACACATATCGCACCTTTGGGAACAAAGGGTCACTTCTGCAGGATTTCCAACTTTACAGGAGGAGCAAAAAACGTTTTTTTTTAGCGTAGTTCTTAAATAACTTAATACTGTTTTAGAGTATTAACGCGATTCTTACAGATTTACATTGATAAATTCCTAACAGATACATCGTTACTATTAAAAAAAATCATACAAGAGACGATTTTGAGAAATAAGCCTTAAACTGAGGGGAGGGTACCAAAAGTGTCTTTTTGTTACAAATTGCTAATAGTTGTTTTGCAGAAATGTCCTTTATAAAAAATAATAAAATCTAAAAAGAAAGTTTAAGAGTATGTTAAGAGGTGATTACCTTTATGTTTTAGTAAAGTTGAATATTATTGTAAACCAATAAAACTAAAACCAGCAGAAAAATACGCAAATACGAAAATTTAACATGATGTAACGATAACATGGAGGATTATTCAATAAAACAGGAGATATTATCAAGTTTTGTTTATTCAAAATCAAATAAATGACATCCAAATGAATAAAATAATAAACATTTCGAATGAAATTATATAATAAAGGCTTTCAAGTTATTCTATACGTGATAAAACTTAAGTAATATTGAATTGTTTTCAAAAATATATCATTCATTATCATACCTTATCAGTTTAGTAGGTATCTAAAGTCTTATTTAAGTTGAAGTTGTACTTAATATTTAAAATCTGAAGACATTTGGCATAGCCTACACGTTTCAATTAAATCTAAAACTTAAATCAATCATTTTCAGCCTTAATACGAAAGTAAATTCTCTTATACAACAAGTTTGGCGGACAAAAACTTATAAGATATTCATGAATAAATTCTGAAATTGACATAACACTTGAGCTTACTGATTCGCAGGGCTATGCCCGTTACCTTAGTTCTTCTACGTATCTCCTCGTTTCCGATTCGATCTCGTAGAGAAACACCGAGCATAGCCCTCTCCATTGCACGTTGTGTGATTTTGAGCTTCTTTATGAGGCTCATAGTTAGAGACCACGTTTCGGATCCGTATGCCAACACACACTGGTAACACACAATGGTTGAAGACTTTCGTCTTCAGACACTGAGGTAATTGAGACGAGAAGACGCTCTTGCGCAGTTTCCCGAACGCTGACCAGCCTTTTTATTCCTGAAATCTGTCACCTAAAATCAAAATTATATTATAGTAAGTAATTAGTAGGGATATAGTTATTCTTTTCGGTCCGATACGTTAATCGTCAGCATTTTAGCCGCGTAGATCTTATATATTTTGATTTGCTCACAATGCATTTTGTCCTCGTCCTTAGTAAGAAAATAATTAATATAAACATAATGCAATTTTACTACTCATGTAACATTTAAACATCAAGTAAATGATTATTTTATTCAAAATGCAATGGCCCTTTTAGGTAAAAATCACAAATAAATCTAGTAAAATTAAGACAAGTATTAACAAACTGACATTTTACTAAAACATCCTTTATGCTCTAATTTTATTAACCATTTACTTTAATAATAAAAATACACTTTATATTAAAAACACCTTTTCTTTTATAAACAATGGAATGAAATATTATTATGTTTAAAACATTACTAGCAAATAAAAATGCTTGTGATATTATCAAAACAAACAGGATTATTTAAATCCAAAAAGTCACTTATATGCAAAAATATCACTACATAATACAAATAAAATGTC
Source organism: Pyrausta aurata (assembly GCA_963584085.1). Taxonomy (NCBI): domain Eukaryota; kingdom Metazoa; phylum Arthropoda; class Insecta; order Lepidoptera; family Crambidae; genus Pyrausta; species Pyrausta aurata. The sequence continues at coordinate 8,534,335 of OY757253.1, read as the reverse complement.
ATTTATTTACAGAAGTGACGTTTTGGGTTCAATGATACGAAAAGTTTTATGGTTCGATGTCACTTATAAACAGAAGTGTCTTTATGTTTACAGCAAACAAATATCAAAATTGGTAACAATATATACTTTTTAAATAGAAGTAACGTTATCATTCCAAGGAATATGTAAGCATATAAGTCATAACTTACCGTAGTGCCGCTCTGTCAACAACGCGCAAGATCACACTTCGGCTGTCAAGACACTACTGACCGGAAAAGACGTTATATTTGAAGCAAACGGACCAATTACGCTAAATAACGTAACGTCCCCCCCGCCCTCAAAGCGATGTTTGTCACGCGATTATCACCGTTTTTACTGTGTATATAAAGTCGATTATCGCGCTTTTTTCTGTATATTTAAGTCGTTTTTATAAAATATTGCAAAAGTGACCCTTTGTTCCCAAAGGTGCGATATAAACATTTGTATGAGTACATAACTTCTACATTTGAAGAAATATAAGACCAGATGTCAAAACGTAAATCGACTTTACTAATACAGAAGATACATAATGAAGTTTTTATCATAATAATGAAGATTTTACTTTTTCATCCCTCACTGAAGACTAAACTCCCAAAATTATGGAGCATGCAATATGATGGCAACATTACATTCTGATTGGCCGTAATGGACTCAGTCCAAAAGCCGTAAAACGAATAAGAAAAAAAAAAAAAAAAAAAAAGTCAAGTGTCAAGTCAACTGTCATATACTCTTACACTAATCTGTGGGACTTTGGCGGGAACTTTCGAGGCGGGAAGTTCATATTTTTTCGTTTCGTAAAATTTAATTTATATCGCGTCTTTTCACTAATAATTTTAGTGCGAAAAGCAAAAAAATGAGTGTGGACAGCGGTGGAACTTCGAAACCACATAAGAAACGTAAGGTTTCTGGACCTTTGAATGACATGTCGGATGAGGAGGAAGAAAACAAGTATGCACCCTATTACAAAAAGAACCACATCCGGAATTATCCTGAAAACTCTCCAGGAACAGTGTTTCCAGTGTACATACAAAGTGTAAATGATGGCATTAAATTCGGTAACAAAGATCCAATTTATTTAAACTCCATCTTCAGCAGATATAATAAAGGTGTTAAAGAGATAAAACGTGTGAATGCAATGCGGTACGCTGTGTACTTTGACAATCCCAAAAACGCCAACTCACTGCTTTCTAACTCTGCTTTCTTGAGTTCACATGAAATAAAGGCTTACATTCCAGCTTCCAACTCAGAACGCACTGGCGTTATTAAGCACATACCCACTGATTTAAGTAACAAACACTTGTTTGACAAGTTGATTAGTTCGCAGGAAATATTGTCTGTCAGGAGGTTCACCAAGAGGACCCCAGAAGGAATCACACCGTTGCAGACTGTCTCGATCACATTTGCAGGAAATGTACTGCCCGAACATGTAAGTTATGGTCTTTGCGTATTACTTGTAGAACAGTACATCAAACCAGTAATGCAATGTTATAAATGTTTGGGTTTCGGCCACACAACCAAATTCTGTAAAAGGAGTCTAGTTTGTTCGATTTGTTCAGAGTCTCATTCATATAAAGAATGTCCAAATGTAAATAAGCCAATGTGTGTGAATTGTAAAGGGGACCATGTTGCCGTTGCTAGGATTTGCCCAGTAAAACAACAGAAAATAGAGGAAAATAAATCTAAAATAATGAACAAGCAAACTTTGGGATCATTTTTCCCAGCACTGAATAAATCCTTTGCAAAGGCAGCTGGCAATCCCCAAAGCCAGGCAATTAAAAAAGTTAAAGAAAACAAAGACACTTTAATTGATGTGATTAACAATGAAATTGTTTTAAAAGCTATAATAGAAACACTGCTCACTCTTTCTCAAAAAGAGAATAAATTACCAATAAACTCAACAAACATCAAGGAAATGTTCATCAAACAAATTTCTAAAGGTAAGGATGGATAGAAAGTTAATTATCATGCAACACAACATACAGAGCCTTAAGCCAAAACTTGTTTATCTAACACAATTATTAGAAAATTTGAATGTTGATTTATGTATACTCAATGAAACATGGTTAAAATCTTCTGATTCTGTTTTCATAAAAGGTTATAAAGTTTTTCGTAATGATTCACATGACGGCTATGGCGGTGTTGCCATACTTTGTAAAAATAATATGGTATGTACACAAATTAACACTACCAGTATTGACAAAATACAAACAATAGCGATTAATGTTAAAACAGTAGATAATAACGTTGCATTTACCATCCTGGGCTGCTACTGTCCTCCACGAAGAGGACGTTTTCCTATTAATACCCTCAAAAATATTATTACATCATTGCCTTCACCATTACTAGTCATGGGTGATCTAAACGCCCATCACACTGCTTTTGGTTCCGTAATTAATAAGCCTAGAGGAATACAAGTTTATGATATGCTTGATGAATTAAATTTATGTTTTTTAAACACCGGAGAAGCTACGACGCTTCCTCGTCCAAACCAAATGGCTTCGGCAATTGATGTGGCATTTAGTTCACCAAGTTTAGCAGTATCTGCAGACTGGTCTGTTTATTCGGAAGACACATTAGGCAGTTACCATTTTCCCACTATAGTTAATTTATCTTTAGGTTGCGATGTATATACGCCTAGTGTTCTTTTTGAAAAATTTGTATATAGAAAAGCTGATTGGTTAGAGTATAGGAACAAATCTAAAGATTTTTTTAATCATTTAATGTTAGTAGACGACCCACTAAAAGCTTATGATCAATTTTGTGAATTACTCATTTGTCTGAAAAAAGAGTTTGTTCCGATTTATAAAAGTAATAACAATAGAATGTACAAACCTGTGCCTTGGTGGAATGACCGTTGCTCAGAGGCTGTTAAGGAATGTAAACTAGCATTGAAAATGTATCGACGTTATCCTACCATGGAAAATTACCTTTTGTATAAAAAATTGGAAGCAAATAAAAAGTTAATAATAAAAGAGGAAAAAACCTTAAGTTGGAAAAATCATTGTTCTAGTTTTGATCGTACTACACCCATATCTAAGATTTGGAATTTTGTCAAAGTTTTTAGCCGGAAGCGATCGTCACCCAAATCGATTGGAAATGATTTTGTTGAAGATTTTTTAAGTAAAATTACGTCAAATAGTCCCTCAGACTCGGACAGCGCAGATCATCATAAAAGCTTGTTTGATTTCAACGAACTAAATACTCATCTGAATCTGAAATTTTCTGAGGAAGAGTTCAATTTATCTTTAAATAGTAAAAAAGATACTACTCCTGGCTTGGATGATATCCCATATATACTCATAAAATGGTTACATAAATCAGCTAAACAGGTTTTATTAAAGATATTTAACGATTTATGGGAAGCTAGTATCATTCCTACTTCTTGGAAGTTAATTGCTGTAGTGCCCATTTCAAAGCCCGATAAAGATCCCAATCTTGCTAATTCTTACAGACCTATATCTTTGTCTTCTTGTTTAGGGAAAATATTTGAAAATATGATCAAAAATAGATTAGAAATTTACGTAGAATCTAGATTAATTATTCCTTTTGACCAATTTGGTTTTCGCAAGGGTAGAAGCACCACAGATAGTCTTCTGAAATTCACTGGAGATATTGATGCAGCTTTTAAACAGAATAGTCAACTTGTTAGTGTTTTTCTAGATGTAAGTGGTGCATTTGATAATGTTAACTTAGCAGTTTTAGTAGAGATTTTACATAGCTATAACATACCTGGTAAAGTTTGTAAATTTATTTATGATTTCTTTTATGGACGCTTGGTCTATGTCAAGTTTAATTACTCTTTGTACGGTCCTAAAAGAGCTTACAATGGAGTTATGCAGGGTGCTACATTATCACCTTTAATTTACTTGTTATACACTGCTGAGTTTCACAAATATATAAGTCTAAATAATTTATCAATGTTACAATACGCTGATGATGTTGTATTATATACTGTAAATAGAAACCTATGTCAAGCAGAAGACACATTAAATAGAGCGTTAGATTTGTTGTTTTTATATTACAATGACAGACTTAAGCTAGATATTAATCCCCACAAAAGTTCCTTAATGATTTTTAGTAAAAAATACGATCTTGACTTTGTAAATATAAATATCAAATATTCCAATGTAAATATAGATGTTGTAGGTGAACAAAAGTTCTTGGGACTTGTTTTTGATCCTAAATTGTACTTTAACTTTCATGTAAATAAGGTTATTGATAAGATGCAAAAAACTGTAAATATAATGAGATATTTAGCAGGTGTCACGTGGGGCATGGACCCCAAATTACTCAATATGATTTTTAAAGCTATAGTAAGGAGTAATTATGACTATGGCTTACTGATTTATGGTAAATATATCAGTCAGCTACTATTTCGAAAGTTAGAAGTCATACAAAATAAAGGTCTACGATTAATAACTGGAGCTTTTTGCTCTACTCCAATAAATTCACTCGAAATAGAAGCTGGCATACCACCTATTTTAGTTAGACTAAGATACTTAACAGAAAAATTTTACCTTAAAGTCCTGGCTAATGATTCTTACAAAAATTTATATCAATGTAATAATATTTTACAAGGTAGGCATATCGAAGAATTAAAAGAAATTTGTAAAAGCATTGACCATAACGAAAAATGGGAACTCAGTACTATAGATATACAGACATACAAACCTGCGATTTGTGCAAGGAGTGTGATCAATAATGAAGATTTTGTAGAATTCGTAAACAGTGAGAAGATTGAATATCGTAGAATATACACAGATGGATCTAAAACAGACGAAGCAACAAAGGCAGCATATTATGACTCAAAGGCAAAGTTTGGACGTTGTTTTAATTTGGATCAGAACTCCTCGATATTCACAGCCGAGGCGTACGCAATTTTCACCGCATTGCAATATATAAGAGGACTAGAAAACACGACCAGTATCTTGATTGTTACCGATTCCCTGAGTGTCTTAACTTGTCTAGAAAATGTACACATTTCTTACAAGAATAACCCATACATAATGAAAATAAGAGAATACCTATTGGAGACCAGAGATAAAGTAATAGAATTTATGTGGGTGCCATCTCATCGTGGAATTACTGGCAATGAAACCGTTGACCGCCTTATGAAGATTCAACATCCGATGATAATTTATAATTCACCATATTCTTTACCAGCTGTACCTATGACAGACTATAACTCAGTCTTAAAATACAGAATGTTTGAGCACTGGAATCAAGAGTGGGAACATACTAAAACATATAAAGGACAATGGTTTGCCCAAATACAAAAGATAATTCCAGCGAAGCCATGGTATTTGAAGCTGAAATCACCGTCTCGTAAATTCATCACCACTATTAACCGTCTAAGACTTGGTCATGGGAAGTTTCCAGCGCACTTGAAACGCATCAAGATGATTGCATCCGATCAGTGTGACTTTTGTAATTTGAACAATGTGGCTACTCTCGATCACCTGATTCTTCAGTGTCCCGCTTTTAATATGCAAAGGCTTTTGTTAATAGATGGCCTACTACAGTCCTATAAAGAAGATGATATTCCCCGCCTCTTGCCATCTATACTGGAAAATGAGAACACATATAAACATTTGTATGAGTACATAACTTCTACATTTGAAGAAATATAAGACCAGATGTCAAAACGTAAATCGACTTTACTAATACAGAAGATACATAATGAAGTTTTTATCATAATAATGAAGATTTTACTTTTTCATCCCTCACTGAAGACTAAACTCCCAAAATTATGGAGCATGCAATATGATGGCAACATTACATTCTGATTGGCCGTAATGGACTCAGTCCAAAAGCCGTAAAACGAATAAGAAAAAAAAAAAAAAAAAAAAAACACTAATCTGTGCTTGTTTGTTGCTTTGCTCTTGCTTGCTTGTTGTGTTGTGCTGTTTGGATAATTTCTGATTAATAATATTATTTAATGTGATAGGTTATATATGTAGTTATTACTATTTTTATACCATAAAATGGATCTGGAAAATTCTGTTAGGGAGCATAGTGCCGCTCTTACATCTGTTCGCGCGACTGATAGAAAGAAAAGTGCTGAAACGTTAAAAGATTTTTTAACTAGAAATGCTTTGGCTTCCTTGTTAAATAAAAATACAATAAAAAAGAAGGGTTTCACGTGGAATGAACTCTTTGATGACATCAATGACTATATACTGAAGGTAAATATGAATAATTATTATAATCATATCGCACTGCTCCATACAACTTGAGGCTCACATTTACATTGTGTGTCGACGTATTAAGGGGGAAAGAGTATTGAGGGGGTTATGAGGAGGGCAGACCTACCCCCCTGTACCACCCCCCTCCCTCGTTTATGTTCGGAAATAGAAATTTTTGAACTACATTAAAATATAATCTAAAAATGCAATAAATTCACCCAAATACTCCTATAGGAAGGGGGGTCTCCCCTTCCGAGGTGATCCTTCCTCCCCCAAAGTGAATTGATTGCATTTTTGGGTTACATTTTCTTGTTTTAAAAAAAATATCTCCGAAACTAGGCATAATTGTGGCGTGTGGGGATAGGTCCCTCCTTCCCTCTCCCCCTTTCACCCCCCTTCCCCTTAATTTGTGGACACACGATGTAAATTCCTACAAGGATAGCACTTTATCCAGGGACACACTCTAATTAGGGGCTTAAAACTCTTTTAGTTGTACTTATATTTCTCCAGCCAAGACAAATTAAGTGCCAAACTATTCGAAATATTTTGTCATCTTCAAATTCTTTTCATTACAGGAAACAGAAAAATATGAGACTTCAAAAACATTTGTTAATGTGACTGCTCCTCTTTGTACAAGTTTACTTCACATGTGTGTTGCTGGATCTAATAAAGGTAAATAATTCCTTTACCTTTCCTTTAAATAGACAGAAGCCAATTATTTTTGTAAAAGCTTCATTTTTATTGGATATATGAAAACAAATTGGTAAAATATTTTATATTTACGTATTAAGTTATGTTTGTCAATTATTATTATTCTAGGAAAAGCCTTCATCAAATGTGATAGAATTATTGATGCCTGCTTGAATATTCTAAAAGATGGTCGGCTGACAAAAGCTATTGGTGATGCCTACATAAACTTGCTCTATAAACATGTGCTAACATGTGAGCATTATTTAGGTTTCATCACTCCTGCCAACTGGGAAGGTAATTATTTATTTGCTATTGCTATGATCCTTAATCAATTGCAATATTTTATGTAAGTATGTGTTGTGTGTGAGATTAAAAAATGTTTCCCATTTTCAGATTTATTGGATGTTAGCATATCAATATGTTTATCAAAAAATTCAAAATTAGATAACTTTACCAAGCTTAGGCTTCTCTTGATGGTTGTGAGAAATGCCACAAAGTATTGTCAGTTTGTCGTACCACTCAGAGATTCTCTATCAAGGTTAAAAAAATGTTTTAACCAAGTTCAACATGATAAAAAAGTTCAGGAAGTCATCATGGAAATAATGATTGGTCTTCTTGAAATGGTAAGATTGGTTTTGTGGTAAATGTTCTACTAAAGTTTAATATCTTGTATAACGAATTCGTACAAATTAATTAACAGCATTAAGTGCACATGTTAAGACCTTACCTAATCTGATTTTCAGCTATCTGCCGAATGCCGACATACAATGTGTGAATTCACAGAAAATATTTTGCCAATAATGTTAAAGTTCTATGACTCTAATATGGAACATAAAAAAAAGGTAAAACTTATCCAGTTAATCCTACCAAAACTAAATGATTTTATCGCCTGTTGATATATTTTATTGCAATTTTCCAGAGTACCTTATATAAAATGCTGGACATGACTCTAACACTCCATCACCCTGGGGGAAAATTGTTTAGTGAAGAAGGGAGCTTGGCATGTAACTGGGAAATTTGGAATAAGCATTTAAATAGTATTTTAGAAATTGTTTCCTTAGAAATAAATTTCCTTCATAAAGTACGAAAACACAATGACCATTGCATCCCTTCCAATTTCTTTCAATTGGCTGCTGATGTGTATTACCAGGTATGATGATTCCTTATTTTTTATTATCTTTGTATTGTGGTTTTAAAATTCTGAAGTGGTGGCAGCGCTTTGGTAGTATTACCGAAGTTAAACAACTTACGGCGCGGTCGGTGTTTGGATGGGTGACCATTTGACGTATATCAAGAGTATCTCCGTGCTTCGGAAGGCACGTTAAGCAGTTGGTCCCGTAGTCGTTACGGCTTAACGTCAGAGGCCCTATGGGCGGCTTGATAAAAACTGACAGCAAGGTTATTTGCTTGCCTTGCTAACACCCCTCCGCCAATCCGCATTGAGCCTGCGTGGTGGAGTATGGCTCATACTACCTCACATTTGAGGTAAGGCCTTTGCCCAGCAGTAGGATGTTTTTAGGCTAACTTTACTTATACATATTAATTAATAATTATTTACATATGTTTTTCCATTTAGACATTTCATTCCATATCAAAATCAGAGCAAGAAGCTGATGAAGGAACAAGCTCAAAAAGACAGCGAGTTGCTTTTAACAAACACAAAACATTTGCTGATTTGTTACATCAGCTTCAAACAAATAATTTCCCATGGTTTGTAATTTAATGCCATTTTTTTTGCATCCCTAACATTAATAGAATCTATTTGTAATACTGAATTTACCGCTTTTAGTTTTTATTATATCTCCCTTTTCTATGTTCTAACAACAAAAACTTTAGAATTTTCGATAAAGTTTAAAACTATGTACTATGGAGGTGTGCCGCCTTACCTTAAGTGCCGTAATCGCTTGCATCGTCTTATGTTCCAAATAACAGCCGTTCTTGTGCCGTGTGTGCGATGATCGTTAGGTAGGGCGCCAGACCAGAGACCTCTTACAATAGAATTTTCATATCTATACTTCTATACTAATATATTATAAAGCTGAAGAGTTTGTTTGTTTGTTTGTTTGAACGCGCTAATCTCCGAAACTACTGGTTCGAATTGAATAATTATTTTTGTGTTGGATAGTCCAGTTATCGAGGAAGGCTATAGGCTATATCTGGAGTCTCCGTGAAAAGGGGTATAACTCGAAAATCGTGATTTTTGGGAAATGACGTTTGAAGTTTCAAAAAATTCCTATTTTGTTTCTGGCGAAGATTTTTGAATAAAAGTTTTTGTAAGTGAAAACTACAAAATCAATGTTTATTTTAACGGTGAATTATATTTTTTTAATGTATAATATATTTAATATTTAAAAAAATCTAAAGTTATATCACTTTACACAGTAGAATGAGTATTTATCATTTGGTGTATATTGATTTAATTTGACTTAAAACATTTTACACTATGAAGTTGGTATTGGTGTCTAATGATACAACTTCCATAAAAATGCTCGTAATTTTTCATTGGTACTTTATATCAATGAACCGACAAAATGTAAAAGTGCAGTTTTTAATGCAGATTATTTTGGGCTGTACGTATTTTCAAATTTACTCGGTTTTCATAAAGTTGAATCAACTTACACATCATTTAGATCTCACACGTAATGTGTAAAATGGTATAAGTAGTCAGTTTGGTGATTTAAGTAGCCAAAAGCTATGTGTATTCTGATATAAGTATCATGTCATTTATTGCTACACTAGTGGACCCAGCGAATTTCCATTTTACCCCCGTACCCGTCCCACCCCGGCCCCCTTTTATGGTTGATATCCTATTCAGGGCCAAGAAAAATCCAACAATGTAAAAATATGAAAATCGGTCCACCCATTCTCGAGTTACAAGTGGTGTGTCAAATACAGCTTTGTTTTATGTAAATAAGATTTTAATGATGACTTTGTTGACTTTAAGCTTGCAGTTGCGAGATAAAAGTATATTATATGGGTATTTTCATACAATTGATGAGTCATCTCCGGTTATTAAATAAGCTGCAATATAGCGGCAAATGTCCTAAAGGACAAAGTATTTTTTTATTTAAAAGTTCTCCTCTCATTCATATTTCTAAAAATTTATTTAATAATAATTTTCTAATCTATATATGAATCTATGAATGAGAGGAGGCCTATGTTCAGCAGTGGACGTCCTTTGGCTGATAATGATGATGAATGATCGAAGCTAATATTTATAAATCATTAAGAATGAAAACAATTAAAACTTAAGAAAGTTGGTAAAACTCGCCTTATACACTTTAAAAATACCGTACTTCTAATAACCGTACGTCACGTACATTTGTTTTTTTCCCTTGTTACTATTTTTGGATCATGGATTTCATTAGTACGTTTATTTAAATGAATTTTCGCCTGGGTGCAATAAAATTACAATCGAGATTTAAGCTAATGACATTACGAAACCAAATTAAATAATGGTTTATGTATCGTTTCATTTTGAATACCGAAGACAAGAAAAAATGATTTTTGTGCTCTTTGAGTCTAATTAAAACCTAGATAGTTTATTTGCTTTAGCATAATATTATAGGTATCAAGTTAGCGATTTTAAACATGAATATCCATAACTTTCATGGAAGCTATGGCGTTGAATAGCATAACTGGTCTTATTAATAGAAGATCCCTATCTGAAAAGCTAGATTTAACTGCAAAATATTAGGATATTATGTTTTCTTTCTGCTCTCTGTGCATTATTGTTATTGTAACTGAAGTAGAGCAATTATAAACGTCCAATAATACGGATACCAAAACAAAATACTCATTAGGCTGTCGTGAAGAAGATACTCAGATAGCACCTGGAATCACAAGGCTAAGTAGATTGGTTGATAATACGAGCATTAAATTCATTGATAATACGAGCAAAAAAGCGCAGGAAAACAGCACAAGACAGCATCACTTATTCTGTCCATCACTCATCGGTTATTATTACTGAGGCAAGCCCACTACATTACCGGAGGACCATAAAGGAGTTTTACGATATTACATAATAAGCAATACGAAGTAAATGAGCAATACTAGGGCGGGAAATAAATAATTATGACACACCGATCTTTTAGCTACTTTAGAACCTGGAGACTACTTTGCGTACCAACTGTTTTTCCCGCCATTGAAAGATTTTGTTAATGTCATTTCCCTCTCAGTATATCGTCACGCAAACCCAGTGATTTTACCAATAAGTCACTATGACTATATTGATTTCATTAGTCCAAGGTTAAATTAAAATAGTACTTAACAATTGAGTACTTTATGTCTGCTATGCATACCTACGTTGTACTGTAATGCGTGCTTTTAAAAAATCCTTTGTTTTCTTCTACATTCGCATTCTTTTTTTACTGTAGTATTTGTCTTTCTCCCCAGTAAGAAGCGTGAAGGTAAATAAGACACGCAGCCTCATAAAACTTTTAACAATAACATTATACTTTTGTTATAACTATTCCTTGTATTTCGTTCTAAGTGATATAACTTAATTTATATCAATGACTACAACTTCTATATGGAATTTAGTAATTGTGTATAAAGTTGTAACTCAAGTTGTATTATTATACATTTATCAAAAGTAAAATTTCGCTCGGTGCAAAATGTTATAACTGCACATGTATCTATATACACGTATTTATTTGTGGAATTCTCAAAAAAATGTCTACTTACATCACTTTGCACGAAAACTATCTTTGCCATTTTAAGCCGTAAGAACACGCGGATAAGACAGAAAATTCGGTAATTTTTTTGTTATTTGTAATTTGCCGTAAAATCAAAAACGATATAAGTTGAGTTATACCCCTTTTCACGGAGACTCCAGATATTACATCACGCTACGACTAATAGGAGCAAAGATATAGTGGTAAATGTGTAAAAAACGGAAGAAAGAAGTCACTATTCCACGCGGACGAAGTCGCGGGCAAAAGCTAGTCTTTCATAATTTCATATTAACCTCGGTAATTGTTCCTTGGCGTGGTTCGGTTGTTTCTTTACAGAAATTTATTCTTTTTATTTTTTGGCATAAATATAAAATTTGTAAGTACATTAAATTGATTTTTCAACAGGTTGGGCATACTTTACACATATACCAAAAAGTACAGCAAGTCAATGAACGCTTCTGACTCATTGACATTTCTTAAATGTATAGAAACATTTTTGTCAAGTAATAAACAAAACTTGGATTGGAGCGCGGTTACTGATATTTTGAAGGTGATTGTAGCCGAAAATAAACTAATAGCGACTTTGGAGTCGGAAGAGATCAACGACACGTTACTGTCCATATGGAGTTCCTGCGTACGGTAAGAAGTTTTTCACTTGCGGGTTGTTTGTAGTTTATTTCATTGCAATAATTAATTTGAATAGGTTGACAATTTCACATTATCTGTTGCAGTAACTCAACATCGACCAGTATCCCACACACACATCTGCATGCAATGATACAATTACTGCTAATAAATAAAAAAGTTCAATATCAAAATGTGCAACCTCTTATGAAGCTTTACCTAGAAAAAAGCATGCCTGTAAATAACAGCAGTGTTGAAACGTTGAATATGTTAATGCATCTCTTTTTCAATAAATGCAGTCACTTGACCCAAAGAACGGTATTTTATGACTGGTATATTCGCGGAGATATTTCTGCAGTCAATAACAACACCACGGAAGATTTTTTCCGAAGACTAATCACGATTGATAACATTAATAATGAAGTTTCCAAGGAAACTCAGGGTGGTGATCCTTTATATGAGTTACTATTTAAAGAAACTGACAAAGCCATACTGTTCAGCGAGTTTGAATACAAATTACCCGTCGAAACTATAGCACACATCGAGGGCAGCTGTGAGTCTGAAAATCATGAAATAAACCCAGACATTAACACTGTTATACAGGATTATCTAGAGAATAAACTCTACGAGGACACGGAACAATTCAAAAGCAATAGCGTAAAACAGGCTCAGTACTTACAAGGCATAAGAGTCGTCACAGCTTACCTGAACGTGATACTTCAATCAAAATATTTGACTTGTGCTCAAGTTACAGAATTGCGGCTGTATAGTTTGTTACAATCTTCCTTACGTATTCTATTATCATCGCTGACGGATATATTAAAAAGCAATAAAACAATATCGGAAAAAATCAAATCGTTGCAACTCATACTGGAGCTATTTCTCTGCGATTATGATACGTTGATTTGCGATGAAATTCGAAAGACGGTGAACGAGGATTTCTTTCACTGCATCAATAATCTTTTGCATAGTGAAAATGTGGAGGAAGACGAGGACATCGTGTACGAAGGGGACGAGTCGGAAATGACCGCGACGACGCTGCGGTACCACTGCGTGTACGCGCTGGCCGCCTACTGCCGCGCGCGCGCCGCCTACCGCGACGAGCTGCTGGACCTCATCTTGGAACCGAAGCTATACAACTTCGCCTCCAAATGGGATGTCAAATGTGCTTTCAAAGCGATCGAGATCTTAAACCGTTCAGATATGGTCGAACCGCCTCTAGGTAAGTGTCAGTCAAATCTGTGTGTCCTTTTGGAAAAGTATCTGATATTAACCATTGTAGTGTTACAATTTCAGAACCAGTTTTCGTTTTTATGCAACATCTGTGCAAGGACTTGTTCAGAATACCGGAATCTACTCTTGGATTGCTCAAAATATTTTTTAATATGTTAAAACGGTTATGGTCTCATGATGACAATATGAAACAAAATTGTTTCATCATGGTCAGAGGGTATCTCGAAAGATGTGAAAAACTGTTTTACCCGCCGAACGTTGCGGCTTTTATATTTAAATGTGCCGCAGAAATAATATCTTTAAACTCGAGCGAAATGCACGATGTCGATGACAATTTTGTGAGAGCACTCATCAAAAAAACAAAAGGAAACATACATAACCTAAGACTGTATTGCTGCTATTTATTGAAAACGCTTAGTAATCTCTCAGTTTTAGACGCAGAGAACTACTTAACTGGGCTGTCGGATATTTTTGTTATAAATGTACGTAGAGTCTGTTTTTATTTGCTTGTTGAATATTGTAAGCAATCTTGACTTTCCCATTCAACGAAATGATTCATTTCAAAATAAGATAAACGCAAATCTAACAACCTACAAACATATATTGAGCAATGGGATCTTTTTAAATCAAACGGTTAATTAATTTTCTATACCGAAGTTATTTTAAAAGTTGTAAAAAGATTTTTTGTTCTATTCATCGTTTCGCTTACGTTGCATATAAGTATTAATGAAAATCTTATTCTATTATGTGATATTTGTATTGTTTAGGTGGCAGAAAGGACACAATCAATTTTAAAAGACGAGTCTATTAACAGGACTCTGACGGTGCTGCACAGTTATTCTGCATTGGCACTCGCCAAGAAATCGTTTTCACGAACTGTTGTTATGTCAGCTTTGCAAGCTTTGAAAGAAAAATCTCTGGACGCGCAAATGGTTAAAAAGGTTCTGAACTCACTTACGGCATCAATAGCCCAGAAATCGATAAACTCATACTTGGACACATACATTTTGTCCGTGCTCAATTTTTGGTTTGTGAAGAAGTATGACATGGAAGATTTACCTTTAATATTGTTCGGAGTCGATAGCCAAGCGGTTTTGTTAGAAAAACACATGAACTGGTTGGTAGCGACTGATATAATATGGCGTCGTGAAGGAAACATAAAGGGGAGCAATATTTTGAAACTGGCAAAAGATAAAATGAAGATGTCCGAAAGCCAAATTGTTGAGGTAAAATCGATTACTTGTTTCTGTGTTGTGAAAGGCGGGTAACAAGACTAACATTCGTTTATTTCTTTAGGTATGTTTCTGCAACATCATAGTGCTGTGCCTGCCGTACATCGTCGCGGAAAAGTATACGCTGACTTACACGAATTCGGAGAGTCAAAGTCAGTTCAAGCAATCAATGTTGAATGCGAACCGTTTGTTTCAAATGACGAGACAAGTTTTAGAGAACGAGAAGTGGAGTAATTTGTTCGTGGAGAACATCGGCGAGCTGCTGCTGCTCACCGCCGCGCACCTGAACGACCACATCGACGCAAGCGAACGGTTCGGCGTCGACGTCCCTAAGCAAACTGATACGTTTGTTTATCCGAAACACGTATTTTCGGCGATTCTCATGTACTTTGGAGTAAGTGAATTCGGCACCATTACTTAGTCATTTTAAACGTCTTTCAAAAAAGTTATTCTTTGTCTGCGATTATCTCGCGTTTGGCTGAACCGATATAGATACTTTTTGATAAATTTAATTTTAGATAATCTTTGTTACGAATGTTTTATTGTTTACCTTGTTTCCAGGAACTAACCGACGGTAACATCATGCACTACCTCTGCGAAAACCAACCAGTAGCGATATTCAAAATACTGCTAAAACTTTGGGACAACGTTTTACAGGAACAAGTTCTAGAGATCAAGGCCCTGTCCTTGCACGCGTTTGTCACGTTCGTAGAAAATATCCCCATGATATCCCCATCGGAAGCGTTCGTTTGCAATTACGTCTGCAACTGTTTTGCTTACGCGATCAAAAACTCTAAGAGCAGGGACGAGATACGGATATTAATTCTCGGATTAAAAATGATACTAGAAAAATGGTTGCCAGACAAGATAGATCTCCTTCGAAAAGCTTTAGCTTGCGTGATGTCAATATTGATCATCAAAAAAGAAGAGGGCTTTGAAAAAGAATGTGACACATTACTGAAGTACTTAGTGGTAGATATGAGAGATTATATGAAGGAAGGCGAAGATGTGGTCGACTACTTCAAGTCCATGTCGCAACGCTCCGTTCTAAACGAAAATTGCTTCTCCGCGAATGAGTTTTTGGAGAGGCTCAAAACATATAAATCCGCTCTTACATGTCCGAGGTACATATTTCTCTTTGCATACACAATGACTACAAAAAGTTTTATAGTTGATTTTTGTTTTATAGTGTTGTGTCACTATACAAACCTAATAATATAAATTGCACTTGTAAAAAGCAACCGTGACTGTGTGACAGACGAGGAATCGAACCCCGTGTACGCTATCCGGCGTATGCCTAGTTATGTTTTTTCATCATGACGTGTTCATTTACAGCTACGAAACTCTGTGTAACTTGCATCGGTTTCTAAAAACTAACAAGCACTATGTGAATAACCTGTGCAATAATTTTAATACCAAAGGCTTTTCTGAAGATTGTGGAACGAGTGTGATTCACCAAATAATCTACCATCTGAATAACATACTGAAGTCCGTTAGCGATAGTAAAGTGAGTCAAGATGTTGTAACCGCTATTTTGCGTAAAAATCTATATCTTTTATTGTTCTATAAAAAATATATTGTGTAATGATAAAAATTCCTTATTTTAGACGATAATTGAAGCTTGCAATTGTCTTGCGGAAATAGGGACATACGATTTGAAGACATTAGTCACGGTGCCTCCCCCCAAGACCAAGAAAGTTATTGATGCCCAGCCGAAACAGTACTTCGCTCAAGCAGTCGTAGCGTCGCTCGCCGAATTCTTGTTTGATGAGAACCCAGCTGTTACTAATAAAATTGCAAAAACATTGCACAGCTTGCTGAAGTTCAGGGAAGGCTTGCAGGCCATCGGTAAGGTCATCACATTGCGCATTTATTAATTTACTGGTGGCCCGCGGCTTCACCCGCGTTCATATTGGATCTCTTTAAAAATCATAAAAAAATATAGCTTATAAACTATTTCAGTGATTGAACTATATTCTTGTAAAGTTTCATCAAAATCCATGCAGAAAATTGTGCGTGAAGGAGTAACAAACATCTAGTAGGATTCGTATAAGTACATAAACAAATCACAGTCATCACAGTCTAAATCATTTTGATTTGTAAAGTAAAATGTCAAAAAGTTTCTATCATCATTGAACTACTATCTATCATGCACTTATTTGATTATTAGGGTTGTGGGTGGACATGCCCACAACAGTGTATCCGCGCCTTCTTACGTGCAACATTGCACATGATTGCATGACTTGCGTTCAAACCGTCAGTGTGATTAAGCTCTAACAAAATATTACTATTATATGAGCCATTTGATTTTTCCAGAATCCGATGACATCGATCAGACTATAATAAAGCCATTCACAACTGACCAAGACGTCACACATGCAGCCTTTAAAATTGACGAAGCAAAATTTAAGATATGCAGTTCGACAAATTTTATGGTGCCGTCTGGTTCGGAAACCCATAGTCAATGGTTAATAAAGTTGACAACCCATATCCTAGACATATTTGTTTCAGAAAACAATTATGTTAATCCACTTAAAGAAGTATGCATGATCAAGGTAAAATTTTACTATTTTTTTCTGAATCATTCATCAATAAGTATATCAGCGATTTTCTAGAAGATTAATATACCTGTTATTGTTTTAGCCCGAAGTGTGTCAGAAAATATTACCGTCATTAATCGGGCTCCTACTAAGTTGCTCAGCAGAAAAACACGTGCAAAGCATAGCAGATCAAATGGATAAATTCTTCAAATATATTTGGGAAATAAGTTTTGATGAGAGAGTCGAAAATAGCGGGGACAGTAACATCACATCGAAAACCAACGATTTGGACCAAGACCACAAATTGATCATTCAGTACATGTTGGATGTAGTTAACATGGTTCGGTTGCAGAGAAGTCAGTACAAAGTTCGGTAAGACTAAGCTAGGCAAGTTAAGCTAGTTCACTAAGAACCAATCACAATGTTGGTAGTTTCTAGTGATTAATTATAGTTAGGAGATATCATAAAACGAAATTATTTATGAATTTAAATTAGGATTATTATTATTTAAAAAAATTATTTCGTCCAAAACGCACATTTGGTCACATGACCGCAAACGCCTATCAGAGGATGTGACGTCATGCCTTGCGCGATGACGGGCTTTTATGCTGTCTATAAGACTTTCGAACTTCCGCTGTGACGTCATTTAGTACGCCATGACAGTTCGGGCATTTTTGAAACCCATTCAAATTTAAATCATGTAAATGTTGAATATTTTTTTAAAATCAAGGTACCTATTTGATCAATATATTTACTAAGGTTAAGGCTATTATCTAGTTTTTGAAATGTAGTCAATTAGCCTATTCTATTATGCAAAAAAAATTTTGTTTACTATGTTTTTAAGCAGTCCATCCTAAGAGCGCTTTCACATTTAGGCGACTTTAGCAGCGCTGCTGTTAATTTCTATAAATAAACGGTAGCAGAGCGCGCGGCGCCGCTGTTTTTTATGTGAGGACTCTAATGTTAAGGCGCACTTATTCAAGTCATATTTCATTTATTGCAGTTGCAATAGCTCATCTATCTTGCAGTATTATACACCGTGCTTTTTTAACCGTCTTACAGCCGAAGGCCACTTAAAGTATCCAATAACTACATGTCATTCGTTAAATAAAACTTGGTTATTATTAAGATTTCAAAGACAAAGACATTAAAGAAGATATCAGCACAATTTAGTACGAAACATCCTGTAACGAGCACTACGCGCGGGTCATTCACTCGGCTGTCTAGCACTACTGACCTAGTTTTACGTACGAATAGAAAGGGGCGAGGCGGTGGGCGTCACAAAGGATTGCGCTAGCGCATGATTGGTTAGAGATCCACGTGGACTGTCTTAGATTGGCTAACGGTGCGGAACGCGTAGAGGCGGCAAGGTCAAGGAATGCATTGTTGAAATCGTAAACATTATGAACAGGATGATACATTACGTAACATTACTATTAGATATTTTTTACACAAAAATTATGTGGAGTGTAATAAAAAAAATCACATGCCCTAGAGGTTTATTAAGATGGTTACATTACGTGGGCTTCGGCTGTAAGACGGTTAAAAAAGCACGGTGTATACTTGATACTATTTATTAAATTACAGGTCGACCCGCACAGAAATGCTGAACTACTTGAAGCTAGAGTACGACAAAGTGGCGTGGGCGGGCACGGTAGCGGACCAACCGCTTGCCGCCGTGTACTACGGCGAGCTGTGGGCCGCCGCCGCCAACGACGCCGTGCCGCCCGCCTCGCCCGACGCTACCAGCGCGCTGCCCGGCGGGAGGGAGCTGCAGCGGATACTGAGGAAGGTAGGGCTGTGGCTGGTACATCGATTGTTGAGAAAAAGCAATAGTGTCGATTTGTCTATCGTCACTATCACGGTTCAATCAATATCGTAGTAACAATGTAAATAAGATATTCAGCTTTAACACTATCGATAGTATGTCGATATTTTTGTATTTAACTGGGCTATCGATACTATTGGCAGGCATATCGATATTGTAGATTATTTTTGTCATCAACTGTCGATTGTCAAACTTCGGGAACGCTTGATACCAAACCAACATTGAACTATTTCTTTAGGGCTGCCGATTGACTGGGCTGAGTTTTGAGATAAAGATATGGGGACGCTTATCGTCTTTTGTTTTAAATTTTCCTATTATATTTGCTATGCTTGCTTCCTATTATATTTTGGCGTCTCAAAAGACAGGCAGACAGACAGACAAAATCCAAATTTGAACTGTGAAATATTGTCCAATTCTAGAGCTACGTGTCGATCGGCGAGCTAGACGCGATAGACGGTTGCGGGACCGCCCACCTGACCATCGAGAACGAGAAGCGGAAGCATCTCATAAACACAGGGCAGTATTTAGACGCGCTGCTGTTGCACGACATAGCGCTGTCGAGCGCGCAGGGCGACGCGACGCTGCAGTACGGCGCGGTGCGCTCGCTGCACAAGTCCGGCATGCACCATCTAGCGCTGAAGTATAGTCAGGCACTTCCGGAGACAGACCAGCTCAATGACGTCAAATATGAGTGCCTGTCTTTTCTGGGTAAGTTGATGTTGTCACTTACAATCATTGAAGGTACAGAGCACATCAGACTATACATTTTTCGTTGAAAAATAGCCCTTATACCAACATCACAAGATACCGCAGTGTTCAGCTTGACGTGCTGTCGCCCGTACAAATACAAAAGAGTTCTTTCTCTGCAAATTTACTTTCACGTGAAGCAACTTTCTTTCTCTCAAAGCTTACGTATTTTTATTTCTTGAACTAAACCTTTAATGAGGCAAAAGGACGGAGTAGGCATTAAATGTTGATGAAACGTTATATCATTGACACTTTTTCCTAGGTGATTGGAGTGAGTTTGTAGATACCAAAGACTTGGAAGAGAAATCAAGAGATGCCAATTGCAACACCCAATCTATACTAAAGGCTTTCCGTTATGCATGTCTTAAGGACTGCCTGAACATACAGATAAAGCCCGAATTCGAGAACAAGTTGGAACAACCCTTAAACAGGGCTAAACTTGCAATATCCCGGCTATGCAAGAAACTGAATATGGAAAACTGTCAGAACTTCTACAAAGTACTGTCTAAGTTGCATTTATTCAACGACATTGAAGACTATTTTGATGTTCGATGCAATAAGCTTCCACTGTACGATCTCATTCACAAGTGGCGTGTGGACAATCTCCCCGTGTTTCATGACTTCAAATATCTCGAAGACCTAATTGCACAGCGCAATTTGATTCTGGAACATTCAGCAAAGACATTTGACGATTCTTTGAAAGAAATAGTGTCACTACAGTTGCAATACGCCGGTAAGTATAATTCGTAGTCTACAAAATGTACTCATTTATAGTTTAGCTACATAACACTCTAACTTGTTTGTGTTTTTAGAGTTGAGTTTAACCAATCGAAGGATCCAAATGGCGCAACGGCTTTTATCAGTCGTTAAGAATTTGCAAAATTCTGAAGAAGTTGTGCTGCTAGAGAGTCAGATCTCGTGGGCAAAAGGTCACCAAGATATTGCCCTATCGCTCTTACGAAACATTGTTTCAAAGCCCGTTGATGTCAGTTCTCCTGATTTGAAACAAACAGCTATATCACTGAGGTATCAAACTTCTGCTCCTCGATATTTTAAAAATACACAACGTAGTTTAGACACTTGAGAATATTTTGTACCCCCGTCTTTTTCTGATTTTTAGGCAATATGGTATATGGATGGCGGAATCGAAGTCGGACAATCCTCGCGATATAATAAACAAATATTTGAAGAAAAGTTTGGACATCCTAAAGAATAGTGATGAAGTGAAATCAAGATTGAAAATAAATTACGATATTGCCAAGTTTGCTGATGCTGAATATAAGCAGGTCTGGATCTCTTGCATTAAGAGTAGTCACAGCGTAACAAATGTGATGCTTATACTTTTATTGGCTTTCAGGTACTGGCGTATATGACTTCGTCGATATTCCAGAATAAAGTCAAAGTATATGAGAGTATGAAGGATACTGCCTCAACGTTGAGATCTACGCAACACGCAGATCTGACTAGGTATTCGCACTATTTCATATTATATTTACCTTATCTTATAGTCTGTCTGAAATATGAATAATCAGTAAATCGTTTGATTTCAGAGACGAAAGGAAAGCCCTTTTGACTAATGAGAGGTTCCAACAATTAGAAGAAGCTGAAATCATCAGCACGAGAAGCGAAAAAGAAAGTTTCTTGCAATTAGCTATGAGGTAAAATTCCATTAAAACTTAATTACTGAATTAGGGTTTCCTATTCTGTTAGTTTTTATGTATCTGATATACATGACGCAGCCATCTGGTTTAATCAATTCCTGTTTATTTACTTACACAATACGATTTGAAAAGCTCAGTACACAGTAAAAAGTACGTTTTTGTATATAAAAAACTATGACGTTATAGTGAGAACGAGAGAGAACGTCCGTTCGGCAGTACAAAAAAAGAACCAACGATTGTTCGTGTCGACTAGCCTAATATGCCCTTTCGCCGAACTGTTTTAGGAGACCTCTTTGGTTCTAAATAAGAACTAATGTTCACCATCCCACTACATTCCAGGTACTACTTGCTATCCCTGAAAGAATGCGAAGAGAACAACTTATCAGTGTTCCGAGTGATATCTCTCTGGCTGGACAACCCTCAGTTGACGTTAGACGCGGAAGGAGGATCGTTCGAGGAGCTGCTCCATGCCGTACCCTCACGGAAGTTCATAGACGTGCTGCCACAACTAGCACCTCGGCTTACGGAGGAGGACACTGCCTTTGCTAAGAACTTGAGGAGGATTATAGGTGAGTATATGAAAGATCGGCGCAACTCTGAGTAAGGAAGGTAAAAGTGAGCGCTTCCGATTGACCGGTGTTATGGGCCAAGATCCAATGTTCACCCTCTTAGTTTATCTTTATGAAGTCAAGTCCGAACTAAATCTTACATTTACTTGTGTACCGATTTATTTTAAATTTTATACGATTTTTTGCATACTTAAATGTTTTTTCGTTTCATTTGTAAAACAGGCAGATGCGCAAAAGAACACCCGCACCACACTCTCCCCATCCTCTTCAGTCTCAAGAACTCGGACAAGGACAAGATGATCTTGAACGCGGGCGAGGCACGCACGCCTCGCGCCGCGCAGGAGCCGCGCGTGGCCGCAGCGGATATGCTCGTGCGCAGAGTAGCGAACGCGCGGCCGGAAGTAGCTGTCATAGTCGCGCAGATGGAGAAACTTTGCGATGGTGAGATAGTAGATATTTCAAACAAATTCAATTATCTTTTCAAAACGATCGAAAATATATATTTTTTTCAATGTACGTTAAATACATATAGAACACATTATTATGGGATCGCACAGAAAAGGATTGTCACATACTATGTATATCGTTAAAAAATATATCGTTCTTACTTATTTTGATACAACAATGATTATCAATAGTGCACTCAAATTCAACAGTGTTTTGTTCTATTTACTTGACTCTCTCACGCTGACAATCTTTAAACGTTTCCTTCTAATATAATAACAAAAACAATCGGGTTCAAATATTCAAAAATTTTTTAGCTTAGCTTCAATTTTTTTTTTAAATTATAACAATGCTTTATTAAAAACGCACTCCTTATGTAAACTTTCGCAGTGCCTGACGCTCTAATACATTGACTTAGACCGTAGTTAATAATAAGCAATAACGTTAATTGCTTTCCAGCTACAATAAGCTTCGCAAACTACAAGCCCAAGTCGAAGGAGCAGAGACAGAAGATACCAGCGGCAGAGCAAATACTCAATCTATTCCACTTAGACGCGATACCGATACCCACTGTGACCGTGCCAGTTCGGAGTGATTGCAACTACGACAATCTCTGCAGTAAGTAGATACAATTATCCCATATATACACATTTAGTGAAATGTAATTTTATTAATTTTAGGTGGTCCTTAAATACCTACAGTCAGGAAACAGTATTATTTTGTCTGATGTAGCCAAGTATCGTCATTATAGTGTTTCGAATCTTTTCCGTCGTTATGGTTATTCGGATCCGAGCCGTCATTATTATGGTGTTTCGGATCCTAAGCCTCATCCTCAGTGACAGTAAATCCAGCTTAACTGAGTTAGCCAACCCCAACAGCCATAATTCCTTCGCCGTGCGAATATACAACCAGCTGCACATAGCCCAATCGACTGGGCTTACCGTCGAGTTTGCGTGGGTGAAAGTCCACGCTGGATTTGATGGTAATGAAGATGCTGATGCTGCGGCGAAGGCCGCTGCGAACCTGGACCATACACCGGACTATTTTTCCGTTCCCATAAGTCATTTAAAACTCCAAATTAAAGAAAATAGTCGATCCGAAGCCTATGCCCTATACTCCGACACTAATACTTGCATTTACACGAAAAGGTTATTCCCCACTCACTCAGAACTCACCAATTACTTGGCAATCATAAAACCAGACTTTGCAATCACACAATACCTCACCAACCACGGCTACCATTGGGAATACCTACATCGCTTTCACATCTCCACAGTGGACATATGTCCCTGCGATGACCAGTCAGTACAATCATGGGTCCACTTAATAGAGTCGTGCCCGGCACGTAATCGCATCACAGATCCTTAACCTTTCAAGCTCCACATGACAATTCGAAATGACATTTTTTTGCACCCGTTGAGATCCGATGGCATTCCAGAATGCCATAGCTCCCGCAGTCGATATTAACTGTAATTGTTATAGAAATAAGGTTTTGATTAGCCTGAGACTTATTTTAGTAGAATGAATGATAAATTCTCCGTTCAATCATACCAAAAACAAATAGACTTTTAATATATACCCATACAACATCTCTGAAATCATGACTAAGGACACTACTATCAAAACATTCCATACACTCATTAAATATATCGTTTCCCATCTTAAAGAAACTCTATAAAACTCCCTAAATGTTATTGCATGTTTAATGCAAATAAATATTTCTATTCTATTCTATTCTATTCTAAATATTGGCAACCATTATTCAACTAATTTAAGCACACCAGTTGTTCTCGCGGAGTAAACCGATAGCACCGCGGGCTCAACGGCAACCTCTACAGAGCTCATTAGAAAAAAAACCGTCTGTTTATATTTTTACTGACTTTAAATTCAATAAATGGTTTTCAGTTTATTAAAAACCCGAAGCTTCTTAATGCATAGCTTATGTAAGTATTAAGTATTAAAATAAACCAATGTTTTTTAATAATTTTCTTGCAGCGGTCGTATCGTTCGACAACTATTTCGAGCTAGTTGGAGGCATCAACTGCCCAAAGAAAATCAACTGCAAAGGCTCTGATGGCACTAAGAAAATTCTCCTGATCAAGGTACGTTATTGATGACACACGAATTTTTAATTTTACTGGAATTTTAAATAATAACCATAAAATTTTTGAAAATTTTAGCCCCCAAAACTTTGAACCAGACTTAGGACCGTAAACTATTCATCGATCAATTTAAAAATAATATGATAATGACAACATTCAATAATGAAGGCATGCTTATCTAATTGGTCTAGTAATTTTAGACTCGGTTTAAATCTGGTACTATCTTTTTTGTTATAAAAGGGTATATGTTTTTCTATTATGTGTTTAATATTACAGGGAGAAGATGATCTGAGGCAAGACGCGGTAATGCAGCAAGTGTTTAATATTGTAAACACTTTACTCGAAAAGAATACCATAACGAGCCGGAACAAATTGCTTATTCGTACCTACAAGGTAAATTAGCCTCGTCTTTTGTTTACGTGTTACTGAATATAAAGTTTATAAAGTTGGCAAAGACCATCGCAATTTGTAGTTCAAGCTACCTTTGTTACGCTGCTGAAAGAAGTACTGCCGCCTAACCTTTAAAAAAAATCGCTTAAACCTCGCGTGTTTTGTTTGAAGTGACGCCTGTTTTTGTGTGGTGTGTGCAAGCGATTTTCGTAAAGAAAATTGGGTAAACCAGAAACCTGAACCGTACATATTTTTTACAGTACCTAACTACCTAGGTACCATTAAAATTGCTTCGTTTTGACAATATCTTAAAACGAATTTTTAACTTTACAGAAAAAAACATCATAATGTTTAATGAAACCCACACAGTTAATGCATGGCTTAACACATCTCTTAAATAACAGTTTCCTAAGGTAAAGCCATCTCTATTACTCCCGGTTTTTTACTACTATGCATGTTATGTCCAGGTGGTGCCCATGTCCCGTCAGTCAGGCGTGCTTGAATGGTGCGTGGGGACCACACCCATCGGTAATTTCTTGGTCGGCCCCGCCAACAGCGGAGCCCATTCGCGGTATCGACCACAGGTAAAACGTTTAGAAACAGTCTCTAACGAAATGCTTTCAGTACTTCACTAAGTTTTAGCATTACTAGCAGTTTCCCGCGGCTACACCCGTGTAAATATCATATCTTACAAAATATCACTGTAAATTATAGCCGTATGTGCTATTCTAATGCTGAAGCTATATTATTGTAAAGATTCATCAAATCTATTTAGTAATTTTACCATGACGGACGAAGTGACAAACATCCATCTTCACAAAATTTCGTATTTATGGTATTAAGAGGATTAGCTGTTGCACTCCTTTAAATTCCGGACACAAATAAAATCAGTTGTTTTCTCATACCCGTTATAGATGTGGGTTTGAATACATAGTTGATGCAATAATATGTTTTATGAAATAAATATATGAATTTTGTTGTCTTATATTTTTGTCGTTTAGGATATATCGTGCGGCGTGGCGCGCGCAAAACTAACCAAATGCCACGAACAAAGAAGGAGTCCACGCGAAAAGCTGGCCGTTTTCCTGAGTGTACTGAAAGAGTTTAGGCCAGTGTTCCACTATTTCTTCACTGAACACTATTTGGATCCCGTGACGTGGTACGAACGCCGATTGGCTTATACAAAGAGGTATGTTGAAACTTTATAAATGTTGTATTTTAGTTTTATAACATTGTGAGGTGTACAGTTCGCGCACCGAAAGTCTTAGTCACTCTCTCTACTATTGAACCGCTTAGGAACGAAGAAAGTTATAATGAATGGAATTTGTTTTTTTTTTTATTGTTTTTATGAAGTTTTTTTTCTTATTATTTTAGCGTTGCAGCATCCTCAATGGTGGGATATATTTTAGGTTTAGGAGACAGACATGTCCAAAATATTTTAATTGATACAAATACAGCTGAAGTTATTCACATAGACTTTGGTAAGCTACTTAACAACAATATCTTGAATGTAATTTTGCTATGAATATTAGTTCTCTTATCCTCGCAATTTTTACAGATTGAGTACTTTATTAAACTCCTTATTTTTTCAGGTATTGCATTTGATCAAGGTAAAGCCTTGCCGACGCCAGAAACAATACCGTTCCGATTGACTCAAGATATAATAGCTGGATTTGGATCCAGTGGCGTTGAAGGAATATTTAGGAGGTAACTGCTAAAAATATTCAGTTGGCTCCGAACTATCCGTTTTAGTTTATCATTTTCATATAAAACTTTCGTACTATCGTATCGTATTTATTATTCTTTACGTCGCTTTACCATCAACATGCTATGAATATACATCCCGTATTGATGCTACCCCCGCATAACAAAACCTTTGGTTCTTCAACTGCGATGTGTAAAGCACGAGGGAAACCATGACACTGTCTTCTTTAATTTGGAGTTTTTGAAAAAGGCTCCATCGACAAGAGCCTAGCTCTTAAGTCTTGCCCTTAGTTCCTCATCGATGTTACATTTAAACACCATATCAACTAAACAACTGTTAGCTTATAAACTTTATCAAAAAGTTTACTTGATCAACAATTACAGGCTGCTACTGGTTCAAATACCTGTTAATGTGTCTACAATTCTACATCAACAATTAAGTTAAAGGGCTTACCGTGTCTGTGCAGATGTTGCGAGAAGACGATGCAACTGCTGCGCGACAACCAGGAGACGTTGCTGACGATCCTCGAGGTGCTTCTGTGCGATCCGCTCTACTCGTGGACCGTCGCGCCGCACAACCCGCAGCAGTCGCGAGACAACACCGTGTGTAAGTACACAGCAAACGTACTATCTATGCTAGCGTTTACGTATCACAAAGTAACAGTTTATCAAAACATCTTCAGATTCGAATGAACACTATTTACTTGCGACTGCACTGCTAAAATATATCCTGAGTACACTGCCGTAGCTGACTTTTCACTCCACTTTGCAAATAAAATATGAATGTCTGATCAAACTTATTCCTTACGGATAGATTTTTTCGACTTACCCTCATATTAATGGTTTTTTTTAATGTTCGTATTGTTGGTACTGTTGCTAGTAGAAATATTTTAGTAAGAGCGAATGCACTAAGGTATCTTTCCCATGATAAATATATCCTGTCCTATCCTAAGAGCCTATGGGTAGTATTGACTGTTCTGACTTTCAACGCCTATTGATTTTGGATCGCATGTAAATCATCTCCGTCTTTTCGCAACTTCTTTGCAAATAAATCAATTACATTATATTTATCTAACAGTTGGAACTGACTCAACGCCTATTAATATTGGATCGCATTTAAAACATCTCCGTATTTTCGCAACTTCTTTGCAAATAAATTAATGACATCATATTTATCTAACAGGTGGAAGCTCCAACAGTGGGCTCGCCGAGCGAGCGCTACTAGCCGTGAGCAGCAAACTCAGCGGCACGGAAGGCGGCGTCGCGGGAGGCGTGGCCGTGCCTGGCCAAGTCGCTCGCCTCATCCACACCGCCACCGACCCCGCCAACCTCTGCCGCCTGTTCCCCGGGTGGCAGCCCTACTTGTGATATGCTATGAGCAACCCGTACTAAGTGCCATTCAAATATTATGTACTGATGTGATTTATTTTTTAAGATTGATGATGATTAGATTTTTCATTGTTGTGATGTTTCAATAAATAAATGCATGCAAAGTATGATTTTATTTGATGTTTTATTATTAATGAGAACCACAGGTGACGCTAAAAGTTTCGTCTGATTTTAACAAGAGAAGTCGGTCAATAATTACATATTGTCCTATGCCAGCTACGCAATATGTAACCTATTTCTTATAGCAGCACTAACAACATAGCATTACGTAATTAGGTTGATCGAGATCTACTTAACTAATATCTACTTTTATTTGATTTTATTTGTATGGGGGATAAAAAATTATGTTATTTAAAAACTATTGCACAATATGTGGTATTTTGTAATTTGCATTAATTGTATATAAGTTTTTAAGCTGTTCTTGGGAACAAAGTGTTTAGTACTGTATCTTGTGTAGTAAACAAATGACTGGAATTGATTAATATCAATACGATTTCAAGAGGTTGACTGGTAGAAAAAGCCATAGGCATTGAAGAATTTTTCACGCTGCACTGGGAACAGACTACAGACCCGCCACTCAGTGTGACTAAGATTTAAGTACACCAGTTGTGTTGTACACAGTGCACAAAAGTTTAAATTCATTTCTTTATAAGTACTAAGAATATTTTTTAGTCTTGCTTCATATCTATATTTAAAGCATCTCGCCCCAACGGCTTCTATGTCTCACCCCTAAAGCGTTATCAAAACGTTTCATCGAAGAGGGTCGATAATTTAGCGCACCCCTATCTCTAAGCGTACGTTTCCATGGTAACCAATCTGTCAACATGACAACAAACGTGGACGTCAACAGAAAATTGTCGAAGTTTTCTTTGCGATTTTTAGCCATAGACTTTTAAGTTTTAGCATCTAAACATTAGGAATAATTTAAGTTTTTCAATTCAAATTGAACATTATCTCATGGCAGAACTGCATATACTAGGACAATTGGATAGTGCATCGAATTTCCAAGATTCTTCGTCTCTATTTTGTCGATATTCTTTCCAAGCAGGTTAGTAAATATCCAGCTTACGCTCTATCATAGAAAATTAGGAATATTGATATAGATTTATAACTTTTAGGACCTAATTGGACAGTTATATCTGGGTGCCCAGAAGGACAGACATTAACAGGCCAACTAGATTATGCAAAAGAAGTTGTTTGGTCTCACCCACTTGATATTCATTACATAACTAAAGGAATCCAAGGTGAGTAAAGATAATTATAGGAGTATAAGGTATTAGAAAGAAATTATAACTTATAATTTGTTATGCTCTCAGGTTGGCCAAAGCTAGTACTGCAAGTTGGTTGCCTTGACTCTATCGGGAGAGCTTGGGTGGTTGGATACAGTTGCTGCAGTATTCCTGTGGTACCGGGACACCATGTTGTGACAGTACCCTGCTGGCTACCTGTAGCTACTACTATAACAGACAGAATCCGTGAATACTTCCTTGGAGGATCTCATCAACTTCTTCAAACTGATATTATAAATTTAGGAACAGATAGGTAATACATTATTTTATAATTTTCTTTGATGATGCGCTCCATGTCATATGAATAAACTGATGAATTTTTTCTCCCCTTCCAGGTTCAAGTTAAAAACTCAGTCAAAGGGAACTATAAATTTAAAGCTAGATCTAGTCTTAAGAAATTTTACTCAGTTTGGTGTAGAATATAAGTAACAATGAAAGTAATAGCTTACTTTGCATTCACTTTGCTTTCTATACTCGTTCAATTTAGTGTTATGGATTTAACTCAGGAGAAAATGCAAATAGATAATGAAAAAGTACTCAATGGAACTAGTCACAAAAAAGGATTTCAAGAGTTAATTAAGGGAATTACTGAAAAGCCACATGCATTGTACTACCGTACACATGTCAATAATAAACAAACAAATCAGGATTTTATGCAATCTACAAAGCATTATGCAAATGGTTCCATGCAAAGAATTGAGATATCAACAATAATTTCAAGTACAATATTGGATGAATTGTATGATGACAACATGTCTACCACAGAAGATACATTCACTTCGGAGATGTTGTACACTAGCACTGAAATTGATAATATCACTGAAATAAGCTTTTTTGATGTCAAAAATCAATCTATTCCTAAATCCATGGTACCTGAGAAAAATATGAATACGGATTGTGGTTGTAACTTATTGGTATGTTAAAAGTAACATTTTGTATTTTGGTGTGGTTTTACAGTTTTTATAATAGACATAAAACTTTTTGTTTCAGTACAATGTATGTGATATTAATTGTTGCTGTGATAATGATTGTTCTGAGGCTGAAAAAAAGTTGTTTGTAAACTGTAAAGATTATTCAACGAAACATGACGAAATGTTACATTTGTGTTATCCTTACGATTTTTTTACTTACCAAGAGAGCAATTTTGTTAAAAATTTGTTCTGTATC
Organism: Pyrausta aurata; assembly: GCA_963584085.1. Classification (NCBI taxonomy): domain Eukaryota; kingdom Metazoa; phylum Arthropoda; class Insecta; order Lepidoptera; family Crambidae; genus Pyrausta; species Pyrausta aurata. The sequence continues at coordinate 8,503,847 of OY757253.1, read as the reverse complement.
ATCAAAACTAATTTGCCTGAAAAACGGGGAAAGGATCTGAAAAAGGTATATTTGAGTTGAGTTGGTCTGCAAAATGTTTTTACATTTGACATTAATTATGGAAATTGAGTATTTTTATATTTATTACAGTATGACAATGCTGCAATAGCCCACGCACACAAGTGGCACAGTGAGGTGAATGAAAGACATACTGAATTTCAAAAAAAGCCTTATGTTTATGGAGAACCTGTTTGGGTACTTAAAGATGGCGCTATTTGGTATATTGGTAATATTTATGAATTATGAAAGCTAGTGAAGTTATAGTAATTGAATTACTTAATTTTTATTATTAATGAACCATTATTTACAGATACACCATCACCAACTATAAATAATTACTGCACTGGCAGAAAGCCTATATTGTTTTTGAAACATGAAAAAATTAAATGCATTGTCAATTTCAAGGATTTGGAAATGTTTAAAATATTAAAAACACCCCAAGAAGCACCATGTATAAGTGTTACTGAAAAGTCTCTAAATGCCACAGCTTTGGTATGTTATTATTATTATTAATTTAAATATTTTATTATTATTAATTTACATCTGCTTGTTATTTACGCAAAATTAATTCTATTTTCAGAATTGTTCAACTCTACATTGTACCAACTGGACTTTATATGTTTGTGATGAAAGCAAATGTGTCGATTATAATAGGAGCTTACACGAGCCTTCCTGCACCGAAACATTATGTACAAACCTTGCACTCAAACTAGACTATGTTTTCTATTACCAAGATTCAAAGATTATAAATGCAACTATCAAATTGTTTAGCCAAAACATTTCTCTGGATGTTCCATTTCTGAATCAAGAAATTAATGTCAGATTTGTACTATCAAATGACTCCATAGATAAGATAATTGAAATTAGTGGGAATCCAGGATACATTTACGGTCGGCCCGTGATATCATCAACCGCAGAAAGCAACAAGTCTTTGGACGTTTTCAATTATACTTCTTCCAATAAAAGATATCTTACACAGCTAAATAATAAAGATGGAATATGTGCGTCATTTAATACTGAAGAATATTATATTATGTTTGGACTTAATAAGAGAATAAAATGTAGGTTTGTCTACAAGAAGAGCATCCAGTCTCTCAATGGCACAAACGTCTGCAATGATATTGAAAGCAGTTTGGAACAAGAATTTGGTTTAAAAAATAAACTGTTTATTTCTCCTTATGGAAACCCCTTCGACGTCAAAGATGACGATTGGATTCCGACTCAAACAAACTTTTACGATAAAGATGTGACTTATGGGCAGTTTATAGCAAATTCAAAATTACGGTGTTTTAATGTGATCACAAGAATCTCTTATGTTTTCACCTATGCTGATGTAAGTCTAGCAACAATAAAAAGGGAAAATAAAATAATATCTGTGAACATCAACGTGTCGACAAGAAACGTAACATTCACTTCTGATGATATATCCACAGTGTTGACAATAGACACAAATTTTATAGATGGCACAAAACCACGGGTTTATGAATATGCGGCCGGGCCTCACGTCGCCATTCATTTGCCTAAAGATTTCTTCTTTCCTTTTCCATCAAACGGGTTCCACGCGACTGAACATCGCCCGAGCCTCATACTGATTTGTTGTGTGATGTATTTTCAAATAAAATAAACTTGCTGGTAATAACTAATAATTTTTATTTTGAAATAATTTAAATACTTTCGTTACTCTATCGCTTCTAACTCGGCATCCATCCTTCGAGGACTCGTCTCGAGTTCGATCGCCTGAAAATAAAACCCATCGTCAGGTGCGAGTACGCCGCCGAGCGGAAAGATAGACCGCAAACTCTCGGGGTCAACGGCGGAGGATTAAAAAAAAGATTTTATAGAAAAGAAGTTTTTAATATAAGCTGATCAGGAAAATGTAACACTGCCTTATCGGTACATTACACAGTTTCAAACTAAATCTACCGCTATTTACAATATTTTTACATCGAAGTTAAAATCAATCCGTACTTTGTGTAACGTCGGTACAACGTGACAGAAGCGGGGGTTACGGGGGCGTCCTCGCGGGAGGGGAGGGGGGTGTCGCTACGCACCTATGCGACGTAGGTGTAGACCTTGCGGTCGTCGGGCGTGCGCGCCAGGTACTCGCGCTCGATGAGCCCCTCGATGCGCTTCTTGATCACCACGGGCGACGGCAGGAAGCGCGCGCGCAGCTGCTCCGTCACCTCCGTCACCAGCAGCGTGTGCTGGAAGCGCAAGCACCGTTACACGTTACGCAGCGACGACATTATATGAAGTTATTAGATGTTATTAGAAATATTTTATGAAGTTTGTCCTTTAAATCTTATATAACTGTATCGCACCGATTATTCGGTAACTGCGGAAGTCGCGAGCGCGACTGCTGCAGTTACGAAATCACTATAGGTAAACCGCGAAATTGAGACCTCGCCTGCGGGGTACAGGGGCGCGGGGGGAGGCGAGAGCGGGGTTTGTGAGGGGTGCGGGCGGCAGGCACATTCTTTTCAAAATTCAGTACGCTCGCTACACAGGTAGCGATAGTGTGGGGGTTCCACACTTTTGGGGATGATATGATGAGAGGGTTTAAGGAATGATAAATCAAACCGCTCTGATAGAGTGCTGCTAATACACTGATTTAATGGATAATGTTAAAGTATAAAATTGATGTGTTGACAAAATAAGCTCGCGGCGGTGTCGACATGTAAAGGCGCCGCTACACTGTTAATGCTATCGAAAAGCGATAATATATTTACATAAATGTACGATAGCTCGTACATCTTGGCCAACTACGAAAGAAAAGGAACAGAACAAGATGAGATTTAAAATAATAATATTAAGAAATGCTAATTGGTGATTTAAAAAAAAGTCAATTATAATTCTTGATCAATCACTACGGTATCACTCGGCACAATGAACCGCACTGGTCGGGCTACCATTGGCGAGGTACCCTTGTCTACACTTAACACACTCTGCGTGCGCGTTATATGCGCCACTTCACTATCACTTCCACTAGCACTTGGTGCGCGCGGGCGGGCGGGCTCTCCCGCCTGCTCCCCCTGCACCTGCTGCTGCTGCTCGTCGCGGACCTCAGGAGTCCGCTGCGCTGAACGCCTGCTCCTTATCTTCGCATATGCAAAGATGCTCCCGGCGACAAGTATGATGAAGATGATGACGTAACAAATAGTATAGTGGTGTACGTCATGAATAGTTAACTGTCCTGACTGTGATTTCTTCAATGTATCCAATCCATCCTTGATTTGATTATAATTATGATTATTATTTTCTAGCGTCGGATAGTCGAACTTCATAGATGTGTTTATCAATCTGTTCAATGCTGAAATTTCTGGAACGTTTATCTCTTCATTGATATAGATTTTGTTAAGAAAGTTATTATGAGCATATATTGAGAATGAATCACCCCTTAGAGTGCAACCTTGGCCAATATTTATGATTCCGTTTTCATAGAGTTTGGTTACTGTCATTCCTGAAGCTGTGCATATTATACGAACTGTACATTCGTTGCAGCAAGAAAACAACCACGAATTCTGGTGATGTAATTTGACCCACTGATTACGGCACGGAGTAAGCGTTGATATGCAGGGCGATTCATTTGTTGTTATATCATTATCAATCATATTAATTTTGCAGAAATACTGTTTTAGGGCAAGATCATAGACTGGTTTGTCGAAAGAGCAAAGTAGTTTTTCCGTCGAAACTATGACGCATGATCTGAGGTCATTATCTGACAATAACATGACCACGTCCTTCCTCATATTGTAGGCTATGTAGGGTAACTTTGATGTTATTTGAATTGATAAATTAGCCGACCTTTTATGCGGGATGCTGATTATTCTATTGACTTGATAAATGTCACTGCTCACTAAGGGAATCTTGATTTCTATTATTAAGTAATTGTTGACAACCCTGCCGTATACACTCAGTAACTTGTAGATATCTTTTATTGCATTTATTCCGACCGGCAGACTTAGATCGGACTGTATATAACGTGATATTAAATTGATTTGTTCATTCAATTGCTCAGGTGTTATCATATGCGTATCGATGCGCCCATGACTGATGTCGGTGACTGTATCCAATAAGCTTTGCTGAATTCTCCTTAAATTGGATATAATGATACTAGCCGTCAAAGCCGACGATGTTATGTAGTTAGCATTTTTATTAACTAATGTTACTTGACCCAACTCCGCTGTGATATTATTTAGCCGCTGCTTTATAAAATTAAACTGCTTGTTCATATTATTTTCGTTACGTTTTAGCACATTGTACTCTGCCTCGAGAACTATAGTTTGATTTCTGATCAAGTTTTTTAAATGATTTTCATTTTGAGTAATTTTTATGATGTCTTTTTCATAATTTTCAGCAAACCTTTGATCCAAGACGCCGAATAAAGAGTTCGCCAAATAACCCACGCCGTCGATAAGCCCCCTTTTCTGCCTGATTAGCGATTTATGTTGTAGTAATGTGTTGTAGTGTTCGATTTCTCGTATTTCATTTTTCAATTGATAAATAATGCTTTTATACTGAGTGTCTGAACCGGCGACTTCTTCAAGGTGATTGATGAAATGATCCATATTATCTAGCCCCTGCCAGTAGGTAGACATATTGTAGAAAACAATGAGTTTCCATTCATCCCTGATATGTTGGAGATTGGTAATTTTATCAAAATATAAACTCTGGCTGTCATTTTGAAGGTAAGTCACATTAAACACTGATGAAGTTGATAATATTTGTTGCTGTAAACTTGATGTAAATAACGAAAGTAGTGTCAAACATATTGCATACGCAGATACTTTGTTTTTTCGTACACGAGTGCGCCTAGATGATGGTAAGGCGTCATTATCTGATAAATTATTGATTGGGGTTTCATGCTTGTCAGGTTTAGTAGCCTCGGGCTGTTTATTTGATTCCTCTTGATCATGTACCGGTAGAAGGCACAATTTAGTTATAGGGCGCTTGATAATGCCACATTTTGTCTTCAACGTGACAACGCGTACGTGTCCATCCTTACCTGGATGAGTATCGATAACGCGCGCCATTCCCCATCTACTTGCTGGAAGGTTCTCATCTTTTATTAGTACGACGTCATTGATTTTGATGTCTGCTTTAACATTTAACCATTTGCTTCGCGTCTGAAGAGTTTGTAAGTACTCCTGCGACCATTTCTTCCAAAAGCCTCTAGACATAGACTGAACTAGTTGCCATCTCATTGGAAGGGTGATATTGCTTGATTCTGGTTCTGCACTTGATAATAACGGACCGCCGATCAAAAAGTGACCGGGGGTCAGTACCTCGAGGTCTTCAATATTTTCGGTTAGGGTGTATAGCGGTCGTGAATTGAGGCAAGCCTCGATCTGAGCCAGAAGAGTTGTAAATTCTTCATACGTTAATTTTTGTGTGCCGATAACACGACGCAGATGATATTTCATGCTTCGGACTGCAGATTCCCACAATCCTCCGGCGCTAGGCCACGCTGGCGCGTTAAAATGCCAGTTAGTTCCAACCTCATTGATAATATTTATGAAATCCGCGTTGATACTCTGAATGATTTGTTGATATTCTTTCTTGAGGTGTTTGGCGGCTCCAACAAAGTTAGTGCCATTATCGCTGTACATCTCCTTTGGTGTTCCACGCCTGGCGCACATTCTTCTGAACGCGGCAAGAAATGATGCTGTGCCTAGATCGGATACTAACTCTAGATGTATGGCCTTGGTGGTCAGACACACAAAAACAGCTATGTATCCTTTAGTTGTCCTGATTCCGCGGCCTTTGTTCGCTTTAAGTTCCACATGCCCTGTGAAATCCACTCCACAGTGAGTGAAAGGTCGCGATGGCGTGACCCTAGGTGCTGGCAGGTCAGCCATGATCTGATCAAGTTTTTGATGACTAAATCGACGACAAGTCACACATCTTCTTAGTTGCTTTTTCACGGTGCGCATGCCACTAAGGACCCAATACTTATCCCTGATATAGGATAGCGTCAGTCTAGGACCTCCGTGACACGTGGCAGCGTGAGCTTGATTGATAATTAACTCCGTTAGGCGGCCTTGATTTGATATGATTATGGGATTTTTCCCTGATACATTTGAATTTGATAGTCGCCCACCTACTCGCAGTACACCATCTTTATCCAATTGTGGATTTAAAGTTGATAATCTGCTATTAATACGAACCTTTCCTGATATTTTTAAATTATTTATGTCATCCTTGAAATCATTTGCTTGTGTATATTTAATGATTGTGTGAAGTGCATTGTTAAGTTCCGATGACGACAGTGTATTTGTCGTTTCAGCATTATGCTGACCCCGGGCGCGCGAAATGAAACGCGATATCCATGCGATCACTTTTGCCGCTTTTGTAATTGAATTATGTTTGTATAATAATTCTGATATGATTGAAGTGTCGTGCGCTGCGTCTTGATCCAATAAGGCTGTGCACACACTGGGCTTTTTCGCTTCCAGGGTTGGTTGTTGATATTTGACATATGGTGCATCTGTATGTTTAAATGTGATCAACCACTCAGGGCCTTCCCACCAAATCGAATGATTGAATAGCTGGTTGCTTGATAAACCGCGCGTAGCACAGTCAGCTGCGTTATCCTCTGACCGTACATGACGCCATAATAATGGTGGTAAAACATTGATTATTTGTTGGACGCGGTTAGCAACAAATTGATGCCACCTTGAGATGTCTCCTTGAATCCACCCAAGGACGACCATTGAATCTGACCATGCATGTAATTTAATATCAGTATATGTAAGACATTCCAAGACCTTCTTCATTAGTGTGGCCAGCAACACTCCGCTGCATAACTCCAGTCTCGGCAGTGTAATTTTTTTGTTCAACGGAGCCAGCTTTGTTTTGGCGGCCACCAGCCTTGATGTGCGTTCCCCCTTATCGTTGATAGTAACGATGTATACAGAGCAAGCGTATGTTTTGTCCGTAGCATCACAAAAACCGTGCAGTTCATATATATTATCTGTATTGCCGAAGTGACGCGGTACAATGATTTTGTTTATGCTTTGCAAGTCAGATCTTAACTTATGCCATTCATCTTGGATTTCGATCGGTAGCTCGTCGTCCCATGATATCCCGGTGGCCCACGCCTTTTGGAATAATAACTTTGATCTGATTGTTAAGGGCGATAGCCAGCCAATGGGGTCAAATACCTTTGAAATTTGAGAGAGCAGCTGCCGTTTTGTTTTAGTGTTGTCCTCTTCGCAATTTTGATATATGTTTTTGTATGTAAAGGTATCCGTTGTTGAATTCCAACGCAAACCTAATGCTTTGGTAGTTTCAGTGTCCTTGAAATCAATCGCTGATGCACTGATCTGATCTGCCGAGAGTCCTTCTAATAGTTGTTGATGATTGCTAGACCACTTACGCAGGTTAAAGCCTGCTCCCTTTAGGATATTGATCAGTTGATTTTGAACCTGTTTCGCCAGTTCAAATGAATTACTCCCGTAGAAGAGGTCATCCATATAAAAATTGTTATTTAGGACATCTGGGGTAAGCGGATGTTTTTCGCTATCGTCGATAGCAAGCTGGCGGAGAGTACGCATTGCTAGAAAGGGCGCAGCTTTCTCTCCAAACGAAACCGTTGTTAGCTGATATTCTTGAAGTGCCTCATCTTGATATGCTCTCCAGATAATCCTCTGTAATTGCTGATCTGACTCCCTTACAAAAATCATTCGAAACATTTTTTCTATGTCAGCATTTAAAACGTATTTATATTGCCTCCAGCTTAGAATAAGTGTTAATAGATCCTGCTGAAGATTAGGTCCGCGCTCCATTAAATCATTTAGGCTGTAATTTGATGTTGTTTTTGAAGACGCATTAAATACGACTCTTAATTTTGTAGACTCAGAATCTAATTTCCAAACTCCATGATGAGGAAAGTAGCAGTGGTGGATTTCGTAATTAATGTTTGTGAACTAATTACTGTGGTACTTGCAAAATATTTCGATCCTGCCTGTCTCCCGTCCTTTTCCTATGCGCACATCGTCATATAGCCGCATCTCACGAAGTCATCGTGTCAATCATTCGGACATTCGTTCAAAAACGATGAACTTCGGATTGCCGCCGTTGGACTGTTGAACAACTGACACGACGAGAAAAGCACGCGCCCCGGACCGTCGTCGCGTGTGACCGCGTGGCCGCGAGAACCAACCAAAATCCAGAACAAATGTCATAGTGGTGTCCTATTAAAGGATAATGGGACAATCGTGCTTGTAAAGGTGAAAGTGCACAAAGCAGATCAAGACGCTCGGCCTACAAAAATAGTAAGTGCGCTCCAATTCACCCTATTACCCATTGAATTTCCACTTATTTTTTAGAGCCTTCCGCAAATAAAAACATACAGTCCACATTTTTTCATATCTTTCAATGAACCAGCCGCTCCACGTGGTGGTTTCAATTTCGGCGCCACCACCCCTTTTTTTTGGTCACTTCGGCCGTATAATTCTTAAATTCTTCGGTCATTTCTTTAATTACTTACAATTATCACGCTTAAGCACGTTATATTTCACTAATTTCGCATTTTAGGTACATAATCATACGGTCACTGTATGGCGTAGATTAAATAGTTAGTCGATTTCTATTCATATTTAACCGCCTCGATAACTATTTAGTTTTTCTTCTTTTACTTCCGCACCGCATCTGCGTAGTACATACATCGTGATTATTCCTAAATTCATTTCATAACGTAATAAAAAATATATATACTAAGGACGCCATATTGAATGCGTGTTCTATTCGCATTCCATTTGTTTGTCGTTCGATTCCGCTCCCTACTTCAGCCGCGCGTAGGTCCGGTCGTTTCAGTTCTTCGCCACTCGCTAATCTTTTTTTATTCGCACCCGCAAACTTTAATATTCTTTTACCGCATTCATTATATTACGCGCCGCAATTATCTACTATTCCTATAACTATACACGCTATTTAGCTATTTTTAGATCAACTTATTTGGTCAACCGCTATTCACAATGGGTAAAGCAGCTAAGAGAAGAGAAAGTGCAGGGCAATTTGTAGAAGAAACTTTAAATACTGATAAAAATCAGCTTACCTTATATGGTATTAAACGCGATGTCATATTTAAACGCTTAGAAATCATTTTTTCCCTTGCACAAAAGGCTGAGCAAAACCAACAACATCAAAAGGCTTTTTGTGCCTCTGCATGTAACATCGACAGTCTCCGTAATGAATATCAAGAACTTTTAGATTCATATAACTTACTAAATTTGCAAATCAATCCGGACGTTAGTGTCGATTATGATTCGTGGACTTCCTTTGAGGACATGTATTGCTATATAAAACAAGTTTTAGTCGACATTGAAAAGTCTAATATTGCTCATAACTCGCCAACGCAAACTTCTACAACTTCTAAGCCTCGTCTTCCGCCCATTGATTTACTGTCCTTTAATGGGGACAGCAAAAACTGGCCATTGTTTTATCAACAATTTAAAAGCATGATACATGAAAATTCGTCGCTTACTGATAGCGAAAAAGTATTCTACTTGGTGGGTAAGCTCACCGGGCAGGCGTCGTGCGTTTGCGCAGGGCTGCCTCCCACCGCTGAAAATTATAAAATTATATGGGACGCACTCGTGCACAAGTACGATGATCCTCGCTCTCTCGCATCGGCATACCTTAATCAATTGTTGCATTTTAAACCTTTGACAAACACAAACTCAAATGGATTAGATTCATTTATTAATAATTTTGACTCATCTGTTGAAGCACTCAAGCAATTAAAGCTTAGTGACTTAAATGATTATATTTTCTTGCATCTCGCCTTGCAGAAGTTAGACACAGACACGATTAAATTGTTTGAAATTACATATCGAAAAGATAATATTCCTACTTATCATAATTTAATCGAATTCGTAAAGGAACAACGCAAAGTTTTATCCCGGTCTGTCACTAATAATAAAACTCATATTTCTCAACCGCAAAACAATAAATCACCCGCTAAGCACAACCCTACGCCGTCAACTAAAACCTTCGTAAATACGGAGTTAGGGTCGGGCGCCAGTACCAGCGCTAGTGATAAATGTGCATTGTGTCAAAACAAACAACACGAACACGTCTATTCGTGTCCTTCTTTTATGAAATTAACCCCGCATGATAGATATAACTTTATTAAAACGCACAATTTTTGCAACAATTGTTTAAGTATCCGACATAAAACTTTTGCATGTACTTCAAAACATAATTGTTCTTATTGTTCTATGCGACACCACTCCTTATTGCACTTTAATTCTCCCGCTAAATCTAATTCATGTAATGTTGGAGCAACGGTGTCCGAACCCGCTACTTCAACTGCTATCGCCCGTGAATGTGAACCTACTCGCACTGTGCCGAGCGGTCATATCGCGTTATCTACTCATACCCGCTACGCTAATGACTCACCGCACTCTCTTGAAAATAATAACGCCTCTGTCTGTACAGTTTCGTACGATCGCGTTTCTTGTTCTCAAACGACGACTTTATTAGGTACCGCTAAAATTAAAGTTACTGATTGTAATAATCAAACTCATTTCTTGAGATGTCTAGTGGATCCTGGCTCTCAGAGTGATTATATATCCGCTGATTGTTGCAAGCGCTTATCGCTTCCTATTAGTAAACAAAACCGCTATACAGAAGTTCAAGGTATAGGAGGAGCTACGCAAAAAATTGTAGGTATCACCGCGCTCAAGTTTACTTCTCGCTTTGATAATAAGTGCGAATATTCTATAAAGCCCTTGATTGTAACTCAGATTACGTCTCAGCTGCCCGACTCGCACGTCGATGCGTCGGCTATAGATTTTATTAATGACCTTCCACTTGCTGATGATGAGTTTTCACAACCTGGACCTATCGACGTACTTTTAGGAGTTAAACTTTATTGTGAAATTTTACTTTTCAACAAAATTAAAAATTCAAATGATAAGATGCCCTCCGCCTTCGAAACGACTTTAGGTTACTTAATTATGGGTGACGCACCCATTGTTTCTCCACAACCCGCTTCTCGCACGCTTTGTGCTTTTACATCTGACCCGCTACATCAGATTGTCGAAAAATTTTGGGCCGTCGAAGAATTGCCCTCTCGCAAGTTCTTAAGCCCTGACGATCAACAGTGCGAAGATATTTATACTGCTACCACTGTTCGTAATGCTGATGGCAGCTACTCTGTTGATCTTCCCTTTAGGGATGACCCTCAAAATTTAGGCAATTCTTATTCCACTGCTAAAAAACGCTTTTTACTTCTGGAAAAGAAGTTTGCTAAGGACCCTAATCTTAAATTAAAATATGATGATATTTTTCTTGACTACCTAAATAAGGGTATTATTTCCCGCACCGCACCTGAGTCATGTGACGCTCCAGGTTTTTATTTACCGCATCACCCTGTAGTGCGCGACGACAAGTCAACGACTAAGGTTCGCCCTGTTCTGGATGGCAGTGCCAAAACTGACACTGGCCTGTCACTAAATGATATTTTACACACCGGTTGTAACCTACAGGCTGAGATTTTTCACATTCTTTTAAATGTACGCCTCTTTCGCATTGCATTTTTTGCAGACGTAAAGCAAATGTACTTGTGTATCCATACTAACTCACCACACCGCAAATATCAACGTGTTTTATACCGTTTTTCTAACAATGACCCGCTGGAAGTGTTCGAGTTTAATCGAGTTACGTTCGGACTCAGATCGTCGCCGTTTTTGGCACTCCGAACCTTGCGTCAACTTGCCAATGACGAGCGACATAACTGGCCCGAAGCTGCAGCCGTCCTTGAAAGCGATATTTATATGGACGATCTGGCTTCTTCTGCTTCTTCCCCGCAGGAATCAGTCAAGATAGCACACGATCTGATTAATCTTTTCAAGTCTGGTGGTTTCGATTTAGTCAAGTGGACTTCTAACTCACTTGAATTGCTCGAACACATACCCGAGTCGCACCGACAATCTGAATTTATTTCCTTTGATGACGGAAGTACATTTAAGATTTTAGGTTTACGTTATTTACCTGCACAAGACACATTTGTTTTCGAAATTTCTAACTCCTCGCTAACTTGTACTAAACGCGCTATTTTGTCCGCCACCGCACGCCTGTACGATGTCTTAGGACTAGTCGGGCCCGTTATTCTCTACGCTAAATTAATAATAAAGGAGCTTTGGCTTCTCAGTCTTGATTGGGACGACGTGCCCCCATCCCGCATTGTTAATTTATGGCAACAATATTTATCTGAGCTACCGCTAATTTCCCGCATCTCATTCCCGCGTCATGTAGGTATAGATCCCGATTCAAAAGTTTCCTTAGTAGGCTTTTCAGATGCCAGCGAGTCCGCTTACGGCTGTGTTATTTACTTACACGTTGAGAACGGCAACCAGACGCCAATTGTTTCGCTTCTCTGCTCCAAATCTCGTGTGGCTTCTGCTAAACCAAAAATCACTCTCTCTCGCTTAGAACTAAACGGGATTCTATTACTTTCTCGGCTTCTAAAGGAAGTCCATGACACTTTGTCTAAAAGACATAAAATAAATAATATTTTCGCTTTCTCCGATTCACAAGTTGCCCTATGTTGGTCAGTCGCTTCACCACATAGGTTTAATTCTTATGTTGCCAACCGCATTTCGCAAATTCAGGAAAATATCTCACCTGAAAATTTATTTCATGTACCCGGTGTACAAAACCCCGCAGACTGTGTGTCTCGCGGACTGACACCTGCGCAGTTAATTCAAAATGAAATCTGGTTTAGAGGGCCGCATTGGCTTTCGTTGCCGTTACTTAATTGGCTTCCGCAAAAATTCGAACCAAATAAATCGCTATTGCCGGAGGGAAAAACTATTTCTCATGTTACTAAACCCGCTCATCCTATCGAACATCCACTTCTAATACTCGCTTCACGATGTTCCACTTGGAAAAAACTTCTTTGCAGCACTGTATACGTGCTGAGGTTCATAAAGAAATTGCCGCTAAATAGTGTGGTTACCGCAGACGATTTAAATGCTGCCGAATTAGAAATAATTCGTGTCGTGCAGTCTGTAAGTTTTTCTGAGGATATTAAAAGAATTTCTTGTGGCCAATTATGTTCCGCCAAATTATTAAAGCTATTCCCGTTCATTAAGGACGGAATACTTCGCGTCGGAGGACGCCTCGCAAACTCTTCTTTGGATTATTCATCTAAACACCCAATTTTACTGCCTAAAAAAGGACACATTATAGATCTTTTAATAGACTCTTATCACCGGAATAATTGTCACGCTGGTCCACAACTTTTGATTTCCATATTAAGATCAAAATTTTGGATTATATCCGCCAGGCGCGTCGTAAGACAGCGCATACATAAATGTAATACCTGTTTCCGGATGAACCCGAAGTCTACATTCCCGCCAATGGCTGATTTGCCTAAGTGTAGGTTAGAACAAAGTAAGGCCTTCTTACATACAGGTGTCGACTACGCAGGACCGCTGTACATCACTCCTTATCGCAAGCGTGGCGTTCGTAGTGTGAAAGCCTACTTATGTTTATTTATCTGCTTAGTAACTAAAGCAGTTCATTTGGAACTTGTTTCTAATTTAACCTCCGCTTCTTTTATAGACGCATTTAAGCGCTTCATATCACGACGCGGCCCTTGTTCGTTTCTTTATAGCGACAATGGCACAAATTTTATTGCTTCTAGATCTTATTTTAATGAGCTTCACGAATTTCTTAAAGGTGATGATTATAATTTAACGTTTCATAATGAACTCGCAAAACACCGTATTGTTTGGAAGACTAATGTCCCCACTGCTAGCCATTTTGGAGGGATTTGGGAAAGCAATATTAAAAGTGCTAAATCCTTATTATTTCGCGTGATAGGAAATCAAATTCTTACTTTCGAGGAGATGTCGACTGTTCTTGCGCAAATTGAGGCAGTTTTGAACAGCCGACCACTTTATACTTTAAGCTCTGACCCATCAGAGCCACTCGCGCTGACACCTTCACATTTTTTATCTACTGCACCGCTCGAGTATCTACCCGCGGCTGACTTATCTGAAGAACAAAACAGTTTATTGTCTCGCTTTTCATTAATGGATTCGCTTGTTCAATCGTATTGGAAGCGGTTTAAATCGGAGTATTTACATAATTTGCAATTGCGTGAAAAATGGAATACGCCTTCAAATCCAATCAGAGTTGGCAACGTGGTCCTTTTAAATGTTAATAACGCTCCACCTTTACAGTGGCCATTAGGAATAATCACAAACCTATACCCGGGTAAAGATGGAATAACTCGCGTTGCGGAAGTAAAAACAAAAACTGGCACGTATAAGCGTCCAGTCATACGGCTATGCCCGCTCCCAACTCAGTAATCAAACGTTAGTTTTCGTAGCTTGCGTTCCAAGTTGACGCAACTTAGTTTTTTAATGTTTCTATTTTTTATTTATTAATAATTTGATCGTCTCGCTCTGTAGTCTATTTATGGAGCGATCTTTTCTCTTGTTTTGAAGGGTTACTTCAAGGCCGGGGGGATGGTGGATTTCGTAATTAATGTTTGTGAACTAATTACTGTGGTACTTGCAAAATATTTCGATCCTGCCTGTCTCCCGTCCTTTTCCTATGCGCACATCGTCATATAGCCGCATCTCACGAAGTCATCGTGTCAATCATTCGGACATTCGTTCAAAAACGATGAACTTCGGATTGCCGCCGTTGGACTGTTGAACAACTGACACGACGAGAAAAGCACGCGCCCCGGACCGTCGTCGCGTGTGACCGCGTGGCCGCGAGAACCAACCAAAATCCAGAACAAATGTCATAGTGGTGTCCTATTAAAGGATAATGGGACAATCGTGCTTGTAAAGGTGAAAGTGCACAAAGCAGATCAAGACGCTCGGCCTACAAAAATAGTAAGTGCGCTCCAATTCACCCTATTACCCATTGAATTTCCACTTATTTTTTAGAGCCTTCCGCAAATAAAAACATACAGTCCACATTTTTTCATATCTTTCAATGAACCAGCCGCTCCACGTGGTGGTTTCAATTTCGGCGCCACCAAGCAGGATGGTCCAGGGCGAGTATCGACCTTGCGCATGTGTCCTAATTGCTCGTACTCGGCCATAAAGTCGCGATATGTTTTGGCCATAGTTTCATTCTTGCTGAATTTTTGCTCAAGTTGTCGAAACTGCGCAACCGACTTTGATTTTGACAGCCCTAGATTTTCCTCGAAGCCGGGCTTCATAGGTATGGCTACTTCGTATTTTCCACATTCTAACCTTTTCGTGGTTTGCTTGTAAAGGTCTTCACAATACTGCTCTTCCTTGCTTAGAGTAGAAGCGTCAGATGTAGTGACGTCCTCCATCTCCCAGTACTTAGAAATGTCACTTAAATTGTTGATAACAACGTGACAATTAAATGCTTTCTTCACGTTTCCCGACAGAATCCACCCTAATTTAGTTTGCTGTGCTATGGGGGACTCCTGTGTTCCTTTGATAAGACCATTCAAGATTATATCGGAATAGACATTAGCATCCAAAAGAAGGTCTATGGGACGTGATATGTTATATTCCGGGTCTGCTAGATTGATGTTCTCAATATGTGGCCATGATTGTTTATTAAATGAATAGCTAGGTAGATCATTAATAACCTTCGTGATGACCAATGCTTGTGTAGAAAAATCGTAATTTTTGTAGATTGATTGGCACTCTAACGTTACGATGCCTTTGCTTTGTTTACAACCGTTACCTATTCCTGATATAGATGCTGAATATTGGTGGCGCTTAAGACCTAGCATCTGCGCAGCGCTCTCTGATATCAAAGAAATTTGTGACCCTTGGTCCAGGAGAGCGCGCAACGTGATAAAGTTACCTTCTGCTGATTTGATATTTAACAATAGTGTAGTAAGTAAAATTTCCTCGTCATTGCTTGCGACATAATTCACGTTGTGTGGCTTACGTTCGACGGGTGATTTCGTTGAATTCGTTGAATTATGAGACACTTGCGGCGCTGATTGAAGCGGCGGCATGCTTATGTTCGTTGAATCGGAAACCTGTGCGCGTGCATATGCATCATGTAGCAATGTATTGTGCTCACCGTTGCAGTCCTTGCACCTTTTCGAAGAAAAGCATTTATTGTTGTAATGATGATACAAGCAATTTTGACAAAGTCGCAACCTTGATACGGTTTTGAGCTTCAAATCCGCTGTCATGCCTAAAAATTTCTTGCATCTGAATAAATCATGATCTTGAGTACATAAAGGACATTTATTATGCGCAGTCGTAGCAATAGCTTGATAAGGTGTCCTTTGCTGATATTTGCCTTGATAATAATTGGGCTGAGGTTTGGAGAAAGACGGCTTGGCTTGATTATAGGCAGGCCTTGGTTGATAAGATGCTGATGATTCACGCTTCTGAGTTATGGGCTCTAGGGCTGTGAATTTGTTTTCAAGGAATTCCATAAACTCGTCTAAGGCTGGTAATTCCCGAGGGTTCTTACGCGACTCTTTATAATCACAGTACGTCTCATGATCTAGCTTTTTTGATAAAATATGAACAAGTAGCGGGTCCCAAGTGTTTGTATCCACGCCTAGATTGTGAATAGCGTGTAGGGTTTCCATGCTAGTATCATAAAGTCTTTTGATTTCAAATGATGTCTGCTTTTGAATGTTCGGCTGATTGAGAAAAGTCTCTACTTGTTTTGTAAATAGGACCTGGGGGTTATTATATCGATGTGTTAGGATGTCCCAGGCGGTGTCGTAATTTTCGGCTGATATATGTAAATGCTGTATAAGGCGCTCAGCTTCTCCCTTGATCTTTCCTTTAAGGTGTTGCATTTTTTGGGCTTTACTAAGCGAATTGTTATTGTGTATTGTTTCGGTAAAAAGGTCGAAAAATGTAGGCCAGGACGTGTATTTGCCAGTAAAAACTGGAATCTCAATTTGAGGTGTCACTTGATGAACGTGAGCTGAAGAAGCGATTTTCTGATTGATAGCCCTTTTTAAACGCTTGTAAGAAGTCTCGTAAGTGATAAACTGATCTTCGTAATTGAGATCACCACCTTGCAATATATTGTCGATTTTTAGATGTAAATAATCAATGGCATTCCAACGATTTTGTAAATTGCGCAGTTCGTCTTCTAACTCCCACTTTTCTGACAAATCTTCAATTCTTATGCTGCTCATTAGTCGACGTAATGCTCTGAAGTTTGTTCTTTGCTCTGCTAGATACTCATCTATTTGACCACTTGGATCTGTGCCCGTAGTTGCTTTATTTTTTTGGTTTTGCTCAATCTGCTTACACCCACCAGGCTTATTATCGTCTTGATTTTGCTGCTCAATTTGTGGTGAGTATGATGCAATCATGTTTTGAGTAACACTATAAATCTTGAATGCTGATTGAAAAATATCTTGTGTAAAATATGGTTCATCACTCCCTACATCTTGATACTCCGCTAGGGCTGCATGATTATGCTCAAACTCAGACCAAATGTTGCTTAATCTGTCTAATCTCTCTTTGATATACTCCGGTATTTTACGACTATCCGAATCCTTTTTAAAGTTGATTTGTATTTGCTTGAGATTTTCATAAAGTACTGCTTGACGTGCAATTAGTTCCTCCATTTTGAAATGATTTTAAGTTGATAGAAATAAAAGGAACGATCTTACTTGTTTTGATGATAGTTGCACACAGTCAGGACCAGTTACCCTTCGCTGCTACGCTGCGAGCTTGCCAACCCGCAGAGTGTTGATGAAGACACGCCGCTGGTGATAATGGAACGATGATTGTCCACGTGGCAGTCAGTACTAGCCACTATCGCACAAATGTTCACTAGTCACTGTCACAATTGTTTTATGTTGAGTTGATAGAAAAGTCAAAAATGTTCGATGATAACTGATACTGGAACTTCGCGACGCGATTGATTTCGCAAAAATGTGATATACGCGAGGTCCCGCTGTGAACCAAAACCGCACGCTAGGTTCACTGCTCGAAGGACCAAAAAAAATGTGGGGGTTCCACACTTTTGGGGATGATATGATGAGAGGGTTTAAGGAATGATAAATCAAACCGCTCTGATAGAGTGCTGCTAATACACTGATTTAATGGATAATGTTAAAGTATAAAATTGATGTGTTGACAAAATAAGCTCGCGGCGGTGTCGACATGTAAAGGCGCCGCTACACTGTTAATGCTATCGAAAAGCGATAATATATTTACATAAATGTACGATAGCTCGTACAGATAGCATCTGTTGACAGTTGCGGACGCTTTGACAGAATTACACAAGAGAATACTGTCTGACTGAAGTCTGAAGATGAGGCGCAGTATATTCGGACACAAAATCTATATTATTGTATTTTTTTGTCGTGTTTTTTTTTTTAAATTTATCCACTCTCCAGTCCAGCCTCCGCGGGCACATATAAGCTAACTGTCCGCGACTTTTGCCGAGTGTGTAATTCGCGAATTTCCGCGAATTTCGACCGCGGCGCGCAACAATAACATTGCCACTGATTCTAGACTTATTGCCTCCCGTTAAAAGTAAATACTGCCAGAAAGCTGATTAAACGAGGAATGTCTTGATCTATTTAATAAATAGAAATATTCAACGAGTAAAATGATCGAGCGAATGCAAAAACTGCAAACTTTGCAAACTTACCGTAAGTCACGTGACCTTTTGTTATTGTATTTTCACTGAACTCCGAATTAAATTGGCACAAACTGCATATCACAACGTTTAACACTTTTAATTAGCTTTCTTTTAATACCTAAATCAATATAAAACTCATAATATTACGCAATTAATAAACTAAAATGTATAAAATACCACGCACCCAGCCGGGTCCATAGACTGACATTTGACTTTGACGCTTATATTTTTAATCTTGTGACGACTTAGGCTTGGGAAACTGGTATCGATGGATCGATACGATAAATACTAGCTTAAATAACATGATGCTAATCATTCGGAACAGTCCGTCATTTGAAAAAAAGCGAAAAATGTACGGAGCGCGCCATATTTGAATCTTGGTCACTATAGTTAACATGGACTGACGAGAGTTATATGACTTTAGTCACGATAGTTAACTCGGACTGACAAGTGGTATACATGACCTAAAGTTGTAGTACTTGTAGTATACATTCTATGCTAAAGTATAACTGGGGAAGAGAATACTCTTAGCATTCAGTCCACCGTTTATAAAACAATATTGCACAAATAAACTGTGTTTTAATAAAAGCTCTAATATATACGAATATTTAAGAAAAAATGTAGATCGAAATTCAGTGGAATATGAACTAGATATACACTTAACAAAACAGTCGCAAAAGTTACCAGGGAATGTAATTTGAAGTTTTTCATTTTGCCAAAAAATCAATCTAATTTTAAGATTCCATTTTATTTATTGATCAACATCCACGGCTCTGTATAATAATATTTAGAGACTTAATTCACTCTCATTAGTCTAATTGTATCGAATCGAATATTTTTTTTCCTAAATGTTAAGTAATGTTTAAAGTGTCGACACTGACGACCACCATTGTGACGACTGACGTCACATATCTTAAGAACTGTTGCGGCAAATTTTGTCTCATGTGTATCCACGCCGCCCGCACCCCTTACAGTCCCCGCGCTTGTCTTTCCCCCCGCACCCCTGTACCCCGCAGGCGAAGTCTCAATGAAGCGGTTTACCTATAAAGTGTGCGGTTGTTTTTTGTGGCAACGCATTTCGTCCGATGCCCACAATTTCAGTAAAAAAACGTGAATTTGTTATTAACGTGCATTACCGTACAAAAATGGTGATTATTAAACACAATGCGTTTGTGACAAAAAGCAACCACAAACGCAACATAAAACGTTAGCTTTATTGTTATGAGTCACTCGTTGTTGCGCGTCTCGCCTCTCTCCGGGTTCGCCTTGCTCTTTACTTTACCGTTTGAATCTTAATCTATTAAAACCTACTATAGTTGGTACGTCTCGCGTCACTCCGGTTACGAATCCCCTTCGCCGTCACTGTTTGGATCTTTACCTTGCCCGTATCATCCTGGCCTTCGTGATGAGCATGCTGACAATGTGTCAGTTCTAATAGTCGGCCGCAACGACCAAACTTCCCAATTTATGCCGTTGCACTTGACGATCGTGATTGTTGTGATCTTGGCGAAAACGACGTCATGACTACGATTACGCCAAGTCTACGCCAACCCGCCTCTTGTGATAAATAGCAGTGAGCATTCCCACTTAACGATAACAACGCGCCGGACCAATTGGAACGGGAAAGCGGATCATCGTAAGCGCGGTCGTTGCGGAAGTCTAGTGGAACGCAGTCGTCAGTTGCGCATCTCGCGCCTTTTCGGCTCCGATGGCTTCACTGCTACCGTTTGGATCTTATGATCTATAAAAAACCTTATACCGCCTGAATCGTCATCGTACCTGCATCTTCTTCCTGGCCTTCATGATGCGCACGATGGCGGCCTCGATCTCGTGCTTGCGGTCCTCGTCTACCTTGTTGCGCGTCTCGCGTCGTTCTGGCTCCGACTCGCCCTTCGCCGCTACTGTTTGGATCTTTACTCTGTGGAGAACGGAATACGGATCGTTTTAGCCTGTGTAGCAAAACACAACAGACATTATAGGTCGACCGCAAAACTGAGACGTTTCTGACGTCACTTTTATCACCTTTGTTTTCATTTCCCTCACAATTAATGCACTCCTCATCATGACTATAAATTAAACGATCTTTCTTTTACCTTGAAGAAGAACATTTAATTCATAATAAAAAATATGGAGTACATTATTTGGGAGAAAAATACAACAAAAGTGACGTCAGAGACGTCTCAGTTTCGCGGTTTACCTATAAAGTATTTTTTATGAACTGTCAAAACGCTACTGTCTCATCTTAACTGGAACAAATTTAGTTTGGATACGATTTTTTTGTTGTTTTTTTTATAGTTGTTAAACTTTGCGTGTCTGGTCGAATTAATCATCGGCCTAGCCATTTGATTGGATGCCGACGTTTTATGACCGGCCTAGGCGTCTATTGACCGGCTGATTGAACTACATGGCTGCGACATATGTACTGAGTAATTACCTATGCAGCTTGGAAGTAAAGGCGTCGTTCACGTAGAACTGGTGCGAGGGCTCGATCTCCTTGTTCTTGGGGTGCTTGATGAGCACGCGCTGGGTCGCCTTGCCCATCGCGAGCGACTGCAGCGCTCGGATTAAATCCTTTTCGGGGATGTCCGTCTCGTTTAAGATCTCCTGTAACGATAAACGCACTGTGTGATGAAAGATGAAGTAGGTAGAATGATGTTTGATAATAAATGAGGAAGCGTGATTTGATGTGAATATACAGAAATCTGACAGCTGGACGTAACAATAATGAAATGACACCTATGATCTGTGATGCCGACCTTTGACGTCAAAGCAATTCAAATCTTAGGAATCCGAAAAAATGCAAATATGTACTATTTTTAGAAATTGTGTAATGTTTTTTATCACTGTCAGACATTAAAAAGACAGAAAACATCTCTAGAATTCTTGACCATAAAATCACATGTTTCCAGAGTTATTTTGTCTTTT